>CM039632.1:1626264-2139774 GCA_022457165.1 Juglans mandshurica | reverse complement strand
CACGACACGACGATGTTAAATACATGAGCTGTCAAAATGAGAAGACATTATAGTATTAGAACACTAGTATTAATTTCTCTATATGCAATGCAAAATCACATTTTTTGAATATTAATTTTTGTATATTAAGAAAAACTCACCTTATATTATGCATCTTTGAGTTAAATAATAATAAAATATTATTTTTTTATTTTTTATAATTAGCACTACAGTAAATTCTATTATTTAGCATTCACTAAATTTTTTTTCTCAAAATTCTATCAGTTGAAGGAAAGAGAGTGGGAGAGGAGAGAGAAAAAATAATAAAATAAAATTTAAAAAGTGCACAGATTAGTTTTTAATTTATAAAAATACTATTTATATCTATACAAATTTTTGAATATAAATTAATTCAACCCAATTTAAAGTCATAGAACTTCCTCGTTTGTTTTTAGAGATGAGATGAGTTGAGATTAAAGTTAAAAAGTTGAATAAAATATTGTTAGAATATATTTTTTAATATTATTATTATTTTGAAATTTAAAAAAATTAAATTGTTTATTTTATTTTGTGTGGAGATTTTAAAAAGTTGTAATGATAAGATGAGATGAGATGTTTTTGAAAAACTCAATAAACAAAACCTCCGGTCATCCTGTTTTTCTTTTTTTCCTTGATTCCTTCAGTTAAAAAATAAAAGAACCCCAAAATGTTAACTAGTTCAATAATTTCCGTATTCTTTCGGTTTTCAGTAACCAAATATATCTGCATATGATTTCAACAAACGCGACAAGATTTTTCATTTCGTTTTAAACCTACCACTTTCTCGCCAACCAAACAGGCGAAAGAAAATAGAAAATTCAAACCACAAAATTAAAAAAATATATAATTATTATTATTATTATTTTTTTTTTTAAATGGTGAATGAATTGCTTACCGAGAATAAGCATGGCGTCGGGAAGGGCACCAAGGACTGGGAGGAACAAACCGCCAACAATACCAGGGCCAAGAATCTCTAACAAGAGCTCACTCCCATGGGACAAATACGTGGCGGAGAGGAACATGAGGTAGCCATAGACGACGATGAGGAATAGGTTGCCGAGCACGGTGGTGGTGCACGGAAGGAACCCGTAGGTTTGCTCGCAGGTCGACTCAGCGGAGGCAGAGGACCGGTTGAGAGCGAGGGAAGGTGGGGCCTGAAGCTGGTGGACACCATCGGAAACTAGATCAGTAGACGACGACAAGTATTGAGGGTGGGCGATGGAGCGGCCATGGCCGGGGCTAGCAACGACTAGGAGGATGAGGAAGAAGAAGGAGACGATTAAGCGGTTAGACATGGCTGACAAAACAGAAGGGTGGGGATGGGAAAGGATTATTCAGGGAGTGGTTAGCTTCCACATCTGAGAGACTGAGCGTCTCTTCAGGATTTGAGTGGCTATAAAAATAGCATACAAGACGCGGTGACCAACGGTGAGAGCGGCGTAAGAACATGCGTCAAAGCCGTGTTCTGATGGTGTCTGATTTGTATTCTAGACGTTTAGTTATGGAAGTGATGTCTAAACTTTAAACATATCGTCTTCATCCTTTTCTTTCCTTATTGTTTTACTTTTAGCCCTTTTGAAAAATATTAAGAATAAAAGTAAAAGGTTTTATTAGATAATTAGTTAACAGCTATTTTATAATTTGATGTGCTGAACGTGAATTTATAAATTTACTAAATCAAAGTTTTTATCATAAAATTTTCTTATTCCTACAACATATATATATATATATATGTATACCATATACGAATAAAAAAAAAATTATTCTCAAATTTGCTAAGTAGAACATGTATAATGAAGTATTTATATACCATAATTAGGTTTAGAAGATAAATTTTAAAATTTTAATTTTATAAATCAAATCTTACTATTTAAGTGATATGAATTATATGCTCTATACACCGACTTGAGAATAGAATAACTCGTACAAATAAATTTGCATGATGATTACGATTTTTTAAAGTAGTTATATTATGATAAATGATATTTGTAGTGTTGGTATATGCAAGTTTCGTGCGCTTTTTTTAAAAAAAGGTAGATAAATTTGAGATTCACATAAAAAAATTATTTTTTTAATAATTAATAAACCTCATTTTTTTTCAAATGGTGTGTACGGAAATTTACAGACTCTATGACTATATCTAGTATTATTATATTATATATGATATTCTCGTTTTAATTTTATTGCATTAAATTCGTGATATTGTCTGTCAAATCTTAAATTAATCATTATTTTTAAAATTTAATAATTTATAAGAAATAAAGATGTAGTATATAAATTTTTGCGAGTAAACTGATTATAAATTATAAAATACGGTAAAGAAATCGTTATTCAGCTTAAAAAAGCATCAATTGATGTTTTAAAATAGAGATCCTATGAAATATCACCGATAAGTTTCGCTAAGTACTTATCATTAATTCTTACGTAAAGATTTTGTCCCATATATGTTCTATCAATTTAGAATCTAATTAATGTAATGGTTCCAAATAAGATAAATGAGAAGATGATAAATATTTGAATATTATAAAACGATAAATGTCGATTGCTATCAAAATTGAGAATAATGCTTGACATTGTTTTTGTAAAATAGTTCTGTAATTCTAGTGGAGATAAATGCTATGCTCGCCGTTGGGGGCTTTCGTTGGTAATTTTTTAATTCTTTTTTCAGTTTTTATTTTTTTTACTCTATGATTAAGTAAATATTTTTTTAATAATATTATGAATTTTTTATTTTTTAAAAAATATTAAAAAATTAATTTAAAAAAATAAAACAATAAAAATATATAAAATGCATTACCAGAAATCTAAGCGGGAGCTTCCAACGGTGGGCGTAGACCCACCCTTCTAGTGGATTAACCTCAACCTCACCGACCCACCATTTCTTAAGAGGAAAGGCTGGTTGCGTGATGGGTGGATTTTCTTCTGTCCTTTCAATTTTTCTTTTTCTTCCTTTTGTGTGCATACTGTTTGTCTGTTGTCAATTGTCAAGACCAAAAATAAATAAATGCTTCAGCAATACGTAAACAAATTCTATAAAAATAAATTTATAAATTGATTTAGTTTAATGTAATATGTTTATATTGTAAAGTTATTTTTATTATAAAATAGATTTAATGTATTATATAAAATCATATCAATTTATAAATTTATTTTTATAAGATTTTTTTTTATGACTATAGCAGTTATAAGAGTACTCTTAATGACTATTGTAAAATGTACTTTTCTTTAAAATATAAATAAAGATTGCCAAAAATTCCTTCTATTGGATCATTTATTCTATTTATATTTTACAAGCTACAGTAAATCCTCTACATATAGAGGTTACTATATATTCATTCCTCTAAATAATTTTTTATTATTTTTCTTTCATTTTTATCTTATTTTCATTTTAACATTTTTATCACTTTTGCACAGGCCCCACTCCCACTCTCTTATCTCTCATCTACTCTCTAATCTCTAACATTCCGTTTATAATCCCTTGACTTTTATGCATGCAGAAGTTTTGATATTGTTAATAATAAAGGCATGTATTTTTTTATTGTTTTACTTTTTTTTAAGTAATTTAAAATATTACATTATACATAAAGAAATATTGCAAATATTGAAATATATGATGTATCGATATAGAGAAATATTTGAAATATATGATGTGTAGAGAATCATGTAATATTTAAATAAATAAAAATGATTAAAAAATATAATATTTAAATGATACAAAAAATAAATAAATAAATTGACGTATAACGTATTGTAAAATTTAGTATATAAAATAGAAAATGTAAATTTTGGTGATATATTTTAAAAGATAAGATAAATAAACTATTGAGAGTGCTCTAAATAAAAATCATACCCTACCGTACTCGAAATCTGTCGAATACTATTATATAAAAAGCAAGAAATTGAGGGGTCCGAATAAATTAAGTGAAAATACCCTATAATGTTAACATCAAATTAAATAATAATTACTTATTTAAGAAAAAGTTAAAAAATAATTATTAAATAATTTATGATGTAAGGTGTCATTATAATATTAAATCTACTCAATATTTTAAGACGAGTAGTCATTTAATTATTTATATTATATTTTTAATATTATAATAAATTAATAATGAATATATATATATATTTATAGACGGATTATTATAATGCCATTTTACATCCTAAACTATTTATTATACATATATACTTTCTGCATATACATATTAGCTCATTCGACTTATTAAAAAAATGTTTCAACCATGTTGTGCTCATAATTTTTCAAGAAAATATGTCATTAAAAAACATGGCTTGTTATACTCAAGATTATTTGATAATTATTTTTAAAAAAATGTTAAAAATTAATTATTAACTAGTTCATGATGCAAAGTCTGAATTTAATTGATTTATGAAATGTATTGATTTTAATAGTTTAATAAGGTGTAAAATGTATTATATATGATGCAGACTATATCATGAGTAGTGGGTGGCCTTTGTGTGAGTAATAAGTGGTGCTCATTAAATAATAATATTATTAATATTAATAAATAAACCGGCACAACGGAAAATTATAAGGTCAAAAGGTTGAGTGAAAATAGGCAAAATCAATATTATTCAGATTTTCTCAAACCAAATCTAAATATTTGGGTACACAAATAAACTTCTTTACTCAAATAAAAAATATTTAATTAATTAATGCTTTGATTATGAAAATAATTTAACAAAATAAATTTCGAAATTGACATAATTTGATGTGAAAAGTCATATTGTAAAATTATTTTTATTATAAATTAGATATAACAAATCACATGAAATGATATCAACTTATAAATTTACATTTATAAAAAAATGTTGTTGCTATGGATAGAGATACATTTGTTTTGTTAAAAAGAAATTATACGTAGAAGCCTTACACAATTATATATTATTGTTAAAATATATGTGTATTTAAATAAAATGATAAAAATAATAAATCTTATTCTCATTAGGTGGTGATATGGTGCTATAAATCATATACTCTTCACGGGTAACGCGTAAAACCTATCATCGCGTTCGTGGATGTGGATTGGACAACAAGGAAATGGGTGAACGCATAAATATATAATAATTGCACCCCAAATAAAGCGACGTCTCGTTCCCCTTTCTACATTTTCATAATTGAGGAATTATGAATGTGAAGTGAAAATACTGTTGATTACATGGCGATAACTTGGTTACAATTTGATCTAAACAAAAGAAAATTGAGCGACAAGAAAGCGTGGGAAAAAGAACAGCTCGGTTGGTGATTTTTTTGTCAATAAAATGTGTTTGATTGGTGAACAATGACTTGTCAACTATGACTTTACCTTTGAATTTACTGTAGTAACGGTGGGCAGTAGGCCCCACCCTTACCTTTGTAATTTTAAAAAATTTTAAAAATAAAATTGCTTAGAGTTGTATTGCAGTCCCCAAATAGAAAATGTATCTAGTATTGCTCTTTTAAATTATAGTTATATTTATAAAATTTAAATTTATAATTTTGGTCTAAAAATATATTTTTAATTACTTTTATACTTAGAAATAATTTTTAAATAAAATAAAATGTAGTATCTTATGTAAGTAGAAGGAGGCGGAGTGAATTGAGAATCCGCCCTGCACCCCGCCCACCAAGGCGGGAGTGAAAACCTCACCCCCCACCCCGCATGGAGCACGGTTCGGGGAAGGGGTCTCCCCACCCCATAGGGGCGGGTAGCACCCCTATACTATACTGTAGCTCAAAATATTCCCTACACGTAATTAGCTAGCACAATGAAGGTGAGTTTGAACAAATTAATTTAACTATATTTTAAATTTTATTGACATTTGACTGGTCCAATATCAATACTATTAAAATTTGTGATATACAGCCAAACATTACATTTATGGCAACGAAAATAGATGAATATTGCCAATATAAATAGTAAAATGATATGATTTAGAGTTTTATGCTTAATACTATTTCTCGAAACAAGCCGAGAGACAGAATGTTTTACTTGTTACCTAAAAGAAACCAAATCTATTAGACGTGTGACCAAGAGTAAAATAAGTAATCTATATCTCGTAATATTGTTTTTTGATCCGGACGAAATTAATATTTGTATTTTTTATTGTCAAATAATAAAAAAGAGGAAATATACAGGTAGCCTTTCATTGGAAATCAGGGGCAACTGTGTCAGTGTGTGATCCCGACACGTATGTATGGGACGCGTATGTATGATTCTATGAAATGATGAATAGTGAAACCGTTAGGTTCGTTCGGGCCCGAGCAGTCTACGTTAAAACAAAGGAAAATGATAGGATCCCGCCGGGATCTGGGAGCTCCGAATCCTATATTAGAAAAAAAAATTCATAATATTATTAAATAATATTTTTTTAATCATTAAAAAAAACTAAAAAAAAAAATAAGAGTAGGAGGTCCAGCAGGATCCCTAGTATTGTCCTAAAACAAATTTATTTTATCGAGAATAATACTAACTATAATTGTGATGAGAATAAATACTCCACAATGTTTTTAAAAAATAGTAGAATTAATTATTAAAAATTAAATTTTTAATACACATAATTTAATTTAAAAAATTAATTTCAAATTAAAATATTACATACTAAATATTAATATTTAAGTACTATAGATAATATATTTTATATACAACATAATAATAGCATAATTAAAAACAAAATACCAAAAAAATGTTCATTTGGCCGTACCATGCGTCGATACGTGTTAACGTCAAGGATCTCCGAAAAGAATTCTGCTAGAGCCACCAAAAAAAGGCCCGAATTAGGCTGCCGAATAATATATTTTATTTTTATATTTTTATATTTTTTTTAATGTATTTTTTAATCATCATAAAGTGGCTCGAATTAAATTACCGAACAAAGTATTATTTTGTCAATTTTGCAACGGATAGAGTTAGCGGGCCCGCCAGCGGTTAGATTATTTAATTATTTACAAAATTTTAATTATTAAAAAAATAAATAATAATTTAATTAATAATTAATTTAAATTAATTAAGTAAAAAATAAAAGAAAATTAAAATAATTGAACAGTTTTGAAAACCTCCATTAATATTCTCCTTTTGCATCGTAAAACGGAAAAAATCTGTTAGGATTCTGTGTATTGTATCGTACCCAAAAGGACACGATTCCCTTAGTGGTCCCGTACATACACATAGATGGATAATATTTATTTTATTTTAGTTGGGTGTCCAATTAACTATAACAAAACAATATTAAAATTAAGAGCGGGTATGGCCGCGACCTGCATGTCTCTGTCGGCCTCAACTACTTTGTCAGTTGGTCGGCAAGTCGGCAACGTGCTTCCACGTAAACACTTTTTTGACATAAAGATTCCTCTGCACATTCGTAAATCAACATTTACAAATAATGCTACACGTAGTCTTTTAATATGTAAATACTATACAATCATTTAAAAAAAATAAAATTTATTATTAAAAATTTATTATTATTATTTTTATATAAATTCTGTATTTATTTATTGTTTTCAAAATAATTACGCGACGCTTGCGTAATCACGATTATAACTATCATTTCTCTTACCGTTCAACAAAAATAAAGTTCCTAATAACATCTGGCCATCTTCCAGCCATACAATCTCATTATCAACATTCAAGCGTGCTTTGTAGTCTGATGAGCAGCATTGTTTCCTTCCCCGATGTATATTGTAATTCCTACAGCTACAATCAGAAAAAACTTCTTAATGTCCTCAATAAGCTGACCATACCAGGAGCAATTTTCTTCAGGTGATTGAATCTCCTTAATGATTTTCAAAGCATCACTTTCAAATATAACACTGCTTAAACCAGGTTCCTTACAAAAAGACATGGCTCTCCATAAATCATTGAGTTCTACTAACACAAGATGAGAAACAAAAAACTAAGGCATACATAGAGTAGCAATTAAAGAACAGTTCTTCTATACACAGTCATCTTATGTAGACGTTGTGCAATCGGCTGACGTCAACTGATATCAAAAAAAAAAAGAAAAAAAGAATAGCCACGAATCGATCACCTTCATGGTCGCTCCCAAGGTTTCTTACATATGAAGACACCACCATCATTGCGGTTTCATTTTTGACAAACCACGGACCTCAAAGGCAGAAAACAAAGAATAGCCACGAATCGATCAGCTTCATGGTTGCTCCCAAGGTTTCTTACATATTCAGACACCACCATCGTTGTCGTTTCCGCCAGCTCTGCAGCAGTTTGAAGGGGTGAAAACTGGTCGCTCCTAAGGTTTCTTATATATTCAGACGCCACCATCGTTGCCGTTTTTCTCTTATTCCCTCCATTTTTCACTAGTTTTAAGCAAAGGAGTGAAAATATCTACACTATTTTTCTATTCCATGGCTTTCTATGACTCTTTTCCACAAGTAAAGAACTGCACGGCGAAAAATTGCAGTATAAAAGGGTTGATTGCAAAATTCGTGAAGGATTTGTGCAAATCGATTTGTTCTCTTCCTTTCACTCAGTTCGTAAACACTTTTCACAGTTTCAAGCGGGTTCGAGGAGTAAGAGCAGTTCTGATCTTGTTTTTGGGTTAACTGGAGCTGTGGTTGCAGTTTTGGTCATGTCTTGTTTGTTGGGATTGTACTTTTGGTTCAATAGGAGGTGGATGAAGAAGAAGGCTGAGGTGGTCTGATTTTGATTATGGTAATGATATTGAGGAACAAGGGTCTAGGCCACGAGTGAGGCCAAATACATGGTTGATTTGGTTCAAAATTCAGGACCTTGAGAATGCAATTGATAATTTTCCCCAGAAGAATTTTATTTTTTGAGGTGGTTTTGGATTGGTTTATAAAGGGGTTTTACCAGATGGAACTGTGGTAGGGGTGAAGAGGATTTTGGAATCCGATATTGAAGGAGTGGCGGAGCTTGCTGCAAGTGGAAAATGCAAAACTCAAGTATCGTACATATAGTCTTGCATCTTGGCAGGGCAGCAAAGGTTCAGGTTGCGAGGAAGGAAGAAGAAGGGAATGAAGTATTTGGAGCTGCAAAGATGAAGGCCATGGTTATTGGGAAGGAAGTTTTCTTTGTGGAAGAAAAGAAAAGAAGCATCAGAGAGAATGAGAAACAAGCAGAAGGGGAGAAATGGGTGCGATGAAGGAGAGGATAAGGAAGAAGGGGGGTCACAATGTGTTTTGCCAAAACAACGTGGTTTGCCTAAAATGAAACTGTTTCATTTTCCAGATGGGCCACGATTGCACGCCGACTCCTCCACGCGATTGCAAGAAGCATTTTTCATTAAAGAACCTTCACAATTTCTGATTACAACCCCACCACCCATCTTTGCAATATTCACATCCAAAGCTGCATTCCAATTAGCTTTGTACCAATCACTAGCTGATTTCTTCCATTTCACATTTTTGTTTGTGGTATTGTGTGTCTTAACAAAGTTTCTTGATAAAACCTGAGCTCTTTTATACTCCTCCAATTCAATCTTAGCATGATTATAAATCAAGGTTGGACTCTCGAATTTCCCATAAAAAACTACAACATTCGTTTGAGTCGTATCCTTCTAAATACACAAGCTATTTCCTCTAATTCATTCTTCTGCAATCTCCTCACCGGTTTTTCCCAAAGAGTTAAAAAATCTTCCTCTATACATGGTCATTTCTAAACCAGGCTTTGAGAGTCTGCAAATACATTAGACACAACAGTACAAGACCATAAAACATGACATATTGAGTCTTCCACCAACCCACAGATTGGGCATAAACCATTATCAATGACCTTTTGTGCCAACAGGTTCTTTTTGTTGGAAGAGCCTCATTTGCTGCTTTCCAAAGGAAAACATTAGTTGAATTAGGCATTTGTAAATTCCATATGATCTTCCATCCGTTTGTAGCATTAACATACTGTGATGGTTCACCCTTATGGCCTTTTAAACTGTCAACTGCCAAATAGTAGGCATTTTTAACTATAAACCAACCATGTTTACTAAATCCCCAGAACATTTTATCCTCAGACCCAAACTTACTCAAAGGAAGCCCACAAATAACTTCAGCTTCATCTTTATTCAAGATTTCATGACTTAGCTTAGAGTCCCAGCAACCTTTAACTTGATCTATAAGTTCACTCACAATCGAATCCTGATGAAGGACTTTAACATGTGACTAAACTTTATAAGAACTTGGTATGGGCAACCACTCATCACCCCTTATCTTGACTTTAAGACCATTGCCAACTCTCCATCTTTGCCCTTTTTTAATCATATACTTTGAACCCCAAATACGCATCCATATATGTGAGTGACTATTTCCAAGTTTAGCAGACAAAATATCACCCTCTTTATAATACTTTTCTTCATAATCTTGGCTATCAAGAAGTATGGATTTGTGATCAATCTCCAAAACTGCTTAGCCATCATAACATCATTAAAACCTCAATAATCCTAAAACTCAAACCTCCATCACTCTTTGGAGTCCCCATCATGCTCCATTTCTTCCATTGAGTTTTATTGTCAACATTCATGTGTCCCCACCAAAATTTAGCCATTAGAGCTGATAGTTCCTTACACAATTTCTTTTGGAGCTTGAAAACACTCTTAGCATAAGTAGGCACAACTTGAATAACAGCCTTGATTAAAATTTCTTTACCAACCTAAGAAAGGAAATGATTTTTCCAGTTATTGATCTTAGACCAAACTCAATCCTTGATACACTGAAAAGTGGAATATTTTGGTCTTCCAAGAACTACAGGCAAACCCACGTATTTTTCAAAATCCCCACTGACTCTTGCACCTGTTTCTTTGCCAATCTGAAATCTGGTTTATGCCCTAGTATTGGAACTGAAATAGATAAATGCCTTCTACAAGTTTAATCTTTGTTCATAAGCCAAATCATAAACATTCAGAATATGCTTAATGCATTGCCAATCCTGCATCTTAGCTCGACTAAATAGAATACAATCATTTGCAAAAAGTAAATGATTAACACTTGTACCTCCTCTAGATATTGATATCCCTATTATCTTTCCTTCCCTCTCAGCCTTGTTAATCAAACAACTTAGCCCCTCTGCACAAAGCAGAAAAAGGCAAGGAGAAAATGGGTCTCCTTGCCTAAAACCTCTAGTGGGGTTAATAGTAGGACCTGGAACCTTATTCACCAAAATTGAGTAATGCACAGTAGTCACACACTGCATAAACAAATGAATCCACTGAGCTCCAAAGCCTAACTTGTCCATTATTGCCTTTAAATACTCACATTCAACTTTATCATGAGCCTTTGACATATCTAGCTTGATGGTCATACTTCCCACTTGATCTCTTTGCCTAGTTTTCATTGTATGGAGAGTTTCATAGGCTATAATAACATTATCTGAAATTAATCTTCCTGGGATAAATGCACTTTGATTCCAAGAAATTACTTGTGGTAGCACTCTCTTCAATCTATTAGCTAGTGTCTTTGCAATGAGTTTATAAAACACATTACATAAGCTAATAGGTCTATATTCCCTAACACTAACCGGGTTCTTAACTTTTGGTATTAAAGCAATAAAAGTAGAATTGACAGAGTTATCCAAAGCACCACCATTTAAAAACTCAAAGACAACCTCACTAACCTTATCTCCAACTGTAGTCTAGAAAGATTGATAAAAACATGCCCCAAACCCATTAGGACCTAGGGATTTTAGAGGAGCCATATGTTGTAGAGCCTTTTCAACTTCTAACCTTGTAAAATCCTGCTGCAGACACACATTCATCTCATCTGTCACACGTCTATCCAACTGAGATAAGCAGTACTCTATATTCTGTGAAGAAGGATAAGATGACTGATAAACTCTTGTGAAATGGTCCTAAAAAGCTCTATGAATACCATGTTGATCACTTCTAATATTAGAATTAAAATCCTGCACTTGGAGTATATGGTTCTTCTTTCTTCTCTGAGAGGCACATACATGAAAGAATCTTGTGTTTTTGTCCCCTTAGTGATACCAATTATGTTTTGCCCCTGCCTCCATTTAAGGTCTTTTTGCGCTAACAAAAGGCCAACTTCTGCTTGCAACCTTTTGATTTCAGCAACATTCTGTGGACCCTCATCATCTTGCAATCTTTTTAACACTTCTGTTTTCTGCTTAATAATACTCTCAACATCTATTTTCTTATTTCTGTCCACCTACTCAAGGAAGTACTACATTCAGTTGGCATAGACTTCTTTTCCTATAGAGTTCGTTGAAGGTCTGAAATTACACCATTCCTTATCAATAATCTTTCCCCAATCCTCCTCCTTAATCCATGAAGTTTCGAATCTAAACAACTTGCATCTTTTTCATCTCACAAATAACTCATTTAAAAATAGAGCATAACTTGTTTATGATTTGAGCATCTAGCTGGCAGACATTCCACCACAACTTTTGTAAATAAGGACTTCCATGAAATATTGGCAACAGCCCTATCCAACATTTCCTAGACAAAGCCTTCATTAAACTGTTTGTTACTCCAAGTAAAGTAGTTACCTCTATACCCAAGATCAACTAACTGATTATCTGCAAGAGCACATCTAAATCCCTCTATCTGTCTTTTTGATCTATCTCTACCCCTAATCTTTTCTCAATGCGATAAAATCTCATTAAAGTCCCCTATGACACACTATGGTACATTCCTTGGATTAATCCTTAACAAATCCCATGATTCTTTCATTCTATTTGCAACAGGTTGGCCATAAAAGCCAATGAAAATCCATTTTTCTAATGATATCTCAGTTGTGATCTAGCCACTTATATGTCTTTAAGAATAATTATGTAATGCAAAGTTAATGTCTGACTTCAAAAGTATAGCCAAGCCCCCACTTCTCCCAACAAAATCAACCCCAAAGCAACCTTCATAACCTAACCTTCTCCTCAAACCCTCCAATTTAGAACATTCAACAAAGTTTCCATTAGGAACAAGATTTTGGGACACTTATCTGTTATCATTTGGTAAAGATCATGAGCTATTCAAGAGTTCCCAAGTAAGGTTTTTAATTTCGTTTCGTACTGGTCAGTACGGCCGAAATATGCCATACCAGCCGGGTAGTTGGTATAGAGAAGGGCTGAGTTTCGTACTGGTAGAATTTCGACCGTATCGACCTGTACCGGCTGATATTCCAGATTTCGACTGATATTTCACATTTCAGCCTTTACTTTTTTTTTTTTCATTTCTTTTCCATTTTTAGACCCCCAATTCAAATCAGACTATTTATAATTTATATATATTTATATATAATTTATTCATCTATAGATTATTATTTTGGAATATAATTTTTATATATTTATATATAATTTATTTATGTATAGACTATTCCTAAATGGTACCGGTATCGAAATATCTCGTTTTAATACCTCGACTTAAACGGTCACCAAAACGGTATTCAAAACATTGTTCTCAAGCCCTTGACAGTTCCAACTAAAGGCAATCATGGCTCCCGGCGGGACTGCTCCATAACCTCCATCGATAGAATCTTAATTTAAGTTTGAAAATCACCCAATCAATTTTAATACGTTTATTAGACTCCATTTCACATACTTCATCCACCAAAACTAACTTAGAATGTTTTTTGCTTAATTGATGAGTATCAGACTTACCTTTCACCCCATATCCTCTGGCCTTCCTCCTCTTCCACGTAAGTTTATTCTTCAAAAACTTTACTTTTGTTGATGATATCAGACCACGAACATTCTCCTGAGCAGAATCTGAGTCAAGCGGTGAAAAAGGCCCATGGACAGCATGCTTCCTTGGATTATAAGATATAGTTTGTTTAGATGGGCTGGTTTTGAACAAATCTAGAGTCTCAGCCCATTCTTTCCAAGCATCAGTTACTTGAATGGGTAACTCCCTCAAAACTGGTACTGTCTCTTGGCATGTAACCGACATAACTACCCCTAACTCATCTGTCTTGCTCCCTTTATTTCGTATGACAGTTACTTCTTCAATCTCCTTGCCATAACCACCACTGTTAACTGCTAACTGTTTCTGAGGCAGCCTGCATTGAATTCCATCATCAATCTTCGAAGGGGACCTTGAACTATCTGCATCAACATGGCAAATATGATTTACACCATTTCCAGAACTGCGGCAATGATCCCCCTTACTGATAAAGTCTGCATGCCATTTACGTCTGACACTATAATTCGCCCTAACCCAAGAACCATATTGACGTTCAAAAAGTGATTTTTGATTCGAGGAAGAAAAATCAGAATCACAACCTTGCTTTCCATGAAGAATCTTCCCACATCTAAAGCATATCTTGGGGAGTTTTTCATATTTTACAGGAACACACATACTCCTGTGATTAAGATTAAGGGTTCTTTCTCTAGCCATTGCTTTCCTCAACTCCACTTCAACCCTCACTCGTAGGAACCTTCTCCATCCAATATCATCCCCAGGAACATCCACATCAAGAACCTTTCCCAATGACAGCCCAATTTGTTCCCCAACTTTACGGTTCATGCAAAACATGGGAAGACTATGTAATTGGATTCAAAAAAGTTCACTATCAAACTCCAATTGGTTTAGTTGAGTAATTCCATCAAAAGGCTTAAGGACAAATAGACCGATATCCAATAACCATGGTCTTCCCTCAATAATTCGATCTTTTTCCTTCTCAGTAACAAAGGTGATGACAAAAGTATTCATAGAGATCTCCTTAAAAAAAAAAAAACAGACTTCTCAACTTTCCATGACTTCAACATAGTACATTGGAGTACCTCTCTTCCTATTTGTCGTCCCATACATACTTTGTCAATCAAACTTCTCACCTCCTTATCTCCAGGACCAATTGCACTATCAAACAGAACCTTTATCCCCACCTTTTTGTCATCATGAAGATTTAGATTCTGCTAAGCCTCGCCCAGTTCATCCATAATAGAATCACGGTACTCACATGCACTGTTCATAGCAGACAAAAAACCACCCTATCCACCAAAAGGAAGGAAACTTTGACACTTCTCCTCGTACGGTCTCGAAAGAGCAATAGAGAGAAGACTTTTTCTTTTTATTTGATAATACTTTAAAAGTGTTACAAATAAAAATAATATGTGCCTGATCCTCCACGTATACACTTGTTGGTTAATTTAATTGAACGAGTAGTTTACACATAAGTCCTCTATTAACTCACTACTAATAGTGTTATCCATTATATATATTTTTTTAATTAAAACAACAATTATTTTTTAGTATAGTTGATGTGAAAAGCTAACAATGTACTTGGTATATAAAAAATAAAATTTATAAATAGATTAATGCTATGTAAAAGTCCTAAATGTGCAAGCATTGAAGAAGCCTTTTGTAAAAATGCAAGTCTCATCAAGAAAAAGTGAATTTTTCACACTTTTTCACGATGGAATCTACTTTTTTTATAAAGGACTTGCATTGAGCTTGTGCATTTGAGGCTTGGATATTTCATTTCTTTTTTTATAATTGAATTAATATACAATTATTCATTGGCCCAAAAGTGACCAAAAATATTTTTTTTTACCAAAATTGTAAATTTAAACTTGCAAATATGACCTTATAATTTAAAAACTAATAACATAATTTTTAAACTTTCTGGTGCATATTTTGTCCAAGTTATAGTGTAGCATATAATGGGCTTTATATAGAAGGTCAAGGCAATACAAGTGTCTTACTTAAGCAATGTGAGATTTTTGTATTGCCTTGCTTAAGTGAGACACTTGTATTGTCTTTGCCTTCTATATAAAGGTAATTGTAAGCCATACTATAACTTACACAAAATATGCACTAAAAAATTTAAAAACTATGTTATTGGTTTTTAAATTATAGTCATATTCACATGTTTAAATTTACAACTTGGATTAAAAAAAAATATTTTTGGTCACTTTTGAGCCTAAGAATAATTTTTGGGTCCAGTGAGCTATAGGCACTATTGGAGTAGGCAGGAGATGGGGTGGATGAGGGGTTCGCCCCCTGGAAACGGGGCGGGATGCGGGGGTGAAAACCCCATCCCCATGCGGGGGGCAAGGTGTGGGGAATGGGCTACCCAGTGGCAGACCTATTAAGGGGCCCCCCAAAAAAAAAAAATTTGAAAAAAAAATACATTAATTTTTTTATTTAATAGGATTATATTAATTTCATATTGTGTTGGTCCTCTCTCTAAAAAATTATCTTAACATTTTCTATAAAATTATTTTGACTGAGAAATAGAATAAAAAATATATTATTATAGTTTTAACTTTGTTCAGCTCCCTACAACAAATTCCTGGTTCCGCCACTGGAGCTACCCCGCCCCCGCATGAGCAGGTAACATCCCTATGTATACCTATGATTAGATGATGCAGTGTTTGTTTTTTTAGAAAAGATGATGTAGTTTATAAACACGATGGAGTAAAACTCTATTATGAAAATTAAGTAAATATATTCTTCCAAAATACTATAACATGGGATTTTGGGATATAGTTTACATGGAATTTCTCATTGACAAAAGTGTACATGAAGGCCACATGCATACACTTGAGTTCATGAGAGAAAATTCGTACAGTAATTATTATATTATCAAGTCGTTATGTAAAATATATATCATCCATATCATTTAAATGGTAAGAATTGATTTGTAATATTAAAATTTAAATATATTCTAAATTAAACTATGTCATGTAAATAGTATGTAGTGTAAAAATCTTAAAATAACAATAATTTTCGTACAAACCATATAAATTATTAAAGATATTCTCTCAGCCTCTCTATTCACTTTTCAGCAAAAATATGAAAGGTGAGCTCACTTAGATAAAGGTGGGCGGGCACCCGCCCGTCTCCTCTCTACGGTCTTGTGGGGGGTGGTGGGAATCCTTTCCTGCCTTTTATTTGGATTTCTTGAGGTTGGTGACATGTCAATAGTCGACATATGCTGGAAATAATCAAGCGAATACAACAGTAGAATGGAATGGGTTTTGACAAAAGGAACGATTCTGAATATCGAGGGTAATTAAACTCGTAATATTGTTAAATATAGTTATACGTTGTATAAGTACCGTGTATTAATTTTAAAAAAGAATGTAATTCATTATTAAAAACTTAATTTTTTTATAAGAATCTCATATTTACTTATTTTTTTAAAATAAATGCACGACGCGTATATAATTTGTAACGACAAATATCATTTCTCATATATATATATATATATAATAATATTACATGTACTTACAGTTTTACTTATATTTTTCCTTACACGAATCATTTTGTTAATTTTTTTTAAAATTTAAATTTTAAATTTCATGATTTTTAACGTATCAATAACTTACATATAAAAAAAACAAATTTTTTTTTAAGTAAGTGGGCAGCTTTAAATGTGAAGAAAGGGATAGGTGATCCAAGATTGATCCTTTACATAATTGCCTTCTTGTGCGGACCACGTATGAAGGTTCGCATGCTCAAATAATCAATCTCCCTAGAGAAAATCTTAATGAGTCGTGCTAAGCAGCCGTCCAACTTTGATCGCTTGCCGTCTGGTATAAATTTGATTTTCTATTTTTTTTCATATTTTTTAATATATTTAAATTTTTTGAAAAATAAAAAAATATACCAATATATTAAAAGTTATTTTCTTAATCATTAAGTAAAAAAAATTAAAAAATAAAATAAAATACACGATCGATCAAAATGAAGGACAAACTCAAGCGACATACTAATATTTTCCAATCCGATTATGTTAAATAATATCACCGTGCGATCAACTTGCAAGAATTAAAGCTAAAATTTAAAAAGACGACCTTAAAAGATAGCAAAAAATAAAAAAAAATAAATATTACTTATCATTTCAATTCTCATTATTCAATTATCTTTTTATGATGTGGCATTATCATTGACACATCATAAAAGGGTGAAAAAATAGATGATTAATAAATTTTTTGAAAAGAAAAATGTGTTGATCTTGAGACAGGAACACCCCATGCACTGCCGACACTAGAGATGAGAGAGAGAGAGAGTATTTAATTGGCAGCCCGGCGTGGGAATCAGCTAAGAGATAAAACCCCCATACCCAGCAGCTGGCCAATTGGGGCAATATGATCGATGATGATTCATATAATGAAGGTTGTCACATGGCGGATATGGACCAAATTAAAGCATGGTGTACCGAATAAATATTGCTGCTGAGCTGAGCGAATCCAGATCGATCGATTCTCATTATGCAGCGGGTCGATGACGCAAACAAACATTAATAAAAATTATTAATGGTAGCTGACAGGGTACTCCATCTTGATGGTCAGGCGCAATCAATCGTGTAACAACTCTTTTTACTTCCAAATTGGACATTATTCAAAACTTACTACATCGGCTTCTAAGTTATTGCAGACCTTTTTTTTTAAAATAAAAAATAAAAATACAGTGAAATTATTTAAAAAATATGTATTTTTATAATAAATCATTTTTCTTTGAATAAAAAAAGGCACAAAAATTCATATAAGACTTGGGTGCCGTTAGACAGTAAGTTGAGATAAAATAAGTTGAGATGAAAGTTAGAAAAAATATTATTAGAATATTATTTTTTTAATATATTATTATTTTGTGATTTGAAAGAAGTTGATTATTTATTATATTGTGTGTGGAAATTTAAAAAAATTGTAATGATGAGATGAAATGAAATATTTTTACTATCCAAACGGCCTAAAAACCCAGCTCTCAATTCGGCATCTCTCTCTTTTTCTATTTTTTTTAAAGAAATATGGTAAACTTGCACATATTAAAATTATATAACTAAAAAAAAAATTATACATTACGCTATCATCCCACTATGATGAGGTGACATTATCCGTCAATCTTTATATTTATTATTTGATAAAATAAAGGACCATCTAATGATGATAAATTTGTTACATCTTATATAGTATTATAAAAATAGAATAAAAATGTGGTGTATAATATTACTCTTTAATTAAAAAAAAATGCAAAAAAATGCACTTCATCGATACCGTAGCACCCTCCAAACTATATACGTCATTTCTCGTGAGTTTTATTCAAAGTTGAGTGAAATGGGTTCATCGTAGATTTTGTTGCATCTCTAGATAGTCCAAAGAATGCACACAGCCCAACTCCAAAAACATAGCACCATGTTGTGGCAAAAGTATAACAAATTTTGCAATCCAGAAGCCTCGCTAAGTGGGCCGCTGGCCCGCTGGCCCGCTACTAACCATTTCCTTATTGCCCCCTTTTTTCACAATTGCCTTTACGTGTTTTCCCGAGTAGTTTTACTCTTTATTTTAAATGCTGTAATTTTTAATCATTTTTATTAATGTTTTGTATTTTAAATTTATTTACGTATCTACCAATTAAATGAAGAGTAATACTACATGCAGTCATGGAGTGTGCAAACGTCATGCAGTCTCTTTGAAAAAAAGTGAGGTCTATTATTAAAAAATTAATTTTTTTATGTGAGTCTCGTATTTATTCACTTTTTTTAAAGTGATTGCGCAGCACTTGCACACTCACGACTGCAACTATCATTTCTCTTAAATGAATAGCCACTTAAAATTTGTAATATCAACAAGTATGCATGGCTAGGATTACAAAGTATAACTAGGTTAATAAAAGAACATTATTTCTATTCACCACTTATTCCAAAAGTTTAAGTAGATGAAAAGATATAGATTCAATTATTTGTATTATATTCTTAACACTCCCTCACCTCACGTATATGTCAAACTTTCCTTCAATAAGTAAGACCAATACGTGGAATATATATATATATATATAATTTAATAGGGTAGACTGTAAATTCAAGATAGTTTGAATTGAGGACATCTGCTATGATACTATGTAAAATCACTACTTGTCCCACAATGTTAAACTGATAAAAAGATGTAAATTTAATTATTTGAATTATATTATTAACAAAAATCCTCATTCACCTAAATTACTAATTAATCAGCGTTGTGATCAGACTACTGACTCCTCGGACCAAATATACCAATAAGGGTGGATTTTCGAGTGAATTATTAGACCGGGGGAGGTTAGATTCATGTGGTCATGTGGGAGGATATTCATTTCATGTTTCTAGTACGTTTACCGTTAATTACAATCAAAGCTGAAGACCAATATTAATATCATGAAAATATAGGCATCATGTGTAATTTACTGGAAATCGCATCTGACTTTTTGACAAATGCATGCAGTCTTCATCCGTTTACTGGAAAAGCCGGCTTTTATGATCTTGAAGGACTTGGGACCCAAAATGTGAGAGATGTATAAATCAAGGTTACAAGTAATTTTAGTTGATTCAAAGTTGAAATTCAGCATGACTACTGTTTTTGGTCTATTTGCATTAAATCATGATCTTACTTGAGAAAAATAAAATATAAGAGAGAAGCCTATTAGTTATAATTAATTGGAGCTTCATTTGATTAAGTTATAATTATTATAATTAATTGGAGCTTCATTTGATTAAGTTATAATTAGAAGAAGGTGGTGACGTATACCAGCTAACAAGTAGAAGAACTGATCTAAATAGTTAATATCATGGATCTGTCGTCTATTTTAATTTTATTATGTATATATACCAAATTTAAAGAAAACCTACACTACAAGAAAAACGGACTCTTGTGATCAATTTATTACAATCAAAAGACTATTCGCAACCAATTTTAGTTGCAAATAGTTATTTCGTTAGAATTAACTGGTCGCAAATAAGCAGTTTTCTTGTAGTGCCACAAGTCACAGCCACTTGAAAATTATGGTAGTAGATACACGTACAAATATATAATAGAAAGACCCACAACATGTGAACAAATGATCTAGTAATTACACAATACTTTGAACATTGTGTGCATATACTCAAGGAGACTCAAAGTAAAACAGCCGCTCGATAGACGGCAAGAAATTAAAGTAGAACAATAGATATCTTCATATTCTAACCATTCATGCATGAGGTCATCGCGAAATGAAATTAAAAACACGGTAAGGATTTGCTATTGGATAATAATACATTTACACATTCTTTATTATTATTTTACTATCTAATTATTTTTTTTTTTTTTTGTTATTTGAATCTGGATTAAAAAATTTTAAAAAATTACTTTCTTGTATAATTTAGAAGAAAATAAATTCAATTAACTAACGTAATTATATAATTTAATTAAAAATAAATTCAATTTTATAAAAATTTAATAAATTTAAAGAGTAAAAGAATATTTATTTTTATAAAATTAAAGTTATTTTTAATTAAATTACGTGATTATATCGATTGATTAAATTTATTTATTTTTAGGTCATGGACGATAGTCATATTATGAAATTTTTAATCTAAATGTAAATAGAAAAAACAATAATAAAAAAATGTAAATGTATCATTACTCATTAGACTTTACTATTTGTGCGAGCTACGTTAACCATATCAGTATAGACCATAGACGTACAAATACAGCCATAATGATGTGGCTAATCGGGGATGTCAGATGGCTACAGGTTAATCAAGGATGTCAGAGTCTTGTTGGGGAACTTGACCGGTACCTTCTGGCACGGGAATGACTGCTGGCTTTCAAAGATTTGATTCAGCGGTACTATTTCTGAACCTGTTTCTTCGGCCAAACTCAAGACCCGAACGTAAAGTCTTTGCGGTAAGGTTTTTATAAGATTAATGTTATGAAAGATTAATGTTATGAAAAAGATATTTACCATAGTAATTTACGTAACTGTAGTGTAGTTATTTTAAAAAAAATAAATAAAATTTGAGATTTATGTAAAAAAATTATTTTTTAATAATGAATTTTACTTTTTTTTAAAACGATTATGCGACAGTTACACACTTTACGATTATACGTAAAATTACTTTATTGTTATATATAGTATTAGAGTAGTAAGTGATGTGTAATCATTTAAAAAAAAGAATAAGATTTATTTTTAAAAAATTAATTATTATTTTTTTCATATAGATATCATATCTATTAATTTTTTTTAAAAAAATTACACAGTACTTGCACGCTCTACGATTGTAAACATCATTTTTCTTTTATAAAAAAAGAAATGATATTTATAGTCATAAAATATGTAAATATCACGCAATTATTTTTAAAAAATAAGTAAATACGAAGTTTATATAAAAAAAATTAATTTTTAAATAATAAATCTCATTTTTCTTTTCAAAACGATTGCATATATAATAATTACATACTCCAAAATTGTACATAACATTAATCATTTAAATTTTGTATGTATCATTACTTGAACTTACGAGTCTAGATTCTTTCGATTGAGTTGAGCGACGACGCGGTCCAAAGACTCGCAACCAACAGTTTGTAAATGGTCTCGACCGATCAATCAATTAACGAGTAAGCACCACGGAAAAGGAAGTCAGCAATTTCTACAGCATCGAGGGTCATGATGTACGCGTCCGCGTCCGCGTCGTGTGAAATTTGAATCTGTCAACCCTTATGGCTCTGTATGCATAGTTTTCCAAAACAATATATAATTTATTATAAGCATCATCATGTGGTTGCAACACTGGATATATATATATATATATAACAACTTGTTATAGGGTAATTTCAGCCAACTTTCCGAAAGTCAAATGTCTTACTTAGTACTTGTGGATGAAGCTGCTGCCGCTGCAGCTGAATGATTGGTACATTTTTGGAACCATTATAAACGGTTAGAAATTTCTCTCTTTTGAACAATGTAAGATCTTATATTCTCATGAATTGGAGATATTATAGTCAGCACGCGGTTCCTATATATATATAGATATTCTTTGACAAAGACTGATCAGCATTAACGAACTGATCTAGCCACGTTGTAATTAAGAATGCATGTCCTGCGGAGATCTGGTCCCATGTCTAAAGATATATGACTACTTTTGTCTTTGCTAATTGAGTGATAATGACATGCAAAACATCATATGATATAGACTTGTAGTGAAAATCTAGAAAGGTTGAGGGGGTCTGCAATCTGCAAGCGGTTTTGTGTCAATTAATGTAAAGAATGTGTGTTTGAACAGGCCAACTCAAACGTCCATCTATTCACTAATGCTTACAAAATTGGGTTCAAAACTTAAAGAAATATTCCATATTCCATATTCAATTCAAAAGACTGACCAGGAAGAGAACAGAATCAAAGATACTCCTATGTATGCATACATGATATTTATATAGAATGACTCTCTAGGAAATAAAGCATGCATTTTTCATCGAATGGACACTTTTCCCTCCTTCACGGCCTTCTTGGCCTTAGTTTTGTTACTCTCACAAAAGGCTACAGCAGATAATGGAAGGATCACCGCATCAGGAACTGAGAACGTCAGGGGCATTATAGGGGCGATAGTGGATAACGGCACTCGCATTGGTAAGGAACAGAAAGTGGCGATGGAAATGGCGATCGAGGATGTTCATGACAAGACAAGTCAAAGATATACTTTGCACATGAAAAACTCGCATGGGGAACCTTATCGAGCAGCTCTTGCAGGTATTTACGTAGATATACATATATGCCAGCACTTTTTCTTATCTAAGTCATAAACTAGATCCTTAATCTATTTTGATGAAGTTTCCTCTAGTGTATAAATGCATATGATGGTGTCTTTTCCATAATTGCTGTCAAGATTCGCTGTTCAAACTTCAAATAATTATTGTTTTTTAGCATTGTGAATCTAGAAGCGTTGTGCAGTAGTTGTTATTTTCTGATAGCACGTACAATGGTAATTTTCAGCTCGGGATCTTATCGACCAACAAGAAGTGCAAGCTCTACTGTCACCGCAACGGTGGGAAGAAACTTCTCTAGTTGCAGAGATCGGTAACCAAGCAAACATCCCTGTTCTTTCTATTGCTGATTCAACTCCATCGTGGGCGACAGAACGATGGCCCTTCCTGCTTCAAGCTTCGCCAAACCAGAATTCCCAAATGAAAGCTATAGCTGCTATTGTTCAGTCTTCGCTATGGCATCAGGTCACTGTAATTTACGAAGACATTGACTCTTTGCGCAGCGGAGTCATGCCTCATCTTTCTGATGCCCTGCGAGATGTAGGAGCAGAAATAAGCCATCTTTTAGCCATCTCACCATTTAGTTCTCCTTCAATATTGTCGAAAGAGCTCGAGAGGCTTAAACATGAACAATGCAGAGTTTTTGTGGTTCATTTGTCCTTGTCATTGGCCATGCACCTTTTTGAGAGGGCTAAAGAAATGAGCATGATGGAGAAAGAATATGTCTGGATCACAACAGATCCCACAACAGGCCTTGTCCATTCCCTTAATTCCTCCACCATTTCTTCAATGCAAGGAACTATAGGAGTAAAGAGCTACTTCCCCCGGAAAGATGCCACTTTTCAAGACTTCTATACTAGATTTCGTAGAAAGTTTAGTTCAGAAAATCCAGAAGAGGATAACCATGAACCTGGGACTTTTGCTGTGCTGGCATATGATGCTGTGTGGACAGTGTGCAAAGCAATGAGAGAAAGCAGCAGCAGCAGCCAACAATTGCTACGTAAACTTACGCTAAGTGAGTTTTATGGCTTGAGTGGAAAGGTTCAGTTTGTTGACCGGAAAGTTGCTCCAGCACATAAATTTCAGGTCATCAATGTGATTGGGAAGAGTTACCGAGAACTTGGCTTCTGGACTGATACATCGGGTTTCTCAGCAACCATTGATGAAAGAGCACCGTACCAGCCTTCAATGGGAAGCAGCTTGGGGCAGGTGTTTTGGCCAGGTGGGTCCTTGAACACTCCAAGAGGATGGGCTCTTCCAACAGATGCCAAACCACTGATGATTGGTGTACCCACCAAATCGAGTTTCAAAAAATATGTAAATGTGAAACAAGATAACTCAACAAGCACTACTCATTTTGAAGGATTTGCAATCGATCTGTTCAATGCAACAGTGAAAGTTCTGCCATTCTACCTACCATACAATTTTATTCCCTTTGATGGAAAATATGATGAAATAGTGAAGAAGGTTCATTTAAAGGTGAGGATTTTTCTACTCTTTCTTGGTAATTCAAGTCACTGAGAACATCTAATTAATCCAATATATTAGAATACTGCATGCATCTATTTTTAGTTGAATTTTATGGTAGGATAAACCGTCTGCTTCAATTCTAAGTACTTGTGATCATGATTTTCTTTTTTCTTTCCGGTAGCCAAGACACATATTTAAAAATATATATATATATATTTTTGTATTGGAGCAGGAGTTTGATGCAGTAGTTGGTGATGTAGCCATAGTTTCCAAGCGATATCAACATGCAGAATTCACACACCCCTACACAGAATCAGGATTGGTGATGATAGTTCCGGTTCGCCCCCGGACCAGTGATAGAGCTTTGCTGTTCATGAAGCCTTTCACAAAAGCCATGTGGGTTCTAATAGGACTAATAAACATCTACAATGGCTTTGTTGTGTGGTTGATAGAGCGAAAACACTGTCCCGAACTCAAAGGTTCCGGTTTCAATCAAGTTGGCGCCTTGCTTTCTTTAGCGTTTACTACTCTCTTCTCCTTACACGGTAAAATGAAAATATGGTTATTCTTCCCGTTATTTCTCTGAATATATTTGGAAATATGTGCCTAAAAAATTGCTTCATTTCATCTGATTGAGCATAGGGGAAAAGCTGCATAGCAATCTTTCACGGATGGCAATGGTGGTGTGGCTGTTTGTGGCACTAGTTCTCACGCAAACTTACACGGCTAACCTCACCAGCATACTCACAGCCCAACGCCTTGAACCCACCGTCACTGACGTCGAGTTGCTGCGGAATCGCAACGCAGTGATTGGATACTGCAGGGGATCATTCGTGGATGACTATTTGGTGGATGTCTTGCGAATCCACAGAGGCAACGTCAGGCATTATGACTCCCCGGAAGATTATGCTCAGGCACTTAGAAGTCAGGAAATAGCAGCAGCATTTCTTGAAGTTCCTTTGGCCAAATTATTCCTCGCAAAATACTGCAAGGAGTTCACCATAGCTGGACCAACTTACAAAGTTGGAGGATTTGGATTTGTAAGTACTCCTTAATCTAAACCGAGTCTCTTTTTCCGTTCTTAGAAAAGCCATGCAGCGTAGCTGTTACTAGCCTTGCAATCTGAGCAATCTGAACTATAAATTGTAGACTGAATTGAAGTACTGGATCAAGAAACGTTAAGTCATGAAGTTAAGCCTTTTTTGTGAATAAGAAGATTAATTACATATATTTTTTTCATTCATGGTGCCTCAGGTCTTTCCAAGGGGTTCTCCACTGCTTCCTGATGTAACTAAAGCACTACTGAACGTTTCTGAGAGTGGCAAATTACGAGAATTAGAGAACAGCATGATTTCATCCGAAGAATGCGAGGACATCGAGTCGATTGATGATATTTCTAGTCTTAACCCCAGCAGCTTTTGGGTTCTTTTCGTGTTAACGGCAGGTACATCGACAGCTGCTCTTCTGGTCTATGTTGTTTGTCATAGACGGTTTGGACAAAAAACCATATGGAGATTGATGTTGGCTGTCATGAGACATTGGTGGCATCGGAAGAAGTCATTCTCTCGAAGAGTCAGTAGCAATGAAAGGTCTGGCAATTTTCCAAACACATCTAATTCACGGATTCAAGTGTAGAGATACAAGGAAATGGATCCCGAGGCATCCATATATATCGAAGTAGAAGAGATGAACACTGTTGCATGATGGCAGTATTCTGTAGATAAGGAGTTGCTAGGCCAGTGTTAATTAGGACTACTTCAATAAAACCTGATAAAATTAGTTTTGTTAAATGTTTTTGCCTACTCTCCAGGGTATGTCCATATGATCATCTTAACATCTACACCAGAAAGTGATCACTCCCTACTCTTATTCCCAACAACTTTTTGGCATTGCTCTTGATATTAACTTAAGTCTGTATTTTAATGTTGAGTTGAGTTGAGTTGAATTGATGAGGTGAGTTTAATTCTTTATGAATGATAATGAATTAAGATGGTAGAATGAATTTTATATAATATATCTGAAATGAGTTGGAACATCAAAATCTCTCTCCTAAGTCCTAGCTAGCTGTCTGCATTTTTCTTTTTTTTTTTGGCGAATAATTCCACGTGATTCTGACAAACAACCATCTCAAGGCTTATGATGGCTGCAATGACACGCTGAATAACGAGGAGTCAAAAGCGATGATTCCCTTAGAGTATGGAAGTTTAACTTCATCAACAAGGCTCAGAAACAATAGAAAAGCTTGACTTCATTAACAAGATCAAGAGAAAGGTTCGATCCAAAAGCAATCTTTTCATGTGTACTGCGTACTAGGAGAGGTATCATGGTAATAGTACATATATGGAGCTAAACTTTCAAAGTACTGTTGTAACACTTCCTAAAACTAATGAATTATTTCAACTGTCTTCCTCGTCTGCCTGATCTGATGATCTGGGGCTTGGTTCATTGACATGGTTAAAAATAAAACATGGGGAAATTAAATGGAAAATACTACACTTACAACTAGTTTTTATCGCTAGCTTTTACCGTTGTGAATTTTTTATTTTTATTATTTTTTACTTAATGATTAAATAAATATTTTTTAATAATATTATGATTTTTTTAAATATATTGAAATGTGTTAAAAATATATATATAAAAAAATACAAAAAAAAAATACATTTCAAAAACACTAGCGAGAGCCCGGGAGCTCCCAGCTAACGGTGCTACTCCCTAGTAACTATTCACCACCGCTCACACTATATGAAAATACTCTCATACCCAATAAAAAAGTTATAAATATGAGATGTGAGAATGAATAGTGAGTAATGTATAGCATTCCTCTATTTTAAAACAAAGAAATGATGTCTCACTTTTTTGTGTGCCGCAGTTGGAACACATTAATAGATGTACGTGATTGCTGGTTTAA
Source organism: Juglans mandshurica (assembly GCA_022457165.1). NCBI lineage: Eukaryota > Viridiplantae > Streptophyta > Magnoliopsida > Fagales > Juglandaceae > Juglans > Juglans mandshurica. The sequence goes on along the minus strand of CM039632.1, from coordinate 2,111,970 downwards.
GCAGTCGACCAACATTTTCGTGTTGCCATAAATATATAAAACACAAACCACATGCATTGTTTTGAACCCCGGCCTATCAAAATGCCCAGCTGTACGTTGATCATCAAGTCAGAGACCAATCATTCAATTAAGTTTAGAGACCAAAACATTTTTATAATACATAAAATAATAATAATGTTATTTTTATAAAATCTTCTCTAAGCGTATAGATAATGTTAAGAATATAATATAAATATTTAAATTTAACTATATATTCATATAAATGATAATTTGAGGGAAAAAGACCTGACATGATAGAGAGTCGTTAGAGGTAACCTAACCAATCATTTGGGGAATTCTCGAACAGAATAGTGAAACCTTGTGCCACAGTGCATATATTTACATCGTACCAGTAAAAAGAAATAAAAATAAAAAGAAGTTACAGGATATTATTAGGGCCGGTCAAGGGAAAAAGAAAAAGAAAAGATACAAGCATAGCAATTAGCACGACCCCCCTCAACCCTGACACCTTTCATCTATTCCAATACAAACCCACCCAACATATTAAAATGCACCATTTTTTTTTTTATACCCATCGAAGAAATAACTAAAAGTTAGAGGCCCAAAAAAAAAAGAATCATATAATAATATCACAAAAGCATAAAGAAATAAACCCAACGCCAACCCTAGATTCCCAAATAAGAGGGGGGAAAGAAAAACAAGATGTTTTTGCCACCCAATCTAAGTAGTCCACGTGTCAAATCCAATCCTCTCAATCCCACAAAGCTTTATCAGGGGCCCCATGTAAGCCAACAAGTGGGAACACATCACGTGAAAATCCAGTTTAGCAGAATGCACCCACGCTCTCTCTATCGATCTCTAGCTGATCAGTTGAGAAGCCTTTCCTTGTCCGTACCTCCAAAGTGATTGGGAGTTGGGGGCAGCGGTGCTTGTGATGGCGATGTTGGTGGTGGTGGTGCATTTTGCAGATTGGCTGCGCTGCTCATCTTCTTGAGGTTCTGGTGGTGATAGATTTGCCTTAATCTCTCTATTTCCTTCTTTAATGCCTCTTGATGAGCTGAATTTTTTATACAACCAAAAAAAAAAAAAAAGAAGAAGAAAAAAAAGGCATGAGCTCAATAAAATGTGCTCTGATAATCGGTGGAAAACCACCTAATCTTCCTAATTCTTAAAGTTTGAACACCAGATAATGTATGCATGTCCCTTACAAAAAAATATTGATTTCTCAAGTTATCACGAAACTGACGCATATTTAAGCTGGTTAATATTTCTGGCCGGTAGGTAGAAGTCCAGCATGCGGCGCATAAGCTAAACATTGGAAACCCACATATGCATGCATTGTGAGTGTATCATGTATTTGTGGTACCAACGCAATAATATATGAGTACGTATTATATATATATATATATGATCGGTCCTTAAACTTGAATAATTTCAAGTCGCATGGATCTTTAATTTACTCAAAAACCTTGAATTAATCGCAATCAATTCTCCAGTAAATCAAGGTATATACTTGGTCATTGTAATAGCAGTACTAGATGATACTTAAATATGATGAGGATGATGAGGATGAAGTTCTAATTACCATCTTTGAAAATATTATCTTGAGCCAAAGCAGCGATCCGTTGCTTGAGAGCGCTATTATCGACATTAAGTATCAACCTTTGGTGGTCCAAGAATGCAACCCTTGGTGACAATGATGATACTTCGGTCTTGATCAATTTTTTTCATGTATTGAAAATCAAATTAATTAAACAATTAATTATCAGAAATAAATATCTAAAGCACGTCAATATATCCACTAATTATATGAAACTAATTAATTAGTAACAAGTAAATTAATTATATCATGTACCTGTAGTGTTGTTACACTCCGTTCTAGCTCCGAAATATATTGCAGTTTCCTCACTCTTGACCTTTGCGCTGATTGCCGGTTTGCCAAAATTCTAGCACAAACCCAACAACAGTAATTCGGATCTTAATCTTATTTTGCATTGCGGATCCAATATGATCACTGCCTCATGTAGTTACATTCCTCTAACGAATTAATGCATTTAAGAAATATTTATATATATATAATATTATAATGCGTGCGAGTCATCGATCATTCATGATCCTCAGCATATAGGGTTACCTTTTCACCCTCTTAGGATCGACGTTGGAGTCGCCGGTGGGGGTGGTGGAGGGCAGTACTGGATCTTGTGGCTCAGGTAATTTGCATGAGCTTTCAACCTCTCCCGGTTCACTTTTGGGCTGTTGGTCGAGAGGCATTATTGGCTTATTCTCGTCGTCGATATTGCTGTTGTGGTCAGACGGTGTGGACGCATTGGAAGACGAGACTGTAGGCGGCAGCGCGACCAAGACCTCGTCGGAGAACATTGACATGAGCTGGTCGTCGTCCAAGCGGTCGAAGCCGCCGCTGGTGCCATTATTCCGGCATTCGACACCGATGAATGGAGCCGTCTCGAGGAAGGTAATGGAGTCGCTCATGGACCGCCTGTGGGCTACGCGCCGGGCTGACGAGAAGTCGAGGAACTCGTCCACCCAAGTGGGTTGTTGTTGGGCGGTGGGCATGGAAGTAGAAGTATTGTTGTTGGTGGGAACGAAGTTTGACATATTAATGGGCATTCTTTGGTGAGAAGAAGAATGCCAATTTTGAGTCATGCTTGGTATCTTGGGTGGTAATTGTGCCATATAACACCAAAACAATAGTTTGCCAAATATATTTGCAATTTGAGAGAAAGAACAACCAAGAGAACAAAAAAAGATCGCGAAAAATGAATGTTGAATATTTGAGAGAGAGAGAGACAGCTATGACCATGAACTTGGCCAAATATCGAAACAAGTGAAAACAGTAATCTTTATCACAATCTTGGACTTGGAAAAACACTTGGGAGACATTGAAGGAGGTGATCAGAGCCAGTACATGACATGGACGACGACAACAACAGCAACATCTTCGTTACAAATCGATCATGAAATGCTGCTCTCTCTCTCTCTCTCTCTCTCTCTCTCTGGGATTTTGGAGACCTGTGTTTTTTCAAGGGCAATGGGTATTAGGAGGGGAGAGGTCAGAGGCCGGGGTTCACATGGGAGGGAGGAAAGACAGCTAGCAACAGCTGGTTTGGGGGGGGTGGGGGTGTGGGGGGGTGAAAGGAAGGGGTGGGAGAACTTGAACGGTTCTACTGGGAAAGTCGTCAGTGTAGTTTAATAAATGGCGGAATCAGCCACCACGTGCCGATGTGACCCCTCTCCTTAATTCGCATCCATCACCTTAACACTTTAATCTAATCTCCAATTACATGTGGAATTTACATATAATATATATAAAATCAGATTACACTCTATGCATACCTCACATGATTGAGGTTTTCATGTACAAGCTGTGATGATCGATCATCTCATCTCATGGCCCCCACTTTCTCGTTACCAAATAATAGCATGTGGTCACACCTATTTATGTGATTGATGTCTACTTGTAATCAGAACTTAGATCTTATGAATTAGTGGATACCCACTAATTTATTGTTAAGGTTAGAACTTAAATGAATGGACTGGTTTTGTGCAAGGAGAAACTTAAAAGGAGCCAAATGGATGACTATGAGTTAGATAATTAGTATTGATCATTATCCTTAAATATTGGTGGATGAGCTGTGAAACAAAGGGGGTTTGTAAGAATCATGTCCTCCTCCCTCCCATGTGAATTGTTTGCAAGAGCCCACCTTTCTTTGCTTTGTCCCCAAAATCAGGCTCACATGGGAAGGACTTGTGACCCTTCTCTCTCTCTCTCTCTCTGAAGTTTCTTGATAAGTTCCATCATCTCATGTCGGAATTTATTAGGGAAAGTACTAAGAAGCCACTGATAATGATTAACGGAAAAGGGTTAGAATGCATGTTAAGTACCTCTCTGCCCTGTTTAATATATAATATGTCGTCGTGAGTACATGTTTTTTTTTTTTTATTCACTTTTTGGGGCATGATTTTCGTTATGAAATGAATGTTAATTCTAGCAACGAAAAATATAGAGTAAACATATAAATTGATATAATTTTATCTATTTTATAATATAATGTACCATACAATATATATCAGTTTATAAATTTATTTTTATAAAAAAAATTTATAATTAAAATATTTCTCTAAATCAAAAGTAACCATATGATCGGACTAGTTTTAGAAACAAAATAGCTAGGGTTGGTCAATGCCGGGAAAAGTCATGAGTTTTGACAGCAATGATGCAACTGATCCCATGTTCCATTTTGTAATCATCAATAATCAATACCCAACAAATATATGTATGTATGGATGGATACTACTATATATATATATATATATATATATGTGTGTGTGCTGATTACCATGTGATTGTCACAACCAAATGCTAATTAAATCCTTTGCATGTGCATAGAATTAGTAGCACACAAGTAACTTAATAACCTAAACTACTACTATGCAATAATAAATAAATAATAATCTCTATCTATATTTCCTGTCTCAACTTTACTTTAATTAATGTTGGGATCCCAAAAATAAAAAGGAAAAAAAAACTTATAAATTACCGTACAGGAACTGTTGTGAACCGGACACAAAAGAAGCATTATTGCACGTGGAAGGAGCAAAGTAGACCCGATCCTACTTGTTTTTATCTATTTTATAGTCTCCATCAGAAAATAATAAAAGGTCCAAAAAGAGGACGCGCAAACACATTAATGGAGAAACAAGGGTGGCTGGCGACCACAATATTGCACGGTTCCATTCATCCATTTGCAAGAATTACAATATATATATATATAAATGATATTTACATTTTTAAGGGGTGTAAGTGCGGGTACAAGTATTCCGCACTGCATTTAAAAAAAAATAGATAAATTTAAAATTTACATAAAAAAATAATTTTTTAATAATAGACTATAATTTTTCTTAAAGAGAATACATGATATTTACATACTATATCTAATATTAATAATGTAAGATATAGAATTATGATATATATATATATATTTTATCTTACTCAAAAAAGTGCGAGAAATTGTGAGTAAACCAAGATATTAAATTCACCTATTTCGTACGTGCAATATTCACGCACACTCTCTGGCCCTATTTCATAAATTCACCTAATTTAAACTCCTACTCGTAAATTATAATTGTTAGTATCATGAAGACGTTATATTAATTATGGATGTTAGAGATATAAAGGGATCTTACACGTTGACATATTATTAGTACGCCACGTATATATATATATATATATATTTTTTTTTCTCCCTTCTCTCTGACATCTCATTTTCTTTTCCTCTCTCGTTCTCCCTGTGCCTCTCCCCTCCTCTCCATTTCCCTTCTCTCGTTGTCGTTGAAGCTTTCTCGCCCCTCGCCGACGTCGTTGTCGCACCCCTCACCTTCCTCGCCACTTGCTGACGTCGCCCTTCACCATCGATCACCTCCATCATCATCATCGTTGCTGCCCCCCTTGATGTCGTCGCCACTCGCCGACGTCCTCGCATCCCTCAACATCTCTTCTTTCAATCAAGCTGAGGGGGTGGGGAGGGGTTGGAAAAGGGAGAGGAGGGGAGAGACACGGGGGAGGGGGGGGGGAGAAAAGATAGAGAAATAGGAAAAAAAAGAAGAAGTCGAAGAAGAAGGGGAAACGTGGCACATTGTGTAGTATTTTTTTTGTAGAATTTCTTTGTGTCTATAATGTTTTCGATCACTTTGTGTCTATAGTGTTTTCCTATATAAGAGCATTTACAATGATTTCTTTATCTTATCATTTAAAATACATCACTAAAATTCATTTTTTCTATTTTATATACTGACTTTTACAATATATCATACATTTGCTTATCTATTTTTTCTTCATATCATTTAAATAATATTTTTTTTATTTTTTTTAAACATTTCCTTTCTACCAATAAATTTGTAATATCAACATATTTTTTATATTTGCAATATATTATTATATACAATGTAATGCAATTCAATTCTATACACACAAAATAAAATATATAAGCAAAATAAAAAATAAAATAAAATAAAAATATGAAAAAATTGGATAAATAATATTTCCAATATATATTTTAGAAAAAAAAATAAAATATAGGTGTTTTAAATGATGAACAATAAAAAGAATTTGTATTGAAATATAAAAGTAAAAAAGAAATGAGGGAGTAAATGAAGTATAAATAATAAAAAAAATTGTTTGAAGGATGAACAGTACTCGCTGTATGTAGTGGGTTACTTTAACAATTTGTATTGAGAAATGCTGCGGGACGATCGGGCTATTAAAGGTAGAAGAGCAGCCTTCCATTAAGACGGTGACACGTAGGAAAAAACACAGTAGACTAATTAGAACTTACCACACAGAATCATAACACGCAAGACCAAGCTCTTCCTTATTTCATCTCTCTAGGCCTCTTCCTCATTCCATCTCCGTCTGGGTTGCCTTGCAACCCCTCTTATCTCCAGAGCCCGTTGCAACCCCTCTCATCTCTAGTCGATATGATGCCAGCACAAATTTAAAATGTTTTATATCGGGAAGAGCAGCACCCCACTTTTATCACTATCTTTAAAATATGCTGCATAAACTAGGACATAATACAGGCAGACGCCCATGCAGCCACCCAAAACACAAAAACTTTAATTTAGAGAACCCCTTTTTTTTTTTTTTTTGGATTAAAGGGATAGCCTTTGTAATGGGTATATATGAGGATTTTTTCCTTTTTTTTTTTTTGCCTTTTCGGCCGTTCATATGCATCACAACAATTATGGTGGAGGATTTTAATGGAGGAGAAATGGGTCTTGAGCCATGGAGTATATAAAAGAGAAATAAGAAAATGAGAGAGGATTATTCGCAACAGAGAAGGAGCACGCTGGAGGCATTAAGGAGGAGGGGAGAACAAGATGAGAGAGAGAGAGAGAGCATGAGGGAGGGGGTTGTATAGGTCTCTAATCATATGTATACAAGTGTAGACTAAACACTATAAAGTACTTACGTAGTGCACAACTATTAGAGGATTGCTTAATGAAAAAGAGCAACTGGACCACTCCCCAACTTTTCTCATTTGTATTTTACATATTCTTTTAAATAATAGGATGTAACTCATTTTATGAACAATTCTTTAAATAATTTATATTTTTTGTATTACTATTAAGGAATTGAGAATGGTCTAAATTGTACAATCCTATAAATTATAAATAAAAAATAATAAAAAAACAAAAAATTTATAGCTTTTTTAATGTATTTCTATTGGTTCGTACTGATCAGTGTCCACTTTTACATGCATTAATTATGATTGGCCGATCTATGGTTCCAGCTCAATCTTCTGTTGATCTCTCGTAGCATTCATATTGGGCTCTTAAAAATTTACTTAAAATTTTGTTAATTTGGTTAAAAAACACACTTCATAAATTTTTTTTTTAGATTTTATTCATTTTTTCAAAAACCTCATACATCACATTCTCTATCATTTATCTATTATATTAAAATAATATTTTTATATTTATTTTTTATTACTTTTTTCTCTCACTTCTATTTACAAACTTAACAACGCACTATTTTATATTTTTTCTTATGTTTTGAACTACTACTCTTTAGGGAATATTTTAAACAAAAATCTAAATTCCTATTTTGCAGGTACTATAATATTTGTAATTTTTTTTTTACATTTTTGTAATTATTTAAGTTATTTTTAAAATTATTACTTAAAACTATAATAAATATGAACATGAAAGAAAATGTAGATGATTGAAAGAAAGATTTGTTTTATTTCTTAAAATAAAATATTTATAAAAAATGATTTAGGAATGAATAATAGCTCCTCATATTTAGGGAGCCATAGTCAACATCTCAAAAACTTCCCTAAAATAGGAAATCGGATGGAGAGGAATTTTTGTAAATTGTTTTTGTTAAAATTTAGAGAATTAGGGACTGCATCCGCGAATGCTATCAACTTAGGTTTTGCATGATATTGGGAGAGAGAGAGAGAGAGAGAGAGAGAGAGAGGCTATATATCTATATATCTGCACTGCAAAGCAAGTAATGAACATGAGAAATTCTATTTGCAGTCCCCACTTGGGGACTGCATGTGCAGGTCCCTTATTAAATGAGAAAAAACATCATTTCAAGAGGGATAGTTTTGTAATTTTAAAAAATTAAAAGATAAAATTACCTAGGCTTGCATTGCAGTCCCTAAATGGGGACTGTATCTAGCATTGCTCAATGAACATGCATGCGACAATTATATATGATCTTAATTACAATTGGTAGCTAGATCTAGCATTTATTAATTTAGTGTTTTTATTTCATATCGTACGCACGTACCACTCCCAAATAATGGAATTACACCTAACACAAGACGTATTGCTAATGAACTGGGACCATCCAGTCCCGGGCATATATAATTGCAATTTTTCATGAGATCATTCACCGGACCCTTTTTTTTTTTTTTTTTTTGAGTCCTAAAACTGATCATTTTCCCACTCAAAGATCATGGGAAAAAAACATATATAATATTAATAACTCGAAGAGTAGCTAACTAGAGTACGTACCGTTTTTGTGCAGAATTATCAATTGATGTGATGAGAAAATATATTTAGAATTATGAATTATGCAACTGTCGCGTAATCACTTTGAAAAAAGTGAATAAAATACGGGACTCACATGAAAAAAATTAATTTTTTAATAGTAGACTCCACTATTTTTTAAAGTAATTACGCGACATTTACGCACTTTACAATTATATGTAAAATTACTCGTATATATGTATGCATGCAGTGACGGGGCCACATTGTTTCTGATGGGTATTCAGTCACGCACCCATTGAAATCTTGGAATTTTCTTGTATATTAGAAATTGTAAAAAAATAAAATAAAAATTTGGCAAGTAATCGGTGTAAGGGGTTTGTTCTATAAGCTAGCTTATAAATTCTGATCAATAGGTTCGGGTTTTGAGTTGGTACATGTTGGCAGGAGTCAGTATCGCACGTGGATTCGGCCACATTGTGTTCATGGGCTATGTTTCGAACTACTTAATTCGATCCTCAAAGTTGGAATACAGATTGGGGTTGTGGGATCCATGGGACAGGGAGAAGCAGCCCTGGTTTGAACTTCGTTAGTCTTGTCAACCATTCATGAGCAAGTCCCAAGCGGAGTGAACATTGCCTAGCATGGACCATCCATGCTATATGCCAAAACCCAAAAAGTCCTGGCTGCAAATACTGAAATCGGCTCAAGGAACTTTTCAATCTGTTTTGGCGTCGGAGTCCTGAATCTAACAATCATTCCAAGTATATGCCAATTCATAAATGTTTCGGACAATCGTGTGATTATATATATACAACGATGAGACAGAACCATAAGACATAACGAGTTCTATACGTATATGCACTTTGTTCTTCACAGTTTCTATAATGCTTTTATTGAGCTATATATACGTACATTCCAGACGGGATGGTTGTACATTTGCTGCTAGGTTGATAATAATGTCCATTATGCACATCCACCCAGGATGGGCTGCAAATTTGGTCTCTGTGTTTTTGTTTTTTTTTTTTGGGTGGTCTCAATCATGTCCATTCCGCAGCATATTCATGTCTTTGTCATGCGTCCCTTCCCGTTTAAAATGGGATTTGAGTCCAATCCAACACTGGTAATAATCATGATCCATGAAGGGGGACTCGAGAGCCCATGGGCAGATGCGGGGGATTAAATACGATTCAAACATAAAAGCCATGGTATCGGTTATTCTGTAAGGCCCTGCCTCATTTCCACGTGCAATGGTTGCCTGTGCATCAAAAAACAGGGACGTGGTTACTGGTTAGAACAAGACTATTCGTTGACCATCGATGCGGGTGTTGACTGTTGAGTCCAAGCTTGGATTGCTCCATTGTTATTTGTCACACACACTCAAGGTTTCAAATAGGGGAGAGAGAGAGAGAGAGAGAGGGTAGCCATAACTTTGGGTTGATTATAAGACGAATACCTCATATGACTTGGTATCAGGACCATGGGGGGCCATGCAGCTATGAAGGCTTGCACCACCTGGGAGAAACCCATCAGCTTTAGCCTGAGAACAAATTTGCGTAATAGTTATGATCTGTGACAGACACACACATTACACATATATTGACAGATCTCAACATGAGAACGACCCTAAAATTCGTTGGTTTTCGAGGAGCATCTGCAGATAGAAATGGCTACTATGCATTTAGAACCACAATACAATGATGTTATTCATTTCAAATTTAATGGCATTAGGAAAAGAAGCTTGACATTTAAATCTTTCTCTGCAGTCTCTTTCTCTATTCATATGAAGGGTTTTTCTTTTCTTTTTTACATTTAGTACTCCCGTTCAAAGTTCAATTCCAAAACATATTGCTTTTTCCACTCTCCACACAAATAAGTTTACTAAGAGCTTAGCAAAATTTTTACCTCATATCCACCATGAATGAGGCCCATGAATTCACTCATACAATTGCGATGGTAATACGGAGGCCGGAAGGTATGCTCAGCAACCACCCATCGAGGAGGGAAAATGACAAAATCAATAAGTGCCACACCGGGTTTGTCAGATGGTGCTGTCAATACTACATTACAGTAGCAAGATACCAATAAAGATTATTAATCCCAAGTTATGATTGAACAGTATAAAGGTTATTACCCAAACAAATAAAAACAAAAAACAAAAAGCTATGTTCCCCTTAAGCATACCTGTGTTTATTGATGGATCACCATGATCAATTAAAACAGTATTGCAAGGGCAGAACTTACTTAGATCATACTGCAAGTAAATAATATTTTACTCCAAATCAGGTCCACAAGGATTATCATAATTGCACATAGAAGTATTCAGTCTCCATGTCTTATCAGTGGGATTAATTCTTTAGCAGTAACACCCACCTTAAATGGAAAGTAGTTACCATGCCAGGCAACTACATTGAAGGGAGAAAAATCTTGTCTCGCAGTAAAAAGTTCACCACCAAACTTCTGTACAATAGTGTAGCCTGGGCAAGAACTCTCTTCAAACCAGGCCATAGGAGCTAGAAAATCCCTTGGAGCAGCCAGACCATTAGCACCTACATGTAATCAAAATTGCAGCTCCACATAATGAATGTTCAACAAAGTAATTTACTCATATGGTTTGAGTAACAAATATTCCAGATTTTGTTCACACATGCCAAGGCTAAATGAGAGATTGGGTACCTATGGGCCCAAGATCAGGAAGTTGAAAATGGGTTCCAAAAACCTCAGCAACATAACCACGTGTTGGGCCATCAGGTACATTAACAGAAAAACGAAATCCTTGAGGTAAAACGGCAATTTCACCAGGGGAAACTTGCAATCTCCCACATTCGGTAGTGATCCATAGCCCTACAAAACCAGAATAATGCATTTAAGCTTACAGGCAGGAAGGCATGCATGACTTTTATTCAATTTAAGTTTAAAAAAAATCGTTCAAGGGGGAATTTACTCATTCTCATCCAAAAATCAATATTTTTCCCTACATCTCCTTAATAGAGGGGAATTTGTGTTTCAGGTGGGACCTCTACAAATTTTACCCCTTCCTAGTCTTTTGTGATAGATGGCTTTCTAACAAGGCAGCAGGGCAAATATATCTAAACAAGAATGATCCAAAGAAACAATGCCTTTCAAGGGATCGCAACAATCACTTACTTCCTTCTTGTGGGACTATCAAGAAGTCACCATCAGCATTGCAAAAGGCACAGTTATCCATCGATTTATTGGCCATGTACCTATACATTGAGTTCCTCTGTTAATCAGGTGAACATTATAACCTCCACAGTTTCAAGTAAAGTTGCATCAAATCTAGTCTTAACAGAAAGAAAGCGCAATTTCTGAATCCGGTAATGTCTTCCAACAATATTTCTACTATAGAATCTTTCAAAACTTTTTATTTTTATTTCTATTGGTATATAGAATCTTTCAAAACGTGAAATGAAGATGGCCCGAAGTTGAATAAATGAAACAGACAAACTACATTGAAGCATTTCTTACACCACAATAAGGTATCATGATAGTAACATTATAATGGGACATTGGGCAAGTGAACCAGTCGCTAGTTGTCACTGAGCATATACAAGTAAAACCTACTAAAAAAGAACATATTTTTGTCACATTAGCATTTTAACACCACTTCAATATTGTCATGGTAAACTAACTAGTGACACTTGGGAGAAGTATCTTTAAAGTTGCGATACCAGTTCAATTATGTGTTTACATCACCATCTAGACAGTGGCAGATCCTCTAAAGATTAAATTCATCAAAAGCCAGCTCTTTGATAGCTTGGAAATCAAATTAAAACCCAAAGAAAGCTTAAAATCATTACAAATATATTTTTTTCCCTCTTTTCACAAATTCTTAATCTAGAAATCAATGCTCTTTCTTATTGTAGAGATAATGATAATGAAAACCAGAGCATAATTATAGCTAACATGAAAGCACTTGTATTCAATGGTTTTCTTAACACTAACAGGTTGATCAATGTCAATTGTCGAAGTGGCTGTCACACTAGATTACTACTAATTTTCGTTTCACTATCAGAGATTCAATCGAAGATACTATATCAGGAAAAATACTGGCATAGTTGGATGGACTGCATCAAATAGAAAACTATAGAGAGCCAATTACATGTGAACTGCAAATCCATGGCGTAGGAGTGAACTGCCAGCCCCACATACAGTATATAACCCATCAATAAAATCTGTGGGTAAGTGGGGAATATCTGCAGGCTTCCATCGTAGTTGAGTTGGTGTGGTTGAACTATTGGACTGATTAAATTCGCTCACGAGCTTCCCATGCCCCGGGACGCGAGGTTTAAATGGCTCATGCGTAACTGATGGTTTGATCCGATAGAGCCAACTATGGAAAGGAAAAATAAACCAAAAAAAAAAAAAAATCAACAGCAGAATTATGAATACTAAAATAACGTAACCTGAATCACATAAGATATAGCTTTGGTGAGCTTGAGCGGTCCTCGAATAGAAACAGACGATCAGTACAAAGCTAAAAGCCCCCGAGTAAATCCGTAATTTATCCCAAACACAGAAAAGAAAGAAAGAAGAAAGCCATACATATGAGGCTCAGAAGAAAAAGTAGCAGTGGACGTTCCTATTATGGAAAAAGTGATAAGTAGGGACCTGCGGAGGTTGAGCTTGCGGGGCGAGGTAAAGGAGGTGCCGGATATCTGCTCGGCGTAGAGGCCGTAGGGGCAGGTGAGGGGGCTGTTCTGACCCTCCGGCAGAGCTCCAGGGATCGCCTCCGACACCAAGTGGTTGCCGAACCCAGATTGGTACGACAGTTCCGGGGGGAAATCTGGGCCGTCGATTTTGCTGACCGGTTTGGTCTCCATGTCTAGTCAATCCTGCACAGCACAAGATCAAATGAACGGAGATGATGCAATTTATTCCGATTTGGAGGGGAAGAGGGATGACGTTGATGACGTGGCAAGATTGTCACAGAAATACTATTGATATTTTTTTTTGTGTGTTTTGGATATATTTAAATAAGAAAAATATAAATATAAATTATTATTATTTTTAATTAGGCCTGCAATCTGAGCCCAGAACATAAAGCAGGCCAGTCCACTTCACAAACGTGACATATCGAAGCCCAAACTCAAAGTAAGGAACAACGAACGAACGAAAGAAAGAAGGCGACAGTGCATGTAGTCGTTGGCCACCTCCCTGAAATTTGGTTCTCTCGCTCTCTCTCTCTCTCTGACGTTACGTAGAAAAGTAGTTCCATTGATGTCGGAGAGGACGTTTGCGTCTTGATCATCCGAGAATAAGATCGGAACGGAATAGGAATAGAGAAGTAATGGCGGCGTACAGAGCGGAGGACGACTACGACTACCTGTTCAAGGTGGTATTGATAGGGGACTCTGGCGTGGGAAAATCCAACCTCTTGTCTCGTTTCACCCGCAACGAGTTCAACCTCGATTCCAAGTCCACTATCGGCGTCGAATTCGCCACCCGCAGCGTCCGTGTCGACGACAAGATCGTTAAGGCCCAGATTTGGGACACCGCTGGCCAAGAAAGGTTCTCTCATTTTATTTTCATTATTTCTTTAGAATTTGTGTTCTCTTTATCCTCTTTTTTTTGTTAGTTTCTTTTTTTTTTTTTTGTGGGAAAAACGTGGGAAAGAGACGGAATTGTGGTTTTGAATTTGACTTTGGCGTACTGTTTGTTGAGAATGTTGTTTTCGGTTACAGTTGGGGTATGGAACTTTTTATTTTGTGTGTGGCATGTTTGATTAGTTGAAAAACTTGGTAAAATGGTGGAGGATTGGAATCTGGGATTCTTCTGTCCCGGATCTTAGAAGGGTCTGAAGGCGTTTGAGGTAAACGAGTCTTGGTATTTGAGTTTGCCGGAAATGTAGGGATAGAAATAAAATCATGTTCTTGGGAAATTGTCTTCGTTAATATCAATTGACATCTGTTCATGAAGTTAAAATGTTTTTGTTCTTTGGTTGTTGATAAAATGCGGGTAAAGTTAAGGTATCTGAATCTCGGGTTATTTTTTTAATTTATTATTTACTTCTTTTAGTTTGTTCTCGAGGTTATGAGAGATCTGGGAAGCAGCATTACCAAGTTAATGGACCTAGCACTAGTACTTGGCTTGATTTAGCCGAGGGCTTCATTTTTTTGAAATATGTGTTGGGAAAAAGCCATCTTTCAGTCGGTAGGATATTGATTGAGTAATGAAACCTAACAAGAGTAGAAGGGCCCTTCTAATAATGTTCATAATTATTCAGTTCTCCAGCTTTTACTGCACCGATATTTAACAAATAGATAAAGGAAATAGAAAATGAATTTCAATTTGAGTCAGATTTCAAACTGGAAGAGAAGGATATTATGCAGCTCTCTCTATTGTATATGTGGCTTACTTATTGTTCATGGCAGAAAGGGGTCATCTTCTTTTCTGAAACTTCTGCTCTCACGTGATCTTCTCAGTCGTAATGTGAAGTCCTGAAATTATAGTTTGATTTACTTAATTATGTTCTTTACCACATAGGTACCGTGCAATTACTAGTGCTTACTACCGAGGAGCTGTGGGTGCATTGCTTGTCTATGATGTCACCCGCCATTTGACATTTGAGAATGTTGAGAGATGGTTGAAGGAGTTACGGGATCACACAGACTCCAATATCGTGATAATGCTCGTGGGTAACAAGGCAGATCTGCACCACTTACGTGCTGTATCCACAGAGGATGCTACAGCTTTTGCCGAGAGAGAGCGCACCTTCTTTATGGAGACATCTGCCCTGGAGTCTTTGAATGTGGAGAATGCATTCACCCAAGTTCTAACCCAAACATATCGAGTAGTGAGTCGGAAAGCACTTGATATTGGAGATGATCCTACAGCCTTGCCCAAAGGACAAACCATAAATGTTGGAACCAAGGATGATGTTTCTGCTGTTAAGAAAGTTAGTTGCTGTTCTGCCTAATTATAGATAGTGATAGATCAGGGAGTCTAAACCTATCTTGCTGCGCTTGAAATCTGAGGTTTCCACCCACAACTCAGGGATCTTCCCACCAAAATTTTCACTTTTCCGGTAGTGCTTGAGCATGTCTGAGGTCAGTTTTAACGTTTTACATCCATAGAAATGTTGACTGTCTTTTCCACTGGTATATTGTTTAAATTCTCAACTTTTGTGAAGTTTTTCTTGTACTTGGTTGTTTTTATTGCTGGATGACAATGAAGATGACGGGCTGGTTCCGTCTTTTTATGTGTAATGGTGTAGTCAGTTTTTTATAAGAGGAAAAGAGGGGGATATATTTGATTTTTTGGCAATTTCGCTTCTTGCATAGTCATGTGCCCTATATAATTCAGTTTAATGAACAAAAAAAGTAATGAATTTCATTCCGATCCAAGTCATAATTGGACAAGACAGGGGAACCACTGGGCCATTTTCCAGGAACCAGCATATAAATGAGTCGGACATGCAACTGTTACTCCTCCATGCTAACATATGAACATTTATAAATCTTTCAAACCATCTCCCCATTTTTAACATTTATAACTCCTTCCTTTGTGTGTTCAGTGCTGTAGATTTGCACATTGGGCAGACATTCCTCACGAGCAACCACTTCTTTAAGCAATGCGCATGATACTCGTGCCCACAATCAAGGGTTCCAATCTGCTCTTGATCCTTGTATTCATGCTACAAAATCAGATAAATTAATACAATATCCTGATATATTTGAGTTGGACTTGATAATTCCGGGATAAATTATTACAGAAATATGAGCCAGATACAATTCAAACTTCGCCATCGCTAAACTCTGTTTCAAAGTATACCTGGCATATAATGCAAGATTCGGCTTCCTGATGCACAGAAGCAGTCTCCCCCGGATTGATAATAGGAGCAGATGATACATTAGTTCTTGTCCTCAACTGCCCAGCGATAGTTTCCTCCGACAGCTCGTCCTCTTCATTGGAGTCCTCTTCATCGGAGTCCTCTTCCACCAATGCAAACAACTCCTGTAGGAAATAAGAATTTCAAGTCAAAGCTTTTATAGATGTCTGCAAAATTTGTTAAATTCAAAATCATAGAGAGCAAGGTCTTTTTTAATATATGTCTATACATATATATAATATATAATGTCAATGTTTCTAGATCAATGCTACCCACTTGCCCATGTAGCTGATTTTCAGTGACTGTCCATTTAATTTATTGTCATAGAAAACCACATAAATTTTTTTTAGCTTTACCAATGGCATTTGCACTACATTCAACCATACCTCATCGATAGAGACGGTCAAGTTCATCACTTGATATAATTGTCGCAGCACTAGCAAATCAAGTATAACAGTTTCCTACACATTAACTCGGATTGTTTAACAAACTTGCAAAATACTTCATTCCAAAGAGAGACAGAAAGAAGATGAAATATAAGAGAAAATATTACATCAGCTGGCAGAACGCTCGTGGGTGGTCGGCTGCTATGTCTAAGAGTTGTCTCAGGCGGGATTTCCCTTCTATGAGGACAGTATGTCTGAGGCCTAGTTGGCGGAATAGATCCGCGATACCTGAGAACCATCTCCAAATTGTTCCGAGCAGGCATTAGAGTGCTTCCTGAAGAATTCGTAGCAACTCTATTTGAAGCTGCAGCTACTTGCTGGTGAGAGTAAATATTTTGGCCTCTCACTCCTCGCATTTGTGGGATCATATGGTAATAATCATCGAGCCAATTGTTGGTGGAAGGATGAAGATGACGGGAACTAAACTGGTGAGAGTAAATATTTTGGTCTCTCACTCCTCGCATTTGTGGGATCAAAGGATAATAATAATGATAATCGTGGCGCCAATTGTTGATGGAAGGATGAAGATGACGGAAACTATACAGGTGAGAGTTAGTATTTTGGCCTCTCAATCCTTGCATTCGTGGGCTCAGATGATCGGGGCGCTGCCTGTTGAGGAAACGAAGGGTACCTCTCCTGCTAGCTGTGTAATGATATCTTTGTACACCCGGCAAACTCCTAGTCCCCATAGAAAATTCAATGGAATTGCTGCCTGTGAAGATTATGATAAAGAAAACAAACGCTGTAAGAGTGGCTTTAAATAGAAACAACCATGCTCATGAGAATAAGCAGCATGTTATCTATATGAAAGCGGCGGAAATGCTTTCACAATCAAAGATACAGAACACGACAAAATCTACAAAACAACTTCAAAAACTGTTTGCTAATTCCATCGTGTAAGCCAGATAACTTGTTGCAGACCGTCGAGTGATTTGAGTTTCTCGACATAAAATATATGCCATTGGTAAAATAGAGCTCTAAAAGGAAGGGAGGAGTGCTACAACTACAAAAGGATTACACAAAAATAATCCCACAAACTTACGTAACTTCATGTGATCCGTCAGATCTATTTTAATGTAAAAATAACTTTACAATCTGAAAAACCATACTCAGTGGTTAAAGTATTTCTAAAAGGGAAAATATGATAAGGAATCAATGACTTACCATTAATATAAGGTGTTGCAGGAGTCTGGTTCGTGGCTGAAGTACCTTCGTGGCCAGAATTACTGCTCGACTGTCGGTCCGGTCGGAGAGTACTAGCTGGCTGAAAATGCAGAACCATATAATTTCCTGGAATCAAATGATTATGTTCATTCACCATAAGATGATTCATTCCAGTAGCACCTGATCTGAATCTCAAGTACCTACTCGAGAGTCCTTCCATGAATGATGGATCACCGAGTTCTCTGTAATATATAGGCAGCGCAAAAGATGCAGAATCCATCACAGCAACTCTATCAGCATCAGGATGCCTTGTATTCGAGGGGGCAGCTGAAGAACTAGAGCCTGAAGATGAGTTACTATGTTGGATAGTCCCAGAAATTCGTTCAGAATATCTTATCTCGCATAGACTCCGGGTATTATCCAAAGAGTGACTGTCGTTCCTTCCATGTTCATCTGCAGAAACTCCAGTGAATCCATAATTGCTGGAAGATGGCAATTGACTGGAGGCCGCATGCCTTTGTGAAGCAGCCCCAAGTGAGGATATCATGTCAGAATGATAAGATCTGGTTGGAGGTGCACCGCCTGTACCAGGATTACAAAGATTCTGAATTTCGTCGTCCCAGTACTGCTCTGCTACATATTGGACGCCAACATTGGCTGTGTTCTCCGAAGCTGATACCGCAGGTTGGATATTAGGTTGTGCAACGTTTTCATTACCTGTGTTCTGGCCATGTAGACCCGACTCAAAACCAGTCATCTGATTAGTAGATGGAATAGTTCCTCGCCCCATGTTGAGTACCAGCTTTCATTCCACAATACTGACAAAAATCATTCAGGTCATCGGAAGAAGGAACCATAATATAACAATAACAATAATTATTGGTAAATAATAACAAAAATTTCATGCGCTGTTATTTATTTACAGGAACACAATCTTATAAAAAAAGGTCTATGTTTCCAGTTTCCCCATGGATTTTCTAGCTTCCAGTGTAAAACTTTCTTGTTGAAAGATGTACTACTTCGTACAAGGAATTCCTTATTTCCCAAACATTGGGATTAAAGTTGTACTTTTGTTCTTTTTCTTGTTAAAAAACTCCGGGAAGGAAGAAAAAAACCAGAAGCGTAGAGAGAGAGAGAGAGAGAGAGAGAGAGAGAGAGAGAGAGAGAGAGAGAGAGTTCAGCCTGAAATGGCATATAGATCCTGCTATAATATCTAAATCCACAAACATCTACTTCTAAACGATCTCCTCCAAATCAACAAGAGAAGCATCCATAAAGAACCTGCTCTCTTTATATCCAATCAAATCTTCTCTTCTCCACTGTATTTACTACGTTATCATGAGCTTTCAAACTGATCCTACATATCCCTTTGACCTCTACAATCCACAAATCCCATGGCGAGTTTTCAGATGAATAAACTTTAACAGATCTTTAAAAAAACCAAGATAGAAGAAGTCTTCATACGGTTTCTACCAAATTCTTTATCCTTTACAATCTTTAACAAGATGAAATTTTGTTCTTTTTCTTGCTGAAAACCCCAGAGAGGGAGAAAAATCAGAAGCAGAGAGAGAGAGAGAGAGAAGAGAGTTCTACGTACAGCACATCGGTCTACAGTGGCATAAAGATCCTACTATAGTATCTAAATCCAACCATCCAAATAAGCTTTTTTCTCCACGAGTAATTACTTGAGTTATAGAACTGATCATTCTTATCCTTTACTTTGACCTCTATATACAATCCACATATCCCATGACGACTTTTCAGACGAATACACTTCAACAAATCCATGACGAACAAAGAAAACAAGAAATATTTATACCGTTTCTACCAAATTCTTGATTACCCAGAAGGAAAAAGTTTACCATTCAATTTGAAAAACTTCCTTCACCTTCACCCAACCAATGCCAGAGAAGGAGGGAGCCGAGAAAGCTGATTGCCCGTTCGTTCTTGCGTCGGAGATGGAAGCTAATGGCTGGGACGCCACACAATTGGCATCGTCCTCCAAGAAGTTAAGAACATGGTGATTAGTTTATATTAATACTACAGTCTATAACCAATACGAAGCCTTTCCCACCAAAGTTCGGGTTTCGTGGGACGTAAATAAGACCGTTGGAATTAATTATTTTTGTGTTCTATTATGGTTTGGGCCGGCCTTTCTGATGCAGCCCATCTGTAAATTATGTGGATCGGGTGGGTCTCTTCACTTTTCCTGATACAACCCGTTTCTCTCAATCGAATCGAGGCGGACCAGATTCAAAAGCGACGGCGTTTCTCCAAGGCCGCAGTCTCAAGACTCGCAGCCACAACGTTATTTGTCCACCGCCTCTCGGTCTAGGAGAAAGTAAAGAAACCCCATAGACGTAGTACTAGTAGGATATGGGAAGCCAGCTGAAGAATAAGCGGCTACATCTCAATCCCAACTGGGCTCAACTTCAACAAGTACCTCTCTCTCTCTCTCTCTCTCTCTCTGCATATAAACCAATATCTTTTCTCAGATCAAAACTCATGTTTTTGTTGAGCAGAAGCTGAAAAGCCATGACTCAAATCCTCAAAGACCCTCAACAGGATCACAAACCGAAAACCCGAAAACCATTCTGGGTAATATATTTGTTAACACCTCATATACTGCTTTGCTTTGCTTTTCTGGGTTGGTTTTTTTTTTTTTTTTTTTGAATATTCAAGCGTTTTATTAAATTCGGAATCGAGCTGTGGGTTACTTATTTATGATTTTTATCTTATTTTTGCTGCTTGTTGCTAATGCTGGTTGGTCTATATTCGGATTGTATTTTTTGTTCCTTTTACTATACACAAATTAGTGGGAGATTTTCTTGTGGCTAACTTTCGGTCAAAGTTGATTTTTTTATGCTATAGGATAGTTTGTATTCAGTTTTGTGGAAATAACTTTCTTGCTTCCGATGAAATAGAGTCGGTTGAATCTTCCATTCGGAAGCAAACACAAATAAATATTGTATAGAAACCATTCCTCTGTCTCAGTTCGAACGTTCTTTTGCTAAGACTTCTTTTCACAGGGAAGCGTAAGGAGAGGCCAAATGTAGAATCGGACGATTCTCCGATCAATCCTCTCGCTCCAATTAATGATGATATCAGGTGCCTCTTTATATCTATTTACTCTGATGCTCAATTTTATTGCAGTAAAATGTGGGATATTTTCATTACTTGGATATGTTATTGTTTCTTTAAGGTACACAAGAGCCTGTTTTCCATGTTGTGGCTTTCCTTATTTAGGATAAAGAGACATTGTGAATTATTATTTTCCCACTACTTTGAACACCATCAGGATATCTCCTTTATTCTTCATGTGAAAGCTGAGTTAGGTGGGGTTTGGATAGTGAGATGAGATGAGATGGTTTTAGATGAAAGTTGAATAAAATATTGTTAGAATATTTTTTTTTAATATTATTATTATTTTGAGATTTAAAAAAATTGAATTGTTTATTGTATTTTACGTAGAAATTTGTGAAAATTGTAATGATGAGATGAGATTGGTTGAGATAGTTTAGTGTAGTATGTAACCACTCTTTCTGTAACCCCCTTTTTTCCTTGTTTCAACTGACACATGCCTTACTTTTTCAATGATTTTCAGTGTAACAGATGTGGTAGCCATGGATTGTGAAATGGTCGGTGTTAGTCAAGGAAACAAAAGTGCCCTTGGACGAGTTACTCTGGTATTCATTAGTTTATCTCTTTGTGTTTCTTACTTTTTGGTCTTTAAATGACTTCCATCTCTAAGATCAGTAATACGTCCTATACTTGTCACAAATTCTTACAACTATTTTTACATCCCAGTTTTACATGGAAGGCAGTTATGTAAAATCTGAAATTCAAATGAGATGGGAAACTCAAAAGGGTTAGTATTGGTGGTAATATCACACTGGCTGGTTGTAAATGGATTGTAAAATAGTTGTATCCGTATAATTATTCCTAATGAATACACTGCTTTGATTATCATTGAGACACTATTTGGGCCTTTGTAGATGTTTCCTCAAAATAGTCGGTGGCTTCACATCTGCTGACTTTCTTTTTCTTGGGAACTCTAATCTAGGGTTCTTGGTTAACTTCTATGTCATATAATACATATAGTCTTTAAAGAATGGACTCTCTTAGATCTGAAGATGCAAATGCAAGGGGACAAGGAAATATATGAAAGAGAAAGTATTAAGGCAGTGTTGCTTTTCTGACCTTTGATGGTTATCGACAGTGAAACAGGCAGTGTCTCTTGGTTGGAAATCTTTTGTTGTTGAGATTTCATAATGGGAAAGTAAGATAAAAAGGAAAGTTAAGGATTTAAAGAGAACAATGTCTTGAACAAGGTGAAGCTATCTCAAAGTTTTTGGCAGAAGCTTCAGGGTGAACACTTTGTGATCTGGAGAGATCTGATGGCTATGGTTCTGCAGAATTAGATCAGGTCTTTTTGCTGGAAAATCTACTTTTTTGAGTTTTTGAATGAGAGCAGGACAATGATGCTAGTCCTGGATTTTTAGAACTTCTGAGAAAAATTTGTTGATATCTTAAAAGTTTTTGGCAGTCTTCACCCATTAGGGATAGCAAATGAGAAGTAACCCTCTTCTTATGGTGATATGTGCAGTATATCGTGACACATATACTTAAGCTTGAATTCTTGGAATATGTTGACTTAAAAAACTCTTTGAATGTAATGTCCTGTAGCCTACTAAGACTACAGCTCCTGATTTGAGTATAAAAACTAAAGGCTATCTAGTTACGGTCATGCCTTTATGCCTTTTATTGTTATTGATTGCTTTTAGTTAATGGCAGGTTAATACATGGGGAAATGTTGTGTATGATGAGTTTGTTCGCCCAGTAGATCGTGTTGTTGACTTCCGAACTGAAATTAGTGGCATTCGACCCCGAGATTTGAGGAAAGGTTGAATCTCTTTTTTACTTTGGAGTTTTAGAAACATTTTGAAAATTGTAGCACTTATAAACTCCTGGATTACCTGTATATTTTGCCCTCCAATATTAATTGTTAAGTTTAATTTTGTTCTTTTATTTACTTGAGTACCATCCATTTGATGAGGCTCTTCCTGGTGATTTTTTTTTTTCTGGAAAAAGAACTTTTCGGTGTGGAGAGAATTATACTTCCCCATAGCTAGTTGTAGATGAATAATAAATTTCCTCCTATATTTTTGGTAAATTATATGCTACAGCTCAGACCAAAACTTTTTATTTTTTATTTTTTTCAGATAAGAAGTTCCTTCATCCTGATTTTTAAGAGAAAAGTCATGCTTCTTCATCTCCTTTAGCATCTTAAACAAGTTACAGTGTCTCCCCACTCAAATAGTTCAAGCAAACCAGAAAGAGTAAACAATCTCTAGAGGCAATTTCATATATCATGGATAGGGCTGTTTGAAACTGTCAAGTTAATGAAAAACTCGATCTGCCGTCTCATAATGGCATAGTGGCTGTTTGAATACCTATTTTACTTGGTCTTTTCAAGAAGGGATGATTGACATGGGAAGGGATGATTGACATGGGAGGAGTTGTGAAAAATATCAATTGCTAGAAATGTTTGATATTTCCACTTCTCAAAAAAATAAAAGAAGGCCCTCATGCATGCTTATAATATTCTCTTCAGCAAAAGATTTTTGGGTTGTTCAGAAGAGGGTGGCAGATATAATTAAAGGAAGGATTCTCGTGGGACATGCCTTGCACAACGATCTGAAGGTTGATATCTTGGTTGACTGTTGTTTTCTGTTTGATTAATTTTTTCTTGTGTTGTGGTATAAATCTAATGCCGCTGGATCTTTCCTGGACAGGTACTGCTATTAAGTCATCCTAAGAAGGACCTGAGGGATACCTCAGAATACCAGCCTTTTCTCAGGTACCACTTCACCCCACTCCCCAATTTTGTATCTATTGAGAGCATTGTTATTGACATCCTACCATATGTGATATCTCCTAGTAACTTTGTGAGGCTATTGAATCAGGGAAGGTGGCAGAAGAGCACTCCGGCATCTTGCAGCACAGTTTCTTGGTGTTCAGATCCAGAATGGGGAGCACTGCTCTGTTAGTTCTCTAATCTTGTGCTGTTGATAATTTTTTAACATTTTGCTAGTCAGTATTCAAATTTGTGTGCTTATCTCATTGCTAGACAATGCATATGCAATATCATTGATGGGGTAATGCTACTGATTTCATGACTCCCAGGCTTTGGAGTGTCACAGGCTTCCCTAGTTGGAACTTGAGCTAGTAATTGCCTAAGGCCCCTAGTGGAAGAAGGCCACCCATTTTTTTTCAATAGAAAAAAAATATCCAATCAAAAAAATTAATTAACTCAATAAGAGCACATCAAAAGTATCAAATAGATATTATATATGTCATTATTAGTTTTAAAAGTATCTCACATAATAATTATTTCAAGTACTCTCCATATAAGAATACACTTCTCTTTCGTCATTATTAGTTTAATATATAATGTGAAAATTATAAATAGTAAAATCTAATTTTCGAGTGTTCATAAATTGTTTTTGTATGATCCTTTGAAGAGGCAAGGGCCCACTTTTTCCCAAATATGTAGGTTATTTATAAAACTTTATTGATAAATAATGATTATAATTGCTTCTAGGACTCTTTTAGATAGTAAGAATATATCATAATATCTGTGAATAGTAATGAAATAGTTTGAGTTAAGATGTTTTATTGGGTTTTGAGAAATGAGAGAGAAAAAGTTGAATTTGAGAATTTCTGAGAATACTTGAAAACAATTGTGTTCCCAAATGACCCCTAAGGCTCTAGAGCACATCTTGTAAAATTAGATTTGATAAAATCCTCTCTAAATCGGAATTTTCTAATAAAGATTAAGACAGTTATTAGTTGAAAAGGTAGTATAAAATCTTAATTAGTAATTTTACTTGGCAAACGATAGGAATTATTTTTAAATAAAAATGTTATGTAAAAAATAAAATTATTTAATTTTACTTTCAAAATTTTAAATAAAAAATAATAATAAAAAAAAAGCTCAATCAAAATTTTAGCCTTAGACCCCCCTAACCTATTGAGCCGGCCCTAGCCAGTGAGCATCTTTAGAAAAGAGAGAAGGCCAATTATCCAGTTTTGCTTCATAATCCAATTTTATGATCCTGCCCATATTGTTACTGCATCAGCTTCTTGGCGAAGAACTTTGCTGAAACTTTGAAATTATTGAGCGAATTTAATTGACTCCTATTGTTTAGATACAAGATGCTCGTGCTGCAATGCTGCTTTATCAGAAAAACAAAAAGAAGTGGGAAAAGAGTGTTAAAGATCAAATGCATCTCAAACAAAAACAGAAGAAGCGCAAGCAGAAAAAGAAAATAAAGCAGGGAGATGTTGCAATTGACAGTGTTCCAACTGCATTGTAGCAATTGCTGCCTGATGATACTTGATGCTTAGTTCCCCGGATCGTTTCGAAACTCGATCACTAAAATCGGGCTCAGTTCAAATCCACCGGCACATTGTCCATGATGTTGAGAAGGAAACTCGAAGAGGATACAATACCTAGCTACTAGAACCAATTCCATCCAACACGTCCAGGGGGATACACTTTAGTCTCATTATTTAGGTGGCAATCTCGCATGTTGGAAAACTATTATCTTATTATCATTGGTGAGGAAATGTTAGTGTTTTGAATTTTTTTTATTTTTTTTGGCAGTAGAGATGCATTCATTATACTCTGCTGGTGAGAAATTTATGTACCCAACAGGATGGATGCGATTTTCTCAAATTAAAAAGAAAAAAACAGGATCGGAAAATAATTTCTACACATATTTACCTTATTCTTCCTCATGAATATGGATTAGTTACATCTGAGGGATAAAGCTTTCGCTTTGTGAGGAATAGTGCGATAAAAATCGAATCTTGTTTATATGAAAAGGCTGATAGTAATAGATGGCCAATGAAAAAACTATATTCCAGCATAACAGGAAAGAAAGAGGAGGAAGAGAAGAAGCGTTATGTTGGCCTTGGGGGTGGGGGTGGTGATGGTACATAAAGGTAAAGAAGAAGAGGAATGGTTCAAAATTCCTTATTTCTTACGAGAAAGAAAGAGGATTCGCCCACTTTTAGCGACGCCTGAAATTCGCAATAATGGCGCGTAGACGTGAAGCGAAACGCCGGTGCACAAAATAAATAAATAAATAAGTAATATTGAATGAATCAGTGGAGCTTTCAAATATAGGAGCAGAAGTTCGAGAGCCGAGACGGGAAGGCAAAATCCAGGCCACCGGAACCTACATCATCAAACTCCCTCTCTCTCTCTTTCCATTTCGCAGCCGAAATCTTCGGACTCTGCTTTAAATATGGGAAGAGGAAAGTTCAAGGGCAAGCCCACTGGTCACCGCAACTTCTCTACACACGAAGAACTCAGTAACCCTCCTCTCTCTCTTTCTCACTCCCTCCCTCCCTCCCTCCCCTCCCCCTCTCTCTCTGTATGTGTGTGTACGTGTGTGCTTGTCTACCTATAAAACGTATGCATGTATGTACGTATAAGGTTTCAGTTCTGCTCAAATATTACATCAGATCCACCAAAATTTGAACTGTTTTTTTTTTCGTAACGAATTTGGCGTAACTATTGCGATTTTATTTTGTATAATATATTCGGAATTATGAACAATGGTTATTTCTTCAATTAAAATTTTAAAGTTACAACTTTGTAAGATTAAAAATTTTTATATTCAGTCGTACTCCTTACGTATAAAATTGAATGTATGTGATTGGCTCTGTATTTTTTTAATATAAAATAATTATTTTTGTCAATCACATCAGTGGAGGATGCAAAGAATACGCAAAATTGAATGTATTTATATAGCAGAACTCTTGTAAGACTATAGCTGGAAAGTTGTGAGGCTCATTAATTTTGCTAATAGGTTGGTGGAAGTTGGTCGTTTAGTGTTCACGGTTCATTTGACCGAATCAGTTCGCTATATATGTACTCTCTCTCGCTCTCTCTCTCTCTGTACACCATTGAATTAAAAAAAAAGAACAATGGTTGGATGTGCGGCCATTTATTCTTGAGTGGTTTGGGGTTAGTGAGTTAATTACAGTCTTATGAGGGGTATCTGTGAGCCAGTATGAGTGATTTTTAACTTAATGATTTTCTGAAGAATGTTGGTTTCGACAACTTTTTAGAAGTTATTCACCAAAAGATTAATAAATAAACTATTGGTTTTCTGTTACTTTTATTAAATTAGAATTTGATGAGATTATTCACTTTCTTGACTCCATGTGCTTTGCGTTTTTACTTCTAATGGTTGCAGTTTCCGGTAGCTCGTCCCGCCCACGAACTTTTAAGAGGGTATATTTTATATTACTAACGTAGCTCTTTTAATTATTATCTAACATTGTTCATGTCATTCTACTCTCATGATTGACAAATTACTAATGTTTGTGAGCAATCTGAATCCTGATGCACTCAAGAAGTGTCTTGTTGAAACACTACAGTTATGGTGCACTGATATTTTCATCTTGGCTTCATTATTATCCAAATGACCATGGAGAAAAACTACCAGCCAGAACTAAATTTCTCTGTTGTTGTGACATGTCAATATCGGTCCCACTCCTTTCCCAGGCCCCCCCCAAACTTTTCCCTTTTCCTGCCGAAGGGGCAGATTTTGTTTGTTCTATGATATTCCTTATGCATACGTTGAGAGCAAAATTTTCATCTCATGTTGACTCTCTCATCAGTTGGACCTGGCCTGTATTAGATTTTGACAATGTCACTAGTAGAAATTTAAGAGTTGGGTTTGTGGCTTAGCCTTTCATATAAGGAACTAACATTGAATGAGTGGAAGCTACTTTGTCTAAGGTCATCAGGAAATAAGGTGTTTTTGAGATATTGGGGTAAATAGGAAATTCAGGCTTAACCTCAAAATAGTGTATCTTTTTCTGTTTCTTCTTTTCAAGATCTTATGGCACTACTCCCTCTTCCTGATTAGGTATCTTTTGTATACATCTTAAGTATACTGGAAAAACACTAATAATATTCGTATCTTACTTATAGAAAAAGCGCAAAGATCTATTTTGAGAATATAATATATATGTTTTTTTATAAGTATTTTGAGAATATAATATATGACTTAAAACAGCTAGTGTTTCTCCTTTGACTTGTGCCTATAGCATATTTGAAGATTATGGACTAGTTGCGTCTGACTTGCATGGTTAACAGAACTTCTGGCTGTACTTGGGTGTTAATGAGCACAAAAAAATAATAATAATAAAGCAAAGAACAAGATATTTTGAGTTAATTCGTGCTTCATTGGCTTTTTGCTTTTTCTATTTTGTTGCATGTTCAAAATAAGTAGTATTGATTGTTACTTGATTTCTGAGGTACTATTAGGAAGAAGTCAAAGAGGATGTAGAAGAAGGGTCTGAAGAGGAGATGGAAAAAGAAGAAGAACCTGAGGTCAGTGTACTCTTTGGCGCTTTAGTTTTAAGTGCCTTAATCCTTTTTATTCATATGATTATGTCTGTTCCTTTCTGGCTTGCTACTAATTAAATTATGACAGAAGCGGAAAGGCACCCTGGGCCTCATTGAGATTGTAAATCCCAATTTAGTAAAACCGAAGAATTTGAAGGCTGGAAATGTTGATGTAAGTTTAGCAGATTTCTTTCTTGTTTTGCTGCTTCTATATCTTGTTTTTAGATTAATGCAATGGGTGATATAAATCCATGTTGCAGATGGAGAAAACAACTGAACTATCAAGGCGTGAAAGGTTAGACATGCTCTTGATTTCCTTCGTCAAATGCTTCGAGTCACAGTACATTAAATGCATTTGGGTACCATTTGCTTTGTGAAACAGTCCTGCATTTTCTAGTTTCTACTCTAGACTCACTACGCTTCGGTATGTCTTATTATTCTTTCTTCTTTTTCGACTTTATCCTCTGGTTTTAAGGTTGTTGCTAAATCTGGTATATAACTGAACAAAGCTTCTGAAAGTGCTTCAGCTCCCATCAATGGGCATTGGAAAGATTTCAAATGCAATCTTCAGGCCTGTAGTTTGTGCAACTCTCAAAGTAAAAAAAAAAAAAAAAAGGTGTAACTCTGTAAAATTAACACATTGCTTTGGACTCTGGTGATCTCTAGATTTTTTTATAATTAGCTTGTTACACCTTCCATATCACAATTTTGCACCTCCTGCACACAATCATGTGAAATCCCAAAGTTATTTTTTTGAGTACTGTGCTAAACATCTCTATAGAAACATTTCACCTTGTAGAGTAGTGATCATACTAATCATGCTCTGTAATTTTGATACAGGAATGTTGTATTTGCATGCTTGCATGTTCTTTTTGGCATGTGGTTAAGATTTGTTGCTTTTGTATTTGGTTGGACGTATTCAATTATCTTGAAAGTCTTAATACCACATCAGTGTTGAACTCATATGGTGTAAGACATCAGTCTTTAATAGTTAGGATTGTTTCTAATCTTGTGATTAGAGTACTTGTGTATTTTTAGCCAAGAAAGTAACTGTTTTAGGTAATGAGTTAATGGTTTCATTTACTCAATTTCGCTATATTTATTTTTACAGAGAGGAGATAGAGAAACAAAAAGCTCATGAGCGATACATGAGGCTGCAAGAACAAGGAAAAACAGAACAAGCAAGAAAAGATTTAGGTGATTCATTTGAAATTGAAAGCTCTTTATCTTTTGTATTTTTAGTTTAGCACCCTGCTTCTGCTCTAATCCCACCTAGTCATATGGTTTGCCACCTTCACGAACCTTTGACTAAAACGCCCAGTTTCACTAAAATTGTTCTTGCAGAACGCTTAGCCCTGATACGGCAACAAAGAGCAGAGGCTGCTAGGAAGCGGGAAGAAGAGAAGGCTGGTATGATTCTTGTAGCCCTAAAGTCTTGTTACAGTCTGCCACTCTTTGAGCAGCCCTCTTCTTGCTTGATGCTTCTGTCCCATTGTCTTCTCTCCATGGGGTGGGAAGCATTACTATGGGCAGGAATAGGATACCCCAAGATTTTCTTGTTTTTGTTCTCTTGTGCTTCTTTTTGTTTTTTCCTGTTTTCCCTCCAAAAAAATGACTGATTGTAACTTTTCTACTCTTGTCAGCAAAAGAACAGAAAAAAGGCGAGGCACGCAAATGAGAGATTATGAAGAAGCCAAGCATATAAAATCTTGGTTGCTCTCTCTCTCTCTCTCTCTGAACTGAACATTTAACCCTTTTTAACCTGTACTCTGAAGTATTAAATTCGCATAAATAGTGATGCAGTTTGGTTTTATGTCCTAATAATGTCAGAAAAATTGCAACAGGTCTTATTTTGTTATGGATGAAAACTTGGTGTTGAACCATATTCTCTGTTGGCTTTATTCTTTATAGACAGACCATGTACATATCTGATAGCTCCATCTAATTCTGGTCTTGCATGGCGGTTTCTTAGGTTATTTAGTCAATCATCCTCCCCCAATAAACCCCCCCAAAAAAAAAGGTATTTTCAACCTATTATTGAAGGAAATTGCATGTTTTGATACTCATGTTACTTGGGTTAGACCCAAAAAAAAAAAAAAAATACTCCATGCTTTACATTAAATAGTAGGTAAGTGATATGTTTTGCGGGTGAGTAATGATTATTGATTATTTATTATATTTTACCTGTGGGTCAATCATATAATGTCAAAGTCAAGAGATGTTAAGAAGATGATTGAAGAAATGTGATAAATATAATTTTTCTTTACAGGTTGGAGAGGAAGGAAGGACCCACATGAGTGAATGATGTTATTTTTTAAATTAAATAATATTAGGTAGATGATGTGTGCTGTAAAAATTTTTAAATAAAAATAAGATAGTAATATAGTATATAGAATTTTCTGAAAAGAATATAGTTTAGGATTTATGGCACGTTTTCGGAGATTAGGGCAATGTGGCCAATAACTATCCTCTCTACTCACTCTAACGATATCAATAAATATAATAGCTTAACCCCATAGCTTCGGGAAAAAAACCAACCTACACAACTTAAAAAGTCGTATTTGTTAAAAGCGAGGATAAGTATCTCGGAAACTGGAAATATTGGATCGATCTAACCCAAAAAAAAACAAAAGTTTTATTGGTTGTTATGAGATGAGATGTTTTTAGATGAATTAAAAAATATATTAATTTTTAATATTATTATTATTTTAAGATTTAAAAAAATTGAATTATTTATTATATTTTACGTGAAAATTTAAAAAAATTATAATAATTAGTTGAGATAATTTTTGTATCCAAACCATATCTTAACTTTAAGGATTTCAAGGATGTGTATTTTTTTTTCATTGTTCTTAATATATATATATATATATATATTATATATATATATATATGGGAAAGAGCTTTGTTACACAACCTCCACCACACTCCACACTTCACATTTTTTTAAATTTTTAATATTTTTTAAAATTTTTTTTAAGTTTATTCTTTTTAAATTATTTCAAATTATTTATTCATTATTCATATAATAAATATTTAATAAAAGAAAAAATAATAAAAATTAAAAATAATGTGGAGTGTTTGGAAGTTGTGAAGATTTTTTGTATGGGAAAAGTGATTTATTTTTTTCCTTATATTTCTAGTTTTTTGGATAAGTGGTTTTGAAAAAAGAAAATTTATCCGTAAACTATTGATATGACACGTGGCATAATTGGATAGGGACCTAAGAGCTAATGCTATCCTAGAAACTGCAAGGCCAACCTTCTTCATGAAATTGGCCGTACCAATTAATTGAAATTTGTTGAGCTTTATTTTACTGGTAGTACGGAAAAGTAACCTCTGATAAGTTACTTTTTATGTTGACGTGAATTGTGATGATAATATCGGAGCTGATATTTCTGTCTCACTTCATTTTTTTTCTCTTTTAAATTGAAATGAAAATTAAAATTTGAAAATTAAATAAAATATTATTTTTATTTTAAAAGTTGAATTATTTATTATATTTCAAAATTTTAAAAAATTATAATAATTAGATAAAATAAAATGAAATGAATTGATATGGATTTAGTATACAAACGTGGCTTTATTGTTTAGAAAATAGAATAATATGTCTTATTATTTTCTTTAAGTACTAAGTTTTTAATTGATCAAAATTGACAATATATTATAGGATTGTGTCTAATATTAATAAGAAAATGATTTTTACAATTTTAAGATGTACATAGTCGGTGCACTTTCTTAAAAAAATAGCTCAATCTAGAATTTATATAAAAAATCTTATTTTTAGTAATCGACTCCATTACTTTTCAAAAAGAGTGCACGCTTTAAAATTAAAATTAGATAAATAATAGTTGCAGTTGTGAATACACAAGCGCCGTATATTTATTTTGAAAAAAGTAAATAAATACGGAATCCATGTGAAAAGAAATTAAATTTTTAATATTGGATTCCCTTTTTTTTCAAAACGACTGTACAACGCTTGCGTACTCTACGATTGTATGTAGTATTACTTATAAAATTATATACAACATTCCTATTTTTCATAATTTCAACAATGGATTAAAATCCAAACGTCGGCATCAATAAGAAACGCAATACAATTTTAACGGATAGATTTTACTCAAAGATGTTATCTTTAGTCGTACAAATTTTATAATTTATTATGTTAATTTTAGATTTTGATTAATTACGTATAAAATAAGAAACGACCATAGTTACATGTTTGCCAATAAAATTAAAAAACATTATTTTCCACTAACTTTCAATAAAAACATGTTTTAATTCAAAAACACATTTTCATCTCCTCAAAGAATTTTCATGTTCAACCACTTCTAGAAATTAAAAATAATTTATGTCACAACTCATAAA
Organism: Juglans mandshurica; assembly: GCA_022457165.1. Classification (NCBI taxonomy): domain Eukaryota; kingdom Viridiplantae; phylum Streptophyta; class Magnoliopsida; order Fagales; family Juglandaceae; genus Juglans; species Juglans mandshurica. The sequence continues at coordinate 2,079,191 of CM039632.1, read as the reverse complement.
AACGATCACACCAAAATTATTCGGACTCCATTATTATCAAGAACAGAAAAAAAAAGCGGTGAAATATTTTTTATAAACATTTTTCAATAACCACAAATATAAAATTTAATTAAAAATATATTTTTATTTACTAACTATTTTTATATTAGAAATAATTTTTTTTATTCAAATAACAGATATATAATTATTTAAAATATATAACTTTTATTAAAATAATTTAAAATCATTTGAATATAGAAACCATCTTATCTTATTATTATAACTTTCTTAAATTTTTACATAAAATATAATAAATAATTTAATTTTTTTAAATTAAAATATAATATTCTAATAAAAATTTATTCAATTCATTTAAAATCATTTCATATATTCTCTATCTAAAAACCGGCCCTTAATCTTAAAATAATATTCTTCATCAAAATCCTCAAAAAATGTCTTTTTCCCCTAATATAAGGACAGTGGACATTGTCCGAACGGACCCATTTTCTCCACCCGTAGCGCTATATAAAATACACAAACCGATTTTCTCTCTCCGAGACAATGCTTTCTTCATCTTTAATATTGATGTTCAATCTCTGAACGCTTTCGTTCTTTCTCTTCCTCTGTTCGTAGATTGCCTATCTTTCTTTCTCTGAGATCGTGGATAGCCCTTTCTACGATCGCAAGTGAGTATATCTATCCTGCGATTTCTTATCTTATCTTCAAAGTTTAACATGATCGGTTATAAAATACTAGTAGATATTTTTTTTTTCTTTTTTTAATTTGATGTAAAGGGTTTCATTATCCTTTCATATATTTGGTTAACTGGAAACTGGGGAAAGAAGATGAATATTGAAAGTCTTTTTTTTTTTGGTTAAATATCGTGATCAATTTTCTTCTGGGTATCCCAGAGTTCAGGTATAAACCGTCTTAAGATTTCATATCTTTCTATGTTTTTTTAGTTTTTAAAGTTCCCCATAATCGTTACAAAAATAACGTTAAATCTTTGAAAACCTTCCCTTTTTTTAGTATCAAATGATGGGTTTCATTATGCTCGTGTTTTTCTTACCGGGAAAACTGGGGGAAAGAAGAAGAAAGCGAAGGAAATTTGTATGCATAGGGTGATAAATATTCTTCTTATGGGTAACCAAGAATTCGGCAAAGATCATATCTACATTTCGTTACCTTTTATGTTTCTTTCTTTTTTTAAATTTTCAACATGATCCTTGACAATATAAGGTTAAAATTATATATATAAAAAATTAAAAAAAAAAAAAGGCTGTCTTTCGGTACCTTTACCCGGCAACTGGGTAAAGAGTAAGAAATTTTGAATATTGGTAAGTTTTCTTCTGGGTCTTTAAGAAATTGGAAAAAAGTCGTATGATTTTCTTTTTTTGTTATTTTACTTTCATTTTACCGGAAACAAAGCGGCCAAGCGGGTTACTTCTGTTTTTCTCCTTTGGGTGAAAATCTGCTTACAATTAAACAATCGGGGTCGGTATTGGTTGATCACAAATACATGATTTTCAGTTGTTTTAACCTAGAATTTCTTAAACCTTTCCTCTGCGGGTTATGAATGTAGATAGGAAGCGAGTGATCGTCCAGACTTTGTTTGGTAATTATGGGGTGGGTTATGCTAGTAAGGTTTACGTCACATGGTGAGAGCGCTACTCTATTTGTTGGATGGTTCCGTTATCCAATATTATAGTCAGAAATAGAATATTAGATCCTAGAATTAGGCCTTTTAGAAATACTGGTAGGGGCAATAGGAGTTTGAGGTTATTTTTAGAATATTATACACATTTTTTTGTTTAGTTATTTGCTAAAGTGTATATATTGGAAGACTTATTCTGGTCTTGGTGGATTGTAGAATAAAAGTTTATGGTATCTATGATCTGTTTCAGAGTTCTATTCATGGTCGGTTGCATCATTACGGTTTTTAGATGTCAGTGGATGAAGTGATCATTTACTTGTCCTGTTGCGAGGAAAACATAGCCAAGCTATAACCAAGTAATTATGTTTACTGAAAGCAAAAATGGAGAGCGGCTTTATTTTGGATATAAATAGAGTTGGATCTATCTGGATGCTTGACAGGAAACTATAGTTGAATACTGTTGCTAAAACATGTGGGGAAATTTGCATTGTGACATCACATATTCTGACTATAGTTGAAGGTCTTTTTTGCTTTGTAGTTTCTTTCCGGTGTTGTGTTTGTATGGTCAATCACCTGACAAGTTGAATAACAGCACATGCGTTTTTCTTGTTCTACTTTGAATCAGTGCATATTTACCAAATAATTTTAGTTTCTTTTGAGGTTCTATGGTGCATCTCCCCCCAGCCTGATGGATTTTCAATGTTATTGTGACATGAAAACAGGTATTCAATATGGGGCATAGAAATATGCTATGCACTAATCAGATGATTGGTTTTGGATTGGATCAAAATGGCCAGAATTATCTCCGTTCGGAGCCCTGCATCCTTTTCGGGGCCAATACAAGTTTTGCACAACCCAATATCCGGAGTATGGTATCAGCTTCAGGGAATACGGCAAATGTTGACCTCCAATATGTAGAGCACTGTGAAAATGCTATGATCTATGCGATGCCACATTACAATGGGATGCAGCATCATCATAATCCTGATTTAGGTATCGCACCTGCTGCCAACTTTTATTATTCATACATGACACCTTCATCTGGTGGTGGGGTAGTACCTGCTCCCCGAAGTCATGGGGCCTCAGGTCAATTGGCATCTTCCAGCAATTATGGAGTCATGGGAGTTTCTGCAGATGAGCATGGAAGTAACAGTCATCTTGTGGATGACATCAGGGGTCCATGCAAGAGAAAATATGCTGAAAGAACTGCTGGGATTTTTCAGCATAATGATGCTTCATCAGGCTCTAGTTCTTCAGTTGCTCTCTTGAATTCAAGGCATCCTGATGGCGTTTCTGTAATGGATTCCTCATCTTTTGACCTGTCTCAGTACAGAGGGGTTGGTACTCCATCACTCATGGAAGTAGGACCCCAGAATAGTTTGGGAAACAGATCAGGTGCTACTGGGATGGATTCTCTTATGGTGCATGACCATAGTCATTTGGTTCGTGGAAATTATATGGGTCAGCCTTTTCAGCCAGCTGGTGCTCTCTGGTTGGAGCAACAGTTGAGCAGTAATTCCGGTGATGGAGGTACTTCAGTCTGGAACCAGCCTCCTGCAATGCCTCACATGCATGGTAAACTACCCGTTCCTTAATTGCTTTCTCCTTTTCAGAGCTCTGTTTGCACCAGTGGTGCTAAGTTTACGTTAGAAAACTGAAATTTCTTAGGTTTGCAATAGCTAGGAGATATGCCTGTTGCAACAACTATTCATAGGTTTCCTTTATCCTTTTCAGAGCTCTATTGGTTTTCAACAACGTATTCTTAGGTTTACTCGTTGGAATTAGCAAAAAAATTGAGGTTGTTTTGTGGGTTTTATATTGTCCTGTATCCTTATTTTTTCTTAGAATGTCAAAGCAATTCCACCTCTTCTTTTATATGTAATGAAGCTAACATTCATAAGCATGATTGTTTCTATCAAAATCCGTCGTGGTTTCTTTGTTCTGAGAAGACCTCTGTTGCGACAAGCGGAGCCTAATTTCCTCTCTCTCTTAGGGAACAATGCCAATGGAGGTTCTGTGGAGACTCGCAGCATGGGTGCACCGAGATATCACGAGACAGCTAGCAACAGAACTTCATCTGGTTTCCAGCATCCTTCCCCCATCAATCACCGGCACCACAATCATCAACATCCAAGCGTGAGAGGCCAGACTATTAACTTTCACCCTCAAGTAGCTGCAGCTTCATATAGAGTTCCTGCAAATTCTTTACGCAGCACTCCGAATCCTTCTCAAAATAGTTTTGAGATGGGTCTAAGGAATTTGGCAGCTGTTCCACCAACTGGGCTTCGGATATACCGTCCTCACAGAGGGGGGTTCGTGCCCGAGGCAACTCTTAGACATCGCAACCTGCCACACTTGAGAGTTCTGCAGGCTGATGTAATATTCTCTATTTTGCCTCTTCTCTGTCATTATTTTTCTGTAAATAAGCAGTGGTTTTTTATTTGGACGAATGATACGGTTCAAACTGGCTCTAAGTGTTGGGTTAATGTGTAGGAAACTGCCATACTAGATATTCCAGAATTTTATCAAGTGGGGAGTTTGATGGACCATCATAGAGACATGAGGTTGGATATAGAGCACATGTCTTATGAGGTAAGTGGAGAATGTTTAATTAATGTATCGTCCTTGCTAGGAAATGCTTCTAGTGCTAAATAGAACATAGAGTGGCATATTGGAGACGGTGTTGATAGATTTTTTTTCGTTCACAAAAAAAAGAAAAAAGAGATTACCTCTGTTTGTACAAATTTTGAAGACACCCTATAAAACTTTTTACCTTGAATTTTCTTCGCTCAGGACCTTCTTGCATTGGGGGAACAGATTGGGAATGTAAGCACTGGGTTGTCGGAGGAAACTGTCACGAGTCAATTGAGGACAAAAACCTATCTATCATCTGCTACTGTTATTAATCTGGAGGAAGCAGCTTCTTTGGATCATGAAGCTGATTCTTGCATTATATGCCAGGTACTTTAAAACGTACCGTTTAGCAATGGGAAAGTTTGAGTTGTTATTTTGCTCATATTTCTACTACTTACCCTCGTTAATCCATTTGCCTCATTAACTTGCGGGTTGTTCTTTATTTTGTAGGATGAATATAAGAACCAAGAGAAAATTGGAATTCTTGATTGTGGGCACGATTATCATGCGGATTGCTTAAAGAAGTGGCTGCTTGTGAAGAATGTTTGCCCCATCTGCAAATCTGAGGCCTTGACCACAGGAAGGAGGGATGTATAGAAATGGGTTGACAGTTGGAAGATCGAGTGAAAAAAAAATTACTCTTCCATTTGTCTTTCCATTTGAAAGCTAATTATGGCAGCAAGTTGATATTTGTTTTATATTTTGTAAATGAACATATATGACTTGACAGTTGTAATGTTCGAACCATTTATTTGTTGGCTTCTGGAACATGGGTCTCCTTGCCTAAACAGAAACTGTACAGACTTTCTCATGTTGCTCAGTAAACTCTATTCCACCCATTCTTGATCTTTCCATCATATTGATATATGATGCTGGCGCATTATGAACTTCTTTGTTTGTATAGGATACACCCCTTCTTTGTCTGTGATTGCTGAAAAATACGAGAAAAGAAAATTAGATTGCATGGTTACAGGACATCAGAGTCGAGTACTGACCTTGGATCTTTTCTTCTCTCCCTTGTACTCTTCTTCTGAGCTTCAACTTTCTACTTTGAAGAAGTTATACCGAGTCTCTCTTTGTATTCTTTCTATAGTTTTACTCATCATCTCATACATTACATTTATTTTGTTTTTTGTTTTTTGTTTTATTTCTCCTAAACTAATTGAGTTCTTATGTTTAAAAATAAAAAAATCATGTGTAGTGTGTAGTGTGGGGATGATGAGTAAAATTTTTCTTTAAATTATTTAAGTTTTCAATAAGAAATAGTACTTCTACTTGTAAACCGGTGTGGAGAACATACGGATTAAATCATTAAAATATGACATGATTTAATTTCTAAGAGATTTGAATTTTAAATTTATCTTTCAAATCAAGTTTTGTCATGTCAATAATATGGAGGATGTTAATTAAATCTTGTTATGTTAATGGTTTAAAGAATATGTTATTCACACCGACTTATAGGTAGAAGTACTCCCAATCTCTGAAAATATAAATGTATGAGTTATTATATTTCAAGTCGGTGTGTAAAATACATATTCACATCATGCCTAGTAAGATTTAATTTGTAAGATTTAAATTTTAAAATTAATCCTTAAGAGTTGGTTCAAGTAGTAAAAACCTTGGTCTTGTTGGTATACTCCCTCCTAATTCTAAGGTTCGAGTTGAGACTTGTGCACCCTCAGGATTAGTCGGGATGCTGTTCTCGGACACTTGATGCCAATAATATTTTTTTTTAATTTTTCTTTAAATCAAATTATGTCATGTAAGTACTTTATTATGTATGTTATTCACATTGGCTTGTAAATGTAATTTTTCTAATTATATTGTACACGAGGTGCTAACCAAATGGTTGAATTATAATGTCTTAAATTGAAACTTGGGGATAATCTTGATGGTAAATTAGAAGTAGGTATAATTATTTAAAGAAAAGTGCTAGTTGAACAGATAAAAATGATCAATTGAATTTTTAATTTTTAATTTTATTAAGGAAGTGAATATTAATAAATTGATTTTTTTATTTTTTAAAAATATTTAAAACTGTGTAAAAAAATTATTAAAATAAAAGAATAAAAAATAAAAAAAAGTGCATTTACTACACTTCCTTCGGTTAAATATCAGCCCAGTAATACTGTCCTTATTTAAATAGAAGTACCGCCCTTAGAGCACTCTCATTGGATTAGCTAAAGTTAAAGTACATTTTTTATGAATGTAAGATAAATTTAGCATTTAGCTATTACATTCACATAAGTTTCTACATTGGAATAGCTATTTTTTCATTATATGACAATAAAATAATATAAGATGAATTTAACTTTGACTATTCACATCAAATCTCCACATTGGATTATCCATTTATTCATTATATAGTAATGAGTAATTAATAATTTTGAAAAATTTTTAATTTTTTTAATTATGAATTTATTTTATTTTATCATATTTTACTATTCATAATATTATATATTAATTAGTAATTGTATTATAATTATATTTTTTCAATTGTCATTTAAAATGGAGAGATAAATAATTGATATTAAAGGGAGAGAGAAATAAACAATATAAAAGGGATTTGATGAATGAATAGTGTGTTCCAAATTTGGAAATTAGTTTGGATATTACTGTAGCTATATTTCAAATATTTGCTAATTCAATGTGAGCAATTTTATGACCTAATAGCTAAATTCTCATTGGATTTAACTTTTAGCTAATTTAATGAGAATGCTCTTATCTAAAAAGCTTGTTGGATAACTGATTTTAAAATAAAAAAGAATAATGCTAAACAGACGGAGATTGTACCGAGAGACTATACCGATGGGTATATATTTTTTAAAGAATAAAACTAGTTTGTTTCTTCAATTTGATCACTCTATTTGACTGTTAAAATTTTTTTTTAATATTTAGTGATTAAGAAAGTGATTTTAAATATATTGATGTATTTTTTTATTTTTTAAAAATATTTAAATATATTAAAAAATATGAAAAAAAAATCACTGGGTGGTACGTTCAGCAGTAAGAGTGGAGTGAGAGAGTAGCTACTCTTTTTTAAAATATTTAAGCATATTATTTTTAGGATAATGTCATTTGGTCATCTAAACTTACTGTTCATATCGCCATCTTGGCGCGACACATTTCATGTAATTTATTAAAAAAAATTAAAAAAATAAATAAAATTAAAAAATAAAAACAATCCAAAAAACATTTCAGTTTAATTTTTTTAATTTTTTTTATATTTTCGTGTGTCATTTGGATTTGAATAATTTTTTATATTTTTAATAAATGAGGTTTAGGTGGAGAACACAAGGGTGCGTTTGGATGTTAAAGTGAGTTGAGTTGAGTTGAGTTAATAAAATATTGTTAGAATATTATTTATTATTATTATTATTATTATTTTAGAATTTGAAAAAGTTGAATTGTTTATTATATTTTGTATTGGAATTTGAAAAAGTTATAATGATGAGTTGAGATGAGTTGGGAGGATTTTTGGTTCCAAACAGGCTTCGTTTGGATCATAAACTCCTCTCAACTCATCATTACAACTTTTTCAAATTCCAACACAAAATCTAATAAATAATTCAACTTTTTCAAATTTCAAAATAATAATAATATTAAAAAATAATATTCTAACAATATTTTATTATCTCAACTCAACTCAACTCAACTCAACTCACTTCAACATCCAAACTCACCCGAGAAAAGAAATGAGTAGTATTTATTATTAAAATATTAATTTTTTTAATGTAAATTTTATGTTTTATTTAATTTTTTCAAAACTATTTACTGTTATACAATTTCCCGATTGTAAATATGTTTTCGAACAGAAGTCCTCTTTTTATTTTCTATAAATACTGCAATCCAACTAAATTCTTAGGTACTGACGGGTGAACCCTCTCTGAGTCCCTCCGTTGAAATCATATTTCAAGCAACTTTGGTGCGGGTAAGCTTCTTTTCCTTTCCTTTCCTTTCCTTTCCTTTCTCTCAGCTTCTTTTCCATCTATTCACTCGCTGTTATAAGAAGATTTGATCTTCGGGATAGGCTTCCAAGGAAGCAAAGAAAAATTATTGAAATTCCGAGTTTTCGTCGTATGGTTTGCGACGACGACCAATAATGGCATCACAGAGAGTTAGGGCTTTAGTGTTTTGAAAATTTTCCAAATTATCTTTTCTGGTTCTGAGCAAATTTTTCGTTTCGTTGGTCTGTGGTAGTTTGCTCGTTAGATTTTTTTCCCCAATGTTTTTATATGAATCTTGCCCATTTGTTTGGGGGATTTGGTTTTTTAATTGAAGTTTGCCTAATTGCTAATGCTTTTGATTTTTTCATAGGTTGAATTTGGTCGTTCGGTCGGGCTTTCCTTTTATTGATTGATTAAATTTGCAATCCCTCGATGTTTTGCAATCTGCTTAGTGCTTACTGTTTATCAATAGAGGAAAAATGAAATTAAAAAGAAAGTATTTTGGGCGTATCCGTTGAATGATTCGGTCCTTAATATTTGTTGATAAATCTCTGCTGGGTGTGCAAGTGTATAGCCTTTGCTGTTTGGTAATTGAATTACCGTATCTGGTTGAATAGTTTTGGTTTAGTAGTGATGATGGTGATGGTATATGTCGAAACAATCAATATAAATATTGGAGGAAAGGAATCTCATCATGGGAAGGTGCTAATCAAAGCAGTGATCAGGAGCATTTAATATGCGTGAAAAGATTTTGCTTTCTGTCAATAATGCATCTTGTTTATTCCATTTATATATTCTTTGAGTAATAATCCCATACTTTGCATGCTTGATGGCTTTAAACATGGGTTGATGTGGTGAAACATGGATATCGAACAGGTTTGAGTTGACAAATGGGGAAAAGGAAGTCAAGGGCTAAGCCACCCCCGAAGAAGCGAATGGACAAGCTTGATACTGTCTTCAGCTGCCCCTTCTGCAACCATGGAACAAGTGTTGAATGCCGAATGTAAGTAGCATCCATTTAGATTCATGGAACAAGATTGCACTTTCTTTTTTATTATTATTATTAGTTTTGGCTGTTTTCTTCAGCCTTGTTACGATGGAATTACTTTTACTAGAGATGTAGTTGATGAATTATAGTTATATTAGAAGTTGACATCTTCCACTACACTTGTGGACTCTGGAGATCTTTCCATTTTTTTTATTCGTGTCTCGTTAATTAATGCATTTATGAAGTAAAGTTTGTGTGCTCATGTACGTAATTTTCATATTGGTGTTGATTGGAACTGAAAGATTTTGTGCTGTTTCAGTGATATGAAGAACTTGATTGGTGAGGCTTCTTGTGGGATTTGCCAAGAGAGTTTCAGCACCACCGTAACAGGTACCTTATTATTATTTCGTGGCTTTGGGAATTAACCTGTCAGGGGCCTGAGTTTGAAAAAGAGTTTCAACTTGTAAAACCTTCTTAAACAGGACTGGATTGAAAAACTCTCTCTCTCTCTCTCTCTCTCTCTCGGATTTGAGACGTATAGATTATAAAAATTTGCTCTCGGTTTTACTTAATTGTATGGTTTAGTCCAACTGCATTTGTTTTTTATTTTTATTTTTTTATGACGTGGGACAAAAATAATAAACAAATGCAGTTGCATTTTATGACCACGTTTTATTGTTTTCTGGGGATTAGACGCCTTTTTATTTGTTGTGGCTTCCACTGGTCTTCGATAATCCTTTTTTTTCCCCAAGAGTCTTCAGTAATCTTTTTTTGGTTTTTTGTTTTGCAGCTTTAACTGAACCCATAGACATGTAAGTTGAAGTCTTGTATGAATGTTACTTCAGAACTAGAGAATTGCTTTTCTGTTATATTCTTCTTTCTTTTTCTCATTTCATATTTTTGGATCACAGATATAGTGAATGGATCGACGAATGTGAGCGGGTCAACAGCCTCGAAGATGATGGTGCTTAGGAAGCTGCTTAGATGTTCATAATTCTGGTTCTCTTCTGGACGGGGAGAGCAAAACCAGAGAATAATAATGTGTGATTATTGTGTTAGCATGCATTGAGAGAACCTTGTTGGTGATGGTGTTGTATTCCTGACTCTCTTATATGGGAGAGATCTATTGCATTTACTATGCTTTTCAGATGACATTGGTAAATATATGAGCTTTGCAACTTGGTTTGTGGTTATAAATTCATTTCTGGATTTTGTCGAAATTCTTTTTCTTTTTTCTTTTTTAAAAAACTGATTTTGTCGAATTTCAAATTGGTGTTTAGGATACGAATTTTGGAATAACTATCTTGTGGTATAAATCATATTCCAAAGTGATCCATTTGTCGATTCTTCATTAATTTGTTGACAACATGCCGACGTAAGAATACACATAAAAAAAGGATTCAATCAGAATTTTAAAAAAATATATAGTATAATATCAGCATGCGACTCTCAGAGAAGGTTGTAAAAATCAGAAATTCAGGTTGAAAGATAAAAAAAAATGTTGGAGAATTCTGCTCTCGTAAAGTAATTACTAAATATTTCTGAACTATTAATAAATTAATGTCGTTCCTAATGGTCACGGGAGTTGAGATTTTCGTTGAGTAACATTAGATATAGTTGCCGCGTTGGTATCCTCCGCCATGTGGGATCTTAAAACTGAATGTTGATGTGGCTGTATTTAATTTTATACACTCTTCTGGGGTGGGTGCTGTGTTGCGAGATGAAAAATGTTGTATGGTCGAGGAATGTCTAGAAGAGAGTTGGGTATTTATGAGGTGGAAGATATTGAAGCCCTCGATGCTCTAAGGGGTTTATAATTAATTTCTGATCTTGGCATATCTCATTTAATTCTTAAAAGGGATTCACTTGTTGTAGTGGAGGCTATTTGCTCGAGGGGAGATGACCTGAACAAGTGTAGTCATTTGATTCGTGAAGTAAAAATATTGTTGTTTACTTTCCTCTCTTTTGAGGTTCTTCATGTTGGTAGGCATGGAAATGAGGTATCCCATCTTTTAGCTCGACATGCACGGTTTGTGGATAATATTCTTCAGTGGCGGCATTAACCTTCGAATTTTCTTATGAGCAGTCTCGCAGTGGATGTAGCTAGTGTAAAAAAATTAAAAATTTATTTTATTTTTATGTGAACGCTTACGCCCTTAGAGCATCCGCATCGGCCTGGCTAAAACTCCTCAAAAGCCAAAATATCAACTTTGTGCTCTTTAAACCCGCTGCATTGGATTTGGTAAAATAGAAGAGTTGAATCTTTAGCTATAGTTAGTTCATTCATTTCTTCATATATAACAAGACACTGTTAATCACCAGATTAATATTTTATTCTAAAATCATATCTCCTCAATCGAAACAATTTTTTTCCCTCGTGAATCCATTCTCCCCAAAACCCTTTTCACTTTCTCTCCCTTTCTCCCTCTCCGAACACCCCCTTCATCGGTTGTCTCTTTGGCCTGACACTCCCTCTCTTCCTTTCTCTCCATTTTTTCTAGTTCTCTTGTTGTTTTCGTTATCCTAGGGCTGTTGAAGTTGGGAATCTGGGCTGCTGAGGAACGTGGGGAAGCATTCGATTTGCAAGAGAAAATCGATTTTAATCAAATGGCCTTATACTGCCTCTATTAGGGCTCTATTGTGGTAATATAATCCTTAAGTCCTTGGCAAGTTGCCGACCTTCATCACCTAACTCCAGCTAAGCTAAATATGTCCTATTCAAACCTGCATTTGTGGTTTGCACAAACTAAAAGAGCCTTATAAGTTTTTGTCCTAGAATTTTTCATCCCCAATCATGCATGATGTAGTACATTTTAAGTGACTTCCATGTATCAACGACCAATAGCCACCTCTTTAAAATGTGTGCCGTACGTATGAGTAAGGGTGACTAAAAATAACAAAATAACAATTCTCGATCTAGATGAGACATAGAGAAATTGTACTTTCCTGAATGTGCCGCTATTGCAGACTCAACAATAATGAGAAAATATCGATATTAATTATTTTTCTTTGGTAGTTGAAAAGGTAGAAGAGGGAGCAAAAGGCATAGAGCAGAGCATGGGTGATGAAGGCAGATCACAATAGAGGTGCACAACTGGAACTTGATAAGAGAAAGTTTGAGGTGGAGATCATGAGTAAGGATTTTTCTGGCATGAATGCTATGCAACAAGCCTACTTCTTTAATATTCAGAGAAAAAATTTTGAGGACTCTTTGAATAATTCTAAAGGTACATCCGACAAATCTCCATCCACACCTCATGGAGGTGTGTAAATGTTGTTACTGATTTCATGTTTCCAGCTTTTAGTGGCTGCCCAACCACATGTTTTGGATAAACATGTGGTTGCCTAGCCACTATGAGATATGAATTTGTTTTTTTATTTAATGGATGATTGTATTTTGGAATTGTGATTTAATTTTGGAAAGGTTAACTTTTTATGGGTTGATTGTATTGTGAATTGTGACTTGATTTTAGATAGCAGCAACTTCAGTTCAGAATGTTGGCTATATTGATTTGAATGTTGTGACTTTAGTGTATTGTGAATTGTGACTTGATTTTAATCTGAATGTTGGCTATATTTAGATGCTTGTTATTTATTTTGTGTGATGGCAGTAACTTGAGTTAGATTTATGGAGATATGTAGCAACTTGAGTTAGATTTTAGATTGGTCCTTGATGCGCATTTTTAACTTGGAGCTGTTTGAAGGTTGAAGATGCTGGTATTGCAGCTTTTATTTGGGCTGTAATGCTTTGCATGGTTTTGTGCTGCGGAGATTGTGGGAAGGGGTTTTACTATCACTGGTTACCATGTCTGAGAATGACAACTGTTTTTAGGGGTTTGAATGTGTAAGCTTCTCTTTTCATTTGAGTGATTGGAATCACAGGAACCTTGCATCAAATCTTTGTTCTAAAAAACTTTTGAAGCGGAAATCAGTGGGAATTTCTTTGGAATTTGAAGTAACTACTTCCTATGTACCTTTTTGTTTCATTTGTTATCTATGTTGGAAGCAATTGCTACTCATGAATAAATTAAAATATTGCAAATTTGTATTGATTTACTGATTTACTACTCCAACATCAGTAACTAATATTTATATGTTCGAGCATCTTCTGTGATTAATACACTCGAAAATAGAATCCAGTTTGGTGTGATGAGACAATTCGGCTACTACAATCCACTCATTTTTTTAAGTAGGCAATTTGGAGGAGCTTTCACTTTAATTTCTATACAATATCACAACATTTTTTCCAAATATTCGTGTATGACATTTTACAAATATTTACTAGTTCTATTCCTGCAATGACTATGATTACTTTAATTAATATATGGTTAGTGTAATTACAAAATATGAAAAAAAATAAAAATATTATTTAAAAAATAATAATATTATATTATTATTTTCATGAATTCAATAGCTAATACAATGTAAGGTTATAGATAGAGAGGTTTTGAATTTAAAGAAAACACGTACTTTTCATCAATTTTTTAAGATGAGTTTGATGAAACCAATGTCAATGCTAGAGCACTAGTATTGGTTTCTCTATATGCATATGCAAAATCACATCATTTGGAGATTGATTTTACATATAAAGAAAAATTCTCACATTTGATTATGCATTTTTTAACTAAATAATAATATTATTATTTACTTTTTTTTTTAAATATTTTACAATTAGTACCACTGCAAATTCTATCATTTAGCACCCACTAGAATTTTTTTCTTAAAATTCTATTCGTTAGGGGAGAGAGAGGGGGAGGAGAGAGAAAAAATAATAAAATAAGATTTAGAGAGTGAATAGTGCATCTTCAAATTTATAAAAAAGAGAAAATATATTTTCAACCGTGAATTGTGCAACCGTCGCGTAATCGTTTTGAAAAAAATGAATAAAACATGGGACCCACATTAAAAAAATTAATTTTTTAATAGTGGACTCCACTCTTTTTCAAAACGGTTACGTGGCGTTTACGCACTTCACGATTGTATATAAAATTACACTATACAAATATCTAGATATATATGCAAATGTATCATCCAATGCTAATGCTCAACCTCGCCAAAATGCGCAAATATCCTGTCTAGTGTCGTGCAGTTTGCACTTTGCGCCCAACCTACGTCTCTACCTGAAATTTTGCAGGGATTCTACACAAAGATTGTCAGGGTAGTACCGTAGTAGTCTACAGCGTTCAGGGCCTTCTCGTTTCTTATGATTATTATAATTTAATAATAATAATACAAGTTTTGGCTAGCTTAAGCGCTGCATCTATCTAAATCCATCGGGCGTTTGTTTTTGGTTGAAGTTTTTTTCTTTCGCTTCTGAGAGTTTGAGAGGGAGACACAAGGAGAGCGACGGAAAGAGATCATGGGTCGGCCTCCTAGCAATGGAGGCCCTGCCTTCCGCTTCACACAAAATGAGGTATCTTCTTCTGCGACTTATTTTTTCCTTCTAATTTGCGATTCATGTTAATATGTACGAGTCTGGGAACCTATATATGTATTTGTGTGGTATGTATTATGCATTGTTCTTTTGATTGGATGAATTCCAGCTAAAGTCTGGGTGGAATATTTTAAAAGGTCAGTTTGATTGGCAGGGTTTCTCTGCCTGATTTTCTGGGTTTTGGATACGTATGCGCTCGCTAAATTTCGAATTTAGGGGTGGAACTGTTAAATGGGTCAATTATGCAGGCTCTATGTTTTTGGTTTTCTGGGGTTTTAACGTTCCCTGTTGGTGGTTGATTTAATATAAGCTTATCAATTTACTGTTGCATGTGTGTATGTATAGTATGTATCAAATTTGAACTTAAAGTTCATTTCGTTAAAGAGGTCAGTTCAATTGCAGTTATCAGCGTACTTTTCTGGGTTGAATTGATTTATTGTTGATTCCTTTTGTTCCTGTTTCCCACGTTTATTAATTTCTTTTAACTTGTAGGGTAGATGTATAAATGGTGCTATGATTTTATTATGTATAAATAGATATGTAAATATGGGACGTGTTTAATTCTCTTAGTCGGGTATTTTTTAACAAAACTTTGTTGTTTTGTATGGTTTGGTATGCTTATAATTTAGATTTCATTTCACATTGAACACACTCATTTCTGTCATTGCCATGAAACAACACGTAATCAATGGTAATGTTATCTTTTTTTTTTTTATAAGTAAAAATATATTAATATCAATAGGTGTAACAAAGTACACTGGGTGTATACAAGAGAGAGCACCTAGCCCATAATAGAGAGTGCCTAATGAACAACGCCCAAGAGGGAGAAATTAGAAACCTATCCGATATACACCAAGCCCTATTGGGACAAAACACACCTCCCCAGTAATGTTATCTTGTTGGGTGATCGGTGTATTTGGTAGCATGAAGCTATTTTGGATACTTTCTTAGATGTTTTTATTTCCAGAAACTTTAAAAATAAACCTGAAAACACTTTGGAAGGAGTGCTTGTTTATGAGGCATTTCTTTCATTGAACAAAAAACCTAAAGGTAGTAACTGGAAATATTTTAGCAATGATCTGTTGTGTTGGGATCCAGGAATAATTTTTTAGGATACAGTTTTGAAAATAAATGTTTTAATGCCATCTTCATTTTCTCCACTTTTGGAAACGTGCTCTTACCTTATATGGTGCAGTTTTATCAGCCTTTTCAGTCATCTTATTTTTGGAATATTCAATTTAATACTGACACTGAGAATGTCTTAAGCATAGCTTCCTGGTAAGATTCTTGAATTCACCTACACCTACCTATACACCTTGAGGGGCTTCAATTGTACAACAAAAACCGTACCTGGATTTTAATAAGAAAAAAGAGAGGGTCAGAAAAGAAAAGGAAAAGAAAAGAAAACGAATGGGAGTTAATTTTACTGTCTTTCCTCTAGCCATCAAATGATTCTGTGTTCATGATGCCATATAATGTCTTGCTACTTTATCAAGGTTGTGGAGATGGATGTTATTCTGCAACAACACAATAATACAATGCCATCACGTGATGTTATTGTGTCACTTGCTGAGAAGTTCAGGTGTGCCTTCATCTCTTTCAATATTGTAAGCATTACAATTTTTACTTGTGATGCATTGTCTTGTGATGTAGTGAGTCAGCAGAACGCAAAGGGAAGATTACAGTTCAAATGAAGCAAGTATGGTGGTTTAATGTATTTTTGCCTTATGAGGAATCATTTAGAGTCTCATTTCTCATTTAGAATCTTCATTTTAGGTTTGGAACTGGTTCCAAAATAGGCGGTATGCTATAAGGGCAAAAATAAGTAAGGCTCCTGGGAAGTTAAATGTCTCTCCCATGCCTCGGGATGATTCAAATCCAGTGAGAAATGTACCACAACCACAATCTGTAGCTGCTCCTTCAGGTAGGATGTGTCCTACTCAATGCTCAATAGTTTTAAAAACCTCCTTTCTCTCTTCCGTATTTTTTAGCCCTATTTCTGTATTTAATATAGACTATTCCTTGCCCAAAAAGTATTTACTCTTCTATTTTTTTTTTGATAGGTAAAGCATTTACTCTTCTATATTGTCTTGAGTTTCTTTTTTTGTCATGATGCTTGATAATCAACTTTTATGTCTATGGTGCACATAATCTGGTGTTGCGAATTAGTTTATTTATTTTTTGTATGTCATCTATTGTATATTTGGAAGCATGTTAAGATAGAATGTCTGAGTAGAACTCTACAACCTGGGAGAAGAAAAAAATGTTCACCCATAACTCATAATATTCTGGAGTTATCCAAATGCTGCATGTAGTTGTTTATGTTTATATCTGTATCTATTTCTAGAGTAACACTTTGGAATTTTATAGCTTTATGAGAACATTTATATTCGTCTATGTTTGAATTTTCAGGGAAATGACTATTACCTGTTGTCCATGTTGTTTGATATGATTCTTGCACGTCTTTTTGTTGCTTGCACGTTACCTTAAAAATTGCCTATCGATGTAAAACATAGAACATGACACAGGAGCATACAGAAATTGAACTGATTTGTTATCAAGTTTACAGTCATGCTCTCGTCTTTCAGAAACACAACCTACCTCCAAAAGTGCACTCTTGGCTATCATTTGGTCTGTCAATGTTTCAAAATATCTAATTACAGAGATGTCTAATAGTTACCTATAAAAAAAAGCATAGATGTCTAGTAGTCTGTGCCCTTCACATTCGTTACAAATCACAGCCCATCTTCCATCCCATTTATTACTTTGCTTTTACTTTTCCTATAATGGTGAAAGGTGAAGTAGATGAAAGATGCCATCCATAAATGCCCCGAACCCTGAGAAGCCATTAAGAAACATTGTTAATCTGGTAGCAGGAAGAGCAGTAGATAGGCATGCTCTTCATTTCGCTACCCCAACATTTTCTAAAGCCCATTTTAGTAAGAGCCTTGGTCTTTGGGGCATTCTCCTAGGTCCAAGGTTTGAATCTTTCAGTGCAGACAATGTCTAGGGCGACCTCCCCCATCAGTGAAAAGCTGAAAATTAACTTGATCCATGTGATGTGGGCACGTTATACAAGACATGTTGCATTTGCAAGATCTCAGGGGTTCCTTGTTATAAAAAATAAAAATAAAAATTGTTAGGCATCTATGTCATCATATTTAGATATATCTAGCCCTCATTTTCTTTTAGCCAGTTCTAAGTGCAGGAAAGGGTGCTACTGAAAATTCTCCAATGGAGTTTGAAGCCAAATCTGGGAGGGATGGTGCATGGTTAGTATTTCTTGTCATTTTTTGTAGGAACTGTAGTTTGTATTTCTAGATGCTTTCTTTATTCTATCTTATAAATATGATTTTTTTCTGGTAAATGACTCAGTAGCAATTAGTCTAAAACTTTTTTTCTTTTCTTAGGTATGATGTTGCTGCCTTTGTTTCCCATAGACATTTGGAGACTGGTGATCCAGTGAGTTTCAAGTTCCTCTTCAATAAATTGTTAAAGCTACTTCAGTTTTCCCCTTTTTAATGTGGTTTGAATTCTTTTATGTTTGTTTACTTACCAAAAAAAAAAAACGTCTTTTATATTTGTTTCATATTACTCCATCCATACCTTCATGTCTTATTTACATCTCTTGCACCATATTTAATTAGGAATTACTTAAGTAAATTAAATGTCATAGAATAATTCCTTGTTTCCTGTGAGAAAGAGGTATCCACATTGCATATATCCCGGTTGACCATATTAAGGCTTGGAATGGGGGTCATGAGAATTACCTTAAAAATTATGAGTTATGAGCCATGAAGGTCTTAAGTCCAAATACCTGATTGGATTTTTTTTCGTCGTCTTCATAGTCAATCCCTCAAATATTGTTTTGACTATATTAAATTTTATCCTTAAAAGTGTGCAATAAAATGCAGATAGCATTGCCCTTATTGTTCGGGTTACCTTTTTTCTTCTTGGCCTTTCACCTATGGTTTGTCTCATGTCATGTCTGTAATCTTGCTGGATATTCAGGAAGTACTTGTCCGTTTTGCTGGTTTCGGATCAGAGGAGGATGAGTGGGTTAATGTTCGTAAGCATGTCAGGCCTCGCTCTCTCCCATGCGAATCATCAGAATGTGTTGCAGTTCTTCCTGGAGATCTCATACTCTGTTTTCAGGTGGAATTATCTCAATGCAATTGCAGTAGAAAATTGATTTAGGCCCTGTTTGGAACTTGGACTGAACTGGGATAATTTTAAGCTGAGTATAACATCCAGACACTTAACTCTTAAATCACTAAACTTATCTCAACTCAAAACCTCTTTACATGTGAGACCCACAACTTTTTTCAACTCAACACCTTTTTACACGCGGGACCCACAACCTTTTTCAACTTTCCATAAATACATTTAAATTCATCTTAACATCTAAACACATCTTCTCATCTTATGTGGGCCCCACTAAACTCACTCCACCATCTCAACTCTCTACTATTCATAAATAACTCAACTCATCTCAACATCCAAACGGGACCTTAGTTAACGATAGCAAGGGGAGTTATTCTAATCAGATGTTGAGAACTTTTTATTCAATGCTTTGAAAATTTTCAGGAAGGTAAAGAGCAGGCTCTTTACTATGATGCCCATGTCCTTGATGCACAAAGACGAAGGCATGATGTCAGAGGTTGCCGTTGTAGGTTTTTGGTGCGTTACGATCATGATCAGTCTGAGGTATTTACTTGCCTGAATTCTCTAGTAAGGTTTTCATTTTCCTTTTCTTTTTCAATCATTTGACTCTCTCTCTCTCTCTCTTCCCTCCCTGTATCCTCCTCTGAGTTCTACATCAGCCATGGTCCTTGGTTTACTTGATAAACTTGATTTAACTTTTTTGGCCAGTATGATGATGTTTCTTTTATATCGTTTTAGGTCACCACTTGCCTATAAATGGTAGAAAAATATCCATTTCTTTATGGTCATTCATTTTAGAGGAATTTTCTATTTAGCAGTAAGATTGATTTAGCCCCAAATGCACTCTGTCATGTAGTTATTTATATCTCACGCTGCCATGGGAATTCATTTGCTTTCTATTCATTTTATATATTTTAAGGTGATGAACGTGGATTCAAAAAGGACTTTTGATTGCATTGTAATGTCATTCAAATGTGGTTTATGATCGTATATAATTATTTGGTTGCTTCATGATTTTTTAAACCTCAGGAAATAGTGCCGCTGAGAAAGGTTTGCCGTCGGCCTGAAACTGACTACAGGCTGCAGCAACTTCATGCTGTGAATGAGGCAGCATCCATCAACCAGCAGAAAACTACCACAAATCCTCCGGCAGGCAGTGCTCCGAGGGCTATTACTCCTGTTGAAACAATGCAAAAGCAACACTCCGGCGAAGCAGCTATGGTGGCTCCTGTATCCCATGCTAACATTTCTGTAGCCACTCTGCCCACTCATACAGTAACCCTTGAACCGAAAGAATTTGAAACTGGCAACCCTGACATTGCAAGAAATTCTAATGTTCCCACAGGTACTGCAGTCGTGAGCAGCAGCACTGCTCCTTTTGGCTCTATGGAGAACAGACATGAAGCAAAGTTGTAGGTTGATAAGAAATTATGCAATTCTCTCCGTTATTTTTGTTTTTGTTTTTGCTTTTAAACTGTCAGTGAACTTTATCACTCCGAGTAGAATCTGTTTTCATGATAGTATCTTACAATACAGTCAATGGTTCCCCCTAACTTCTATCTTTGGTAGAGTCCTTTGCACCACCATGGAATGCAGAATCCTATTTCTTATTTTCATTGATCAAGATAATGAATCGAACTTGATTATAAGTTAACTCAAAAAGGGGGACGGGGGAAATTTCCAAGCAAGATATTTTGTCCTCTGCAACGTTGAACAATAAATTTTCTTTTTCATTCATGACAATATTTGTTAGCATATATGCATACAACACACCAGTGTAGATTAAGTAGAGTAATGTTACATATAGTCGTAGAGTGAATATGCATTTCTTATTTATTCATTTTTTAAAAAAGATTATGCTGTGTTTATATACTCTACTAGTATAAATATCATTTGAATCTTCAAATCGCAAAAAAGTTGCCAGCCAAGAAAGAAGAAGATGTCATATATCCCAAACTCGGCACGATAATTGGCTTGTGCTTATTACTTCCATTTCTTGTTTAGAAAAAGAAAAACTCCAGGTATGCTTATATTAGCATACGACAATTAATGTGAAAATAGTAACATTATATACAGTTTTTTGGTACGTAAGTTTTGCGTATTTACTATATTGATTTTTTTTTTTATCTATCTTTTAAAAATAATAAGTATAGTTTGTACATGTTAAGATTGTAATAAGAAAAATGATAGAGTTATTATCCTCCTATTATCTATTTACTATTCTTTTTGTATTTGATATTTTTTTTAATTTTTTAATTTTTTAATTTTACTTAATAGTTAAAGAAGTGACTATTAAAAAATTATATATTTTTTTAATTTTTTCTTAATGATTAAAGTTGTTAAAAAAATACTTTAAAAAAATAATAAAAAAATAAATATACTATAAGTAATAAATAGCCTGTCATAACCATGTAATAATTATTTCCTGGCAAAAAAGATGGCAGTAAAAACAAAATTGTTGCACGAGAGGTCAACACGGATAAAAAAAACGCAAGAGGCGCAGCTTATCACAAAGATCACCAAAGGTGCACGTTAGTACGGAGCGAGCGTCCTCCATTACACAGCGGAAACGAACCCCCGCCATCTCTGCCGTGCGGACCAAAGTACTGACACGTCTTCTTGACTCTCTTCACTCTCTTCTTCACTCCTTTTATATTGCGTTGACTCCCCCACCCTCTTCATCGAAACCCTAACAAACACTACTGCGTATCGATATTTGTTTCTCTTTTGACGTTCTTATTTCTCCGACTCCATAACAGATCATTTTTCTGAACTCACGGTTAATCAAACGGACATTTCAAAATGCGAATTCTGACGCCTCGGAGCTTCTCGATTGGTAGAAATTTTCTTAGTCCCAGTTCAGACGTTTCGGGGCTGAGAGGCATCGTTACCAGCTGCAGAGCCGTCGTGCTTACGCGGTTCGGTGGGCCGGAGGTGCTGGAACTCCGTCCCAATCTGGAAGTCCCCGCTCTCAAATCCAATGAGGTTCTCGTCCGCGCTCGTGCCGTCTCCATTAACCCTCTCGATACCAGAGTATGCCCTTTGTTTTTACTTTCTAAATGTGGGTGGAGGGATTGGTTTTATCTTTTTCTAGTTATGCTTGGTTGCTGTGAAAACGTGGGAAATAGGTGATGAAACTGAAAGAAATCAATTGGCGTTTGAGAGATGTTGTCTACTGAAACTAGACTCTACGAATTTATAATACTAGCCACTATGCGTTCATGCGCTTGTATGTAGACGTATTTAAACATTCACTTCATGCCACTCGATACGGGTGCTGAACTGTTTGCCGCACACAGGGCAAACTATTATACCAATACTATGTAACGGAATGTACCAATACTATATCCTGTCCCTGCCCAGTGCCCCCTCCACTTTCCCTTCACTTGTGCTTAGACATTTAATCATCCATTGATCTTAGCACATATTGAATGGTTTAGATTTAATATTTTCAGATGCGATCAGCCTATGGTCGTTCCATATTTGAACCACATCTACCTCTCATTTTGGGTCGTGATATTAGTGGTGAAGTTGCAGCGCTTGGAGCTTCAGTTCGGTCACTAAGTGTTGGGCAAGAAGTTTTTGGTGCATTGCATCCAACTGCCATTAGGGGTACTTATGCTGACTATGCAATTCTTTCTGAAGATGAGCTTGCTCCCAAACCTGTTGCAGTAACACACGTGGTAAATTTTGGAGCGTTTTGTGTTTTTAGCTGAAGAATTATTGATGTAATTGTTAGTCTCATATGTGTGGGCATTTTCATTCAACGATAAAAGCTGTTCTAATGCTAATTAAAGTGTACTGTTGTCCTTTTGAACGATAAAAGCTTTAATTGCTGGCTTGGACAATTTATGAGACAGAAAAAATTAAGGCTGCTCAAAAAACTCTCTTTTGGATTTTACAGAAAAGTAAAGAAAAAAAATATTTAGCTCATCATTAGTAGTTTAATAGGGCAGTGTTTTTGAATTCTGAAAATCACCTCTTCAGAATGCATTGATGCAAAAACTGCAGTTGCTGCTTCCATACCTTGTGTCATTTGGGACTTCCATGTGGATTTGATGATAACATTTCATAAGCTGTCCAGATTTCCTTATTCTGCATGATGTGGCCTAACAACAGCTCTCAACATATGATGAATCACATAATTGAGAAATAGTTAAAGTTATTATTTTTCCATGTGTCTACAGAGATTGACTTCGTATATAACTTTTATGCTCCTAGGAGGCAAGTGCCATTCCTTTTGCTGCGCTGACAGCATGGCGTGCCTTAAAAGGTTCTGCTAGGATAAGTGAGGGGTATGGTTTGATCTCTCTCTCTCTCTCTCTCTGCCATATATTTCTTAGCTGTTTCCTTTTATCAAGTTGTATGAATAATGTGCCTTATGAAGGCACAAAGCTGTCACCATTACAGATAGAGCAGTCTTCACCACAAAATAGCTGATAGCTGAAAATGCTTTATTTCAGGCATTTGGATGACCATTTTACAATGACTGCAGTAGTAAAAAATGAGATTGTTCTGAATATTGCTTGGTTGGTTGGTTGATCGTTTCAATATGGACATGTTTCAATATAGACATTCTTATTTACCAAGCAGTATTGATTTCTTTTCTTTTCCATTGCAAATGTTGCTGGATGTGGTGATAAAATTAACCCTATGAAAGAATTTAGTAATTGGAATGCTTTAATATAATTGGAATTCTATTGGCCTATTTTATGCTTTGTGTGAAGTTTGTAGAAAAGGATGAAATATAAGGAAATGCAATTTCAACTTAAGAATTACCGTATGTTCTTTATGTTATATTTTCATCATGTAGTCCCTCATAGTTGTCTCCTTGATCTCATCTTCACAGGCAAAGAGTATTAGTGGTGGGTGGTGGAGGAGCAGTAGGGTTTGCCGCAATTCAGCTTTCAGTAGCTGCAGGGTGCCATGTTACGGCTACTTGTGGAAGTCAAAGTATTGGTCGAGTATTGGCAGCCGGTGCGGAGCAGGCAGTTGACTACACTGCTGAGGTCATCTCTCCTCAGATACCTTATGTAGATAGTGATTTCATATGATCTTGGGGACCAAGACTGATTTTTTTTTTCCTTCAATTTACAGGACCTTGAATTGGCAATAAAAGGGAAGTTTGATGCTGTTTTGGACACCATTGGCGCACCAGAGACAGAAAGAATAAGTATCAACTTTTTGAAGAGAGGTGGACACTATATGACACTTCAGGTATGAGATAGTTGCATGGTCTTCTCTAAAGATTTCTTGTATGCGTCTTTTCTGAATGCTGCCACATATGCCTTTAAAGTTTTTAGCCTCTTTCATTGTAGGGTGAGGCGGCATCTTTGGCTGATAGGCATGGGCTAGCAATTGGACTTCCTTTAGCCACAGCTATTTTACTGAAGAAACAAATTCAATACCGTTATTCTCATGGAATAGGTAAAAAGGTTATATCTTACATATTATTTTAGCAGAATATTTTTTACATGTTTGACCATGTTTTAGTGTCTCAATTCATTGACAATTAAAAAAAGGCCCTTGTTAACCTCAGAGTAGGTTGGGTTTAAATTTTTTATCAATGTACAAACCCAAATGCCAAAAGCATTAAAAGTTGGAAGTGAGAAGGGAAAATGTGATCATACATGAAACTTTTTGATTGTTGCACTCTTGTTATGGGTTTGTGGTTTATAAGTCATAGTTGATGATATGATCCAACATGTATTTCTCCTTCCTGCTGTCCTTACTCCCACGGGCTGGGGAGTGGGGGGCGTTTAACAACTTTCGGAATAGCTTCATCCTTTGTCTTCTTTTTTAGAGTTTAGTATTAGTTGTTGTAAGTATAAAATCTGGCTCGAAAATTTTGATTAATAAATATCGTAGTTCTGTTTGTTCACATTTTCATTTGCCTTCAAGTGCATGAATAACACATTTTCATCTGGTTCCTGTATCCCATGATAACGTGTGCAATCACACAAAGGTCATTGAATTAACGCCTGCATTTTTGTTTTGAATGGCGCAGAATATTGGTGGACATACATGAGGGCTGACTCAGAAGGTTTAGATGAGATCCGCAGACTCTCAGAAGCTGGGAAGCTGAAAATGCCAGTGGAAAAAACATTTCCCATCACGCAGGTTAGAGAGGCTCACAAGGCCAAAGACGAGCGGCACATTCCTGGTAAAATAGTGTTGGAACTTGACTGAATAATATTTAATGATTTCTTATCGATGTTGTGGGAGACTAAAATCTTCAACACCAAAATGCCATTCCATTGAAATTTAATTTTGGCTGTGGATACTGCAATATCAGCCTTTTCTTGTACAATAAGTATTAGGATTTTGCATAGGAGTTGAGCAAGTTTTGATGGTGGAAACTTTCATTTCGTTTCAATCTCAATTTGATGTTAAGTGGAGACAGACTGAAGAATTACCAAATGAGTCCCGTTATATGTGCATATAAAAACGCTCATCTCTAACATCCATTATCACCTAGGGAGGGCATTATTGAATTTCAGAAATTTAACAAAAACTAGCTCTCTCTTTATTTATTTTATTGTGGCAACATGGATATGGGTACAAAAGAGGTCGAAAAGAACATCTAGGAATTGTGAAGGGAAGCTGGCGGACTGTGGGCCTACTTACTAAAAAATAGTTCATTGAAAAGAGTCCATGGCATCGTCGAACATTCACTATGTTGGCATGTTTTAACTAAATTGTGTAAGCTTTTAGGACCTCGGAGCATTTAAGTAGCTTCTGAAACCAAATAGACCAAACAGAAGAAAGAGAAAGGAGATGGATAGAAGTGATCCTTATTAATTGCCTCTATTTCTTGCTTCCGTTGTTCCTCCTTTCTAGCTTCTTTCTGCTCTTGAATTTCTATGCACCTCAACCATCAAACCATCATCTGCAACCTAAGTAGGCATACAAGAAACCTTAAAAGAACTTTGTTTAATCTTTTGTGGGATTTTTATGGGTGATTCCACCACACCTTACTTAGCCTTGGTTACAATATCATCTTTTATCTACAGCCATTTAAAGAGCCCACCATATTGATGGGTGAGTCCTTTTTGTCTGTCACATTCCATTGTTTTTGCATGCTTTTAGGGCCTCTTTTAGAAAGCCCACCATATTGGTTTTGTCAATTTATTTATTTATTTATTTATTTGGATTAAAAGTGGTAATTAACTAATAATCTAATCACGTTTGTCTGTCTTCTTGTGGTACAAAATCTTTGGTCAAACCCTTACCCTCCCCTTGAAGTAAACCTTGACCCACTCATTATTTTGCTTATCATTTTGGCTTTGAAGTTAGCGTCTTTTGCTTCTTTTATTGTATTTATTGTGTAGTTTTTGCTTTTGGCAGCTTGGCCCCTACTCTTAAATCAACTATTTAAATACATGGGGAAACCCACTCCATGACAAAATCATTATGTTTTCGCTGAAGTTCACCATTACACACTCGCCACGTTGGATTCATTTATCCATTGCGAACGTGGCGAGCAGCTATTGAGTTTAACTAAAGCGGTGTAGTGATCTTTTGTGCATCGGATTATGGCCTCCGTGCCACGCCCTGCTTTGATTCTGTTCTCTATGTTCGCATGGGAAGCATAGTATAGGCTCCATAGCATACGTCTGAGACAACCAAGCAGTTCATACCCACTCTCATTCCATGCGCGTGGCATACCATCAGGATGACATATAAACTGTTTTCAGAGTTATCTCAACTCAGTTCATCTCATCTAATTATTACAATTTTTTAAATTTTTATACAAAATATAATAAACAATTCAATTTTTTTAAATCATAAAATAAAAATAATATTAAAAAAATATATTGTAACAATATTTTATTCAACTTTTTAATTTTAATATAACTCATCTCATCTCATTTGTGAAAACAAACGAGACAAATGGCTTAAAATTTCAATACAAGATATATTCAATATATGAGACGTGCGTCATTGGTTGGAAGAAAAATTTTATTTTTCAATATGTTGTGTAGAGCCACACTATTTATATTATTTAAATGATAATATTTGATTTATAAGATTTAAATTTTAAAATTTATTTGTTAAATTAAATTATGTTATATACGAATTTTATTATGTAACACATTGACTTAATAAGAAAATACCTTTTTTTTTAAGAATTTGAGAAGTTTGGGATGTTTATCAATTAAAAAAAAAGAAAACACTATAAATACAAAGGAATCTCACACACTGATGTGGCACAGTGTGCCACGTCTCCTCATTTTTTTTTTCCTTTCTTTTTTTCCTCCTCCCATGTGTCTCCCCTCCCCTCCTCTCCCTTTCCCTCTCTGTCTCTACCTACCTTTGCCCTCCCCGTGAGCTGCCATGCACGGGAGTTCCTATCCCCTCGCCGAATGGTGCCGCTTGGATTGCCGGCCCTGAGGTAGTCCCTGACCACCATGGCAGCCACGGGGAGGGCGAAGGCAGAGAGGGATAGGGGGAGGAGGGGAGGGGAGATGCACTGGAGAGGCGCATGCCGTGAATGGGACGGTGCTACTTGGACCAACGGCGGCTTCTACTGGCCTTGAGGTGGTCTTCGACTACTATGGCAGCCATATAAAGGGCAAAGATAGGCAGAGACGCACGGAAAGGAGGGAAAAAATAAAAAAAGAAAAAAGGAGCGGGGTCACATCAGTATGTGAGATCATTTTGTGTCTGTAGCAGCCTTCTTAAAAAAAATTTTGAAGATTAGGTTGATGGCAAAGAAAATTATATATTTATTTATAAGAAATTTAAAATTATAATAATAAGGATAACTAAAGAACGACCATAGCGTATGATCGATGCATATTATCGTGTACATCGCCATCGCCATTGGGCTACCGATCACATGCACCTTTGGATACTTCTCCGTTTCTTTCACCTCGTCCCTCTCGAACCCTCTCTCACATGTGAGCTTCACTCCAAAGGAACATTCATTTTTCGATTTAATATCGAAAATGCCACCTTGTCATTTAGGTAAATCCATTTTTGTAGCCATAGAGAAAAAGGGGTCGAGTCGAGGGAGGGGTAAAAGCGAGGTTGGGACAGGGCACAAGACCACACGGATGGGTTCTCGATCTTCCCAACAAAGACAAATTACACACTTGTTAATTCAGATATTTTTTTTTTATCTTCCTCCTGTCTCTCATCTGTCCACCACGTTGTTCAAACTCCTATACCATTTCTTTGCATTCTATTACTTTATCAGATGGTTCTTCTTTGAGAATTGTGTCCATGTCATTAGATTTTGTCAATTCTCTATTTTCGGATTCTGAATCAAAATGAATAAGAAACTTTGATCGACCTAATTTGTTTGGAGGACATGCATCTCCCATCTTTAAACAATGTCATATCATAGGATAGTGGTGTGTGTGCGCACCAAAATTGGATGGAAAAAGACCTAAACCCAAAAACAAAAGTAGTGGGCTACTTTCTTTCTAAAAACATTGCTTTCTACTTTCTTTTTCTTTTTTTGTCTTTTCCTTTACGAGTTTCAGAATTCCACAACTAGAACTGATCAAATCTTGCTCTTATCCAGCGTGTGGGCTGCTCTACATGGAAGTGGTGAACTTTATTTTATAAGAATTTTATGCATCAGTTATCATTTACTTTCATATTTCACACTTATAATTTTTTTTATAAGATATAAAGATATTTTTTATAGAATGTAAATTTATTTTTTATAAAATATGAGGTGTGAAACAATAAATAATGATGATGCAATAGAATTTTTATTTGAGAAATCTTTAGGGCCGGTTCGGCTGATTTTCACACAAAAATAACCTGCTACTTATATAATTACACGTATGTCTTCCACCATATCTATTCTAAACCAGCAAACATTAGAAAATTGGTTTCAAACAAAAACTTCTTGCACCCCCTTCATCCCTTATCCCTCGCACATGCCTTCATTCCTCGCAACCCCGAATCGCACCCCTGGGTCGAAACTCAACCTGAAGGAAATCAATCGCACCCTCTTCGTCGAAGCTCAACTCAAGATTGCGGGTTTGCGATTGTTTTACTGTGATTTTGAGCTTATTCTTTATACTTGATGATCTGAGATTGCGGGTTTGAAATGGTTTTTATTATGATTTTGAATGGATTATGGTTTGATTGTGGGTTGATTTTGGTTGGATTGGGTTTTGATGAAGAAGATATGGAGATGATAGACGGAGATAGGAGAGATCGACGATAGAGATGCATCAGACTAAGATGGTTGAGTCAGCGGTGGCATCGACGTCGGACTGAAATGCTTGCATTGGTGTCGACTTGAGGCAATGTACAGAGAGCAGCGACAAAGAGAAGGGTAGAAGACGGTGCAAACAAGAAACGGGCTAGTACATACAAATTGATTATCTGTGGTAGAGTATATATCTCTTAAAATGTTTTTTTCGACGTAACTTTAAATGAATGGAAGACTGTTTTTTGTGGGATATACAGGCCGACGTTGCAAAGCGCTTCTCTTTTTATTTAGAAAAAATATTTACATCAGCCTACTATTTATAACACACTGCACACACTTAGTTTATTAAGTCAAAAAAAATTGAATGATGTGTGTGGAAAGTGTAGGCTGAGATATAGAATTAATCTTTTTTTATCCCATGCACAGCAATTGTCCCCAGATTTTGCACAAAGGTTAAGGGTATTATCGTCATGAAAAGTTATTAGTAGCCAGGCTCATAACCAGAGCCTGCCCGACGATCCCTGGGAGGGCATTTCGTCACCCTCACTCTCTCTGCAGTCTGTACCTCTGCGACCACGGCCCCAAAACATACTACCCACACAAAGATCTTCTCCACCCAATAGTCTCCGATCAATATTGACTATCCCAACACAAAGTCTCACATTTTCCACCGTCAATGGCTCAATAACAAATACCAAAAAAAAAAAAAAAAAAACAGAGAGAGAGAATGGAGTCAGAGAGACCCCATCGAACGACAAGCACAAACGGCAGTAGCACCAGCGAGCTCTTCATCTGTTTCACCTCGCGCCTCTCCTCTTCTTCCATGAAGCTCTCCAAATCCATTCTCAGCCCAGGCCGTACCAGAGAACCATCCCAAATCTCTCTTTCCTCCTCTCTGAGCCGAAGACTGAGAAGCAGTGGCAGCATGAAGGGTGGCCAGGCCTCGCCAATGTTCCCAACTGGGGGCAAGAAACGAGGGTACGGTTTCGAAAACCCAGAGCCCTCTTCTCCCAAGGTGACCTGTATTGGCCAGGTGAGGGTCAAAACCAAGAAGCAAGGGAAAAAGATGAGAACGAGGTCCAAAAGAAGAGGTGAGGCGAGCTTTCGGAAAGTGGAGCAGCAAAATGCGAGTGTTGTCACGCATGAAGAGCTTAACACTCAGAATATTGCTAACGGTCAGTTTCAAAGTCACCAGATTTTACAACAGCAGCAGCATGAAGGCTTGCCGCATCGGAACCAAAGGTGGGTACATCTACCAGTAACAATTTGCGAAGCTTTGAGGGCCTTCGGTGCTGAGCTGAATTGTTTCCTGCCTTGCCGGTCTTCGTGTATGACAAGCGAAAGGGAAAAGGAAGAGAAAGCTGCTAGATCGGACGGTGGTGAGTGTGGAAATGGGAGTTCTTGCGGGGCTGTGTTTGCAAGGTGGCTGGTGGCGATGCAAGAAGGTGAAGGCAAGGGGAGGGAGATAGAGTTGGTGGTACGAGAAGAAGAGAGAGTGACGGAGAGAAATCCGAGTCAGCGGAGGAGGGAGGTTTTTGATGCGGGATTTGAGATTAAAGAGCAGAGGAAAGAGGTTGCGGATGCGGATGCGGAGGAAGAGGAAGCAAAGGTGAGCATTTGTATCCCGCCTAAGAATGCTTTGTTGCTTATGAGGTGCAGATCCGACCCAGTGAAAATGGCGGCCTTGGCGAATCGGTTTTGGGACTCCCCAACTCGGAAAGATGTGGATGAGGATTATGATCAGGATGAAGATGAGGGTCACAAAGATGAGGAAGTACAACACTGGGAGGTGGAAATGGGCGAAGGACAGGAAGGAAAAATTGAGGTGGAAACAGAGGAAAAAGAGAAGGTAAACTTCGTTATAGAGGAACAAGATGAGGGGGTGGAAGAAAACTCAGAAAGGAGTCCACAAGTTATTAATCAGTTGCATGAACACCCATTAGAGCAAGAAGAATACGAAGACGACGATGACGATGATGAAGAAGAAGAAGACAACGAAGATGAAGAAGAAGAAGAAGAAGAAGAAGAAGAATTAGAGTTGAACCAGGTGGTACCAGCAAAAGAAACTCTGTTGAGTTCTCCACCTGGAGCTCTTGCAGATCCAGAGAACTCAAAGATGGAACCCGAAGCCGACCACGCAGAACAAGAAGCAGAAGATAACAAAGGAGCTAGCTTTTCACCTTCCTCTGTAATATCGGCAGAGTCAGGGCAAGAATCAGAAGCGCAAAAAGAACAAAGAGATGCAAAGCCTGCAGCTTTAGGCGAAGAAGCAGAGGAGTCAAACGAGGAGAAAGAGATGCCAGAGAGGCCATGGGAAGGGCCTTCCCATGGAAGGTCGGAACCCGAATACCCGATCCCCAACGAACATTATTCGGGTTTCGAGCCAAATATCCAGGAAATTCAACAAAAGCCAGAGAGAGGGAGTTCAGTCTTGCCGGATTGCTTGTTGTTGATGATGTGTGAGCCGAAGCTATCTATGGAGGTCTCCAAAGAGACGTGGGTTTGCAGTACAGACTTCATTCGATGCCTCCCAGAGAGACCGGCCAACAAAACGAACGGCGAAGATGAGGTCAAGAAACGAGTCAGCACGGAGGTCTCCAATCCTACGCACCCGCCGCACCAGCTGCTGCTGCAGCCGCCGCGATCTTCATGCTCGTTCCCAATTGCAGCGGCGGCTCCGGGAGCAGGCTCCTCGATGGCTAGCATGATAGAGCAGAAGCTGGTGGGGTCCAATGGGTATGAACCGTTCGTGCTGACGCGGTGCAAGTCAGAGCCGAGGAGGTCGTCGGGTAAGTTTGCCCCGGAGGCTTGTTTCTGGAAGAATCGGAAGATGGAGCCGCACCGACCGGCTACGCTTGGGGTAGGTGCGGCTGGGATCGGATTCTGAACCGAGGCAATTATGGTAAAAAGATTAAAAAAAAAAATACTGTGGCAAATTCTTAAACGTTGTTTGTTTGTAGTTGTACTTTAGTTTTGGCAGGGTGCTTTTACTGGTTCCATGTTTATAAATCTATGCTTAATGGTTTCCGAGCAATTCTTTTTCTCTCTGTCTTTTTTAATTTTTCTTCAATAATATTACTTCACATATATATATATATATATATTACACATCTGTTTCGTTTACTGTCGTCCCTATGTCTGTATGTTGGTTGGGATGAGGCTCTAATAATTTATGGATGATGATGGGAGAGCAGAGTGCATGTTAGAAGAGGTGGTGGGGTTGGCATGGAGCAGTCGCACACCAGTGGGACAGTTGAGAATTGGCACTAGTCAGGCTGGGAAGGGTGTCGATGGTGTTTGCTTTACGTCTTTATTATATTATTGTCTCTGACTCTGGAAATAATTTTAGGTAGTTGTTTGGTCTAATCAGCAGCCATCTCCCTCTGAAATAGTAATAATTTTTGTTCTGCTTCAGTCTGCATTTCGGAGAACATTTATGTTGGATTTGTATGCAGTCATCACATCGAACAAGACTGTACTGAATCTTTATTGCATGTTAAAAACTTCACTCGTGTCTTCAATCTACTAAACGAAAAAAAGAAAATAGAAAAAAGGAAATAAAATAGGTGCGGGCCAGGATGGATGAGCATGTGTGATTTTCTGAGTTTCAAAGCATTGGCAATCTTTAGTTTTACTTTTCAAAACATAATAGCATGCATGCAGTAATCAATTTCCAAGGCCGCAGAAGTTGATGGGTTCAATATCATTTCTTTGTACAGAGATTTTAGCCTTTTTGGTCTATAGATTTTTATATCACCTGTCCTCGCTTTGTGGGTTTTTACTTTTCTTTATATGAGATCGATGAGGCGTGAGCAAGGGGCAAATTCTGAGAACCAAAAAGAAGAAAAAGTAGGACCCGTACATATGGCTCCAGAATGACTTATTGCTGGGTTTTAGTGGCAACACCTATCCTCTTCAATTTCTTAATGGAATTTAACACGAACATTTACTCTGCTCTGCCTAATAATCCTATACAGGTAGTATTAAATATTTCAAAATCAGGCAATTTAATTCGGTTAAAAGGGAGATCTCCATTTTACAATTATGAGAAAGTTTTGGAGAATCACAATCCCAATAAATAGTGGCACATACATGTAAAGGAATGGGATAAACTAAAGCCCAACGGGATGCCAGAAGACAAGCATATAAGGGTCCTCTTTCCTCTCTTTTTGGTAAAGGTTTCTTCTGTGCATTGTGTTTGAGTCCTTTCAAGGGTATCCCTCCAAACTTGCTCCCAACAGCTAGCTCCAAACCAAAAATGCCAGTCATGTTGAAAGGTAATGCGGCTTTAGATAGATCATAGAATAGAAACACTGTTCACAAGCGAGTGGTATGTCAAGAGAAGAGTATGTGGTCTTTGCAAGTTGTCATTTCTTGATCGTAATTATTCGCTTTCAGACAAAATGATTAGGCATTTTAGTTTAACCAATACCAGCAGGGGAGCGTTAAGTCCGCCTTTTTTTGTCCAGGATCTTATCCAATGTACAAGGAGCATAGTCCATGCCAATTTTCTCGTCAGTATGCCAAACAGCGATATTGCCGTGGGGGTATGCGCATGAAGTATTGAAACTTGAAAGTGCTGTCTGGTCTGTCGGGCTACGGGCAGTCTACTTTGCCACCACATTGCTGCTATTGATCTTTGGTCCAATACCCACGTTTGTTTCTTCAGTGAGTATGGTGGGGACTTTTCAAATTCTTGATACAAATGCGACTCCAGCGCATCGATTTTAACCAGCCTAGAACATGGCTAAGGAAAATTTGGGATGAACTAACTGCAGTCAACAGGGCCATTGAGCACCACAAAAGATTGCAAGGGGATGGAAGCACAACTTCAGGTGGTCAATAATGCTATCATATCATTTGTACAGAAGGAAAACGATGATCACCAGCCAGGATGTTATGAATAAAAAACGACTTGGATTGAAGATTTCAGAAAGACATACATGCCCGGAACAGTTATAGCAGTCAAACTTCTTTAAATCATCCCTCCTTGATGATTTTCATCACCAAAACCAAAAATTTGTCAGTCAAAAATTCACAATGGGTGTATAAAACAGCATTAATCTTTCTACAATAATAATCAAGTATTTGCATGGTGGATTGAGTACACAGCTATCATCGAGTAAAGACCATGATGATGAAAATGCTTGAGTAATTTTGATGATATTTTCTACAAATTCCTATACTTTAATTTCAGCTCCCTTCAATCATTGTTTATCATTAGAACTTTGATCCCCCTTGCTGCTGGTTACCTCAGTGGCATCTGTGGCACTCTCAGCTGTTGAATTTGGTAAGTCTAACGGCTCATCACCTTTGCTTTTGTTTTCTTCATTTGTAGAACCTTCCATCATGGAGTTCATGGCAAGTTGACCAGAATAAAGGAATAACCCAATAGAGTTGGCGCCAAAAACAAAGGTTGCAAGGTAGCACAAACCATTTACAATAGTCCTGTAAACAGCAGAAACGAGATGATGATTTCTTTTCCTATAGAAGTCGACAACAACATTTCCAGGAAGAATGTAGTAGTAGGAACTACCTTACGGTTATGGTTATCTGGCGGACCTGGAAATTATGAAAACAAGCTAGTGTCAGAATTATATGATGACCCTCTCAAGACATAGCAATCATCGCAAAGACCTTCTTGAAGAGACAAGCATACCGTGTATTATGATAACGTAAAAGGTGTTTTTTTGTGGAATTTCCGTCGTTAGTTAGTTTAGGAAAGTCCTTTGTCACATGCTCTTGTATAAAAAAAATGATTTCTTCCATTTTTGTTTCCATGTAGATTTCATACATAGCACAAACAATATTGTATCATGGATGTACCACATGGTTTCTAGTTAAATGATGAATCTTCTTGCATTTATTAAAATGCTGCATAGAAATACACACCTAGAGAAAGAGAACAGTGAGTCTGGAAGATATATTTTTTTCCAGAACCACAAATATGGGAAACCATATTATTTAGTGACTCGGTATGAACGAATTCATGCGAGATAAAATCACATGGTCAGAGGCCTATTAGGAAAGCCTGGCTAATTGCAAAGGATGGACATAACCATATGTAGCTGGCGGATTTGTAAGTAGTAAAACCCTTTCGTATTATATACAGAAACTGGTCCCTGTTCTGAAATCTGGAATTAGAAATGAGAAACCCCAAAGAAGAATTTCTAGGAAACTGATCCTAAGATGGATATCAAACAATTGGAACCATCACAACATGATTATCAAAATGCTGGAACTTTAAAGCTTCAGTGACCAGTCTGTGATGAAAGCTGAAAAGAATCATAGAAGTAGGATTAACTAAGCTCCAACTCTCAACTCCAGGATAATAATCAGACATCCAGCCATTGTTGTAAGTTGTGGTTAGGAAATTAAGACTGCCAGTGACCATTCAATCATATTTGAGAATTAAATGCCGACACACCCAACACACCACTGAAGTAGACTCCAACACTATCATATTAATTTTACAAAGTGCAATTCCTTATGAAGACATGGTAAAGGTAGTGAAAAGGTAGGGGATCAAAGACCAAACCGAAAAACTATCTGAAAGCGCCTGGCGATTGAGAGATGCCTCAATTGTAGTAGTGAACTTGTAGAGAATAAGTGCGATGACGCCAGCTGACACTCCACCCAAGAATGCTTGAACAGGTGAAGAAGGAGAGTTGGTTTCAACAGGAGCCGACCCCATTGCTCTCAAGGTATCCATTGCCTCCTCCTTCAATGACTTCACTCCCGAAGACCTAAATTTCTAGACCCGCCAAAACCAACTTCATCAAAATCCAAATACACCTTTAATACCACTAAAACACACAAAAAAACAGAACTGAAATAAATCATAATAACACGTCGCAACGCGGAACTATTGAAATGAACTAAAAATCAATTGGACGCAGCTCGTAACAATGATCAACAACATGTATACAGTGAATGAACTCCACAATGCGGCCTTTGAAGCTATGTGGGGAATTTTGAAATTATTTTCGAGCATAAGAACTCCAAGTTCAAGTTTCATGGTGGAAGGTGTCAATGTGAAAATTCTACCAACTTTACCGTTCCGTCCCCTTCCATACCAAATTGGTATCACCTCAATTCTCATAACAAACGCAAATGCAGGATTTAAGTAAACAAAACCCCACCAAAACCCATCCCTAAAAATCCAAAGTGAGGAATTTTAACAAATAAAATTGCAAAACTCAGAAAAAAGGAATGAAACAGGAAGAATACCAGTTCTTTGGCACGCTTGGCGCGGCGACGGACAGCGCGGAAGAGGAATACAGAGATGGCACCCGTGAGGAGAACACTGGTGGCAACTTGGATAGGAGAAGGGTCGTCTGTGGTGGCAAAAATGGAAGGAGTAGACGGTGGGAGCTCGATAGGACCCTCCTCCGGTGCAGCAGTGGATGTGGATTCGGGGACCTGGGCAAGCCATGTCTCGGGTCTGGTGCGAGGGAGGGCTGAGACATGGTGGAGATTAGTGGGTCTGTAAGGGACGCTGACAAGAGGGTATGGGAAAAGAGAGGAATTGTGGAGGTGAGGTAGGGAGATGGGAAAGTTGGGACTGAGGAAGTGGTAGGAGAGAGACTGCAACATTGTAGGTTTTGTGGTTATGTCAGATTTCGGTTCTTGATGATTTGGGTCTGTCTCGTGAATCTATGAAATATATTGTTCTTCTTAATTTGGAATGGAAGAAGAAGATACGATAATTATCTCGTGTTTCGCTGCTTTAGATTTTGGTGGGGATTTGAGATTGTGATAATATCTGGCATGCATTTTAGATTTTTATGTTTTTTTGGTCCTTTCTCCCCTCTTTTCTTGCCTTTTCTTAATAGGAGAATTTTTTATTTGGCATTTCAGTTTTTTTTTTTCTCTTATTCCAAAAAAAACAAAAAAAAAAGAGAGAAATCTCTGCTCGAAAATGTGAGGTCCTGCACATAAATAAAGCCTCGGGATATCAAAAGTATTTTATATAATGTCATTTTATTATTATAATTTTTTATTTTTTGTCTCTTATTTTCAAAAAAAAAAGAAGAGGGAAATCTCTGCTCGAAAATGTGAGGTCCTATACATAAATAAAGCCTCTGGATATCAGAAGTATTTCATGTCATGTCATGTCATCTCATTATTATAATTTTTTTAAATTTTTATATAAAATATAATAAACAATTCAACTTTTTCAAATCTCAAAACAATTATAATATTAAAAAATAAAATTCTAATAATATTTTATTCAACTTTCATCTAAAATCATCTCATTTAATCTCACCATCCAAACCGTATCTAAATCAAGACTTTAATTATATTTTTTAATTTAGGATTTCATAGGTGTTTTTCTCTACAATTAATGTAACAAGGAATTGCAAAAGGACAAAAAAACAAAGTTATCAGACTACAGAGTTCTCATGGAGTAGATAGTTTTGCATGATGGCATTGATGGGGATAGCAAATTCTTATGGATTAGATAGATTTAGCATGATAGGCATAGCAAATCTCATTCTGGTGTAAAATTTCATTTGTTGATCGATCTGCAACACTCTTGATTTGTGCCACCATGCTATAGACCCTTCGTTCAAAGCCACAGCTCTAGCCCAAAACTTGATTTGTGCACCATGCCATAGACCCTTCGGATGCCCAGTTTGGAATTGGGGGGCCACAGCTTTGCAAACCATGCCTCAGAAAGATAAGGCCCCCTCAACTTATCTTCCTCCAACTCCTCACACTTCTTCCCTTGCAAACCAGGAAGTATCTTAACCATATCCGGGTTGAAGTCTTTGTCAAATGTGAAACCCAAGTCTTTGAAACCTTGTACTTCTTCAAACTCAAGATCGCTTTTGCTCTTCCTCAACTTTGTTTGGCTCAGGAGTTGCCGCCTCATGTCCTTGGTGCAGCTCGAGTCAAGGGTTCCACCTCCGGATTCCTTGTTGGTCTGTATTTTGCAAGACTATACCGTCTGTGTCATGCCCTAGAGTCCAGAATGTAAGCTCATCATTATAAAAGTAAGATAATGCAGAAATGCCATAGTCAATGAAAAA
Source organism: Juglans mandshurica (assembly GCA_022457165.1). NCBI lineage: Eukaryota > Viridiplantae > Streptophyta > Magnoliopsida > Fagales > Juglandaceae > Juglans > Juglans mandshurica. The sequence continues at coordinate 2,041,179 of CM039632.1, read as the reverse complement.
TTCATTCCCATTCAATCATCAACACAAATGCGCACAGATTAGGCCATTCAAATCAAACAACCTGATTGAAGAAGAATCTGAATAGCACCTGGACATGCATCCTTGTTTTTCTATAAAGCGACTTCCTAAAGAACCAACACTCCAGCAGCTTCCACCTTTTCATATCTAGTAGAAGAAGAGGACTCAAAAGGGTCATCCATAGGCTCCATTCTTGCCCTACCTTTTACCCCTCAACAAATTAAAAGCATACCACATGAGGGTTCTTCCATTCCGGATCATTTATTGATACGTTATCCATTAAAGATCAACATCCCACCTAAATGAGAAATAAAAAAATAAGGCTGCAAATGGGCTAACTGAGGGAAGCCATGTGTGATTTGACCCCATCTGCTTGAACTTGGAAGTGGAAACAAAGAACATTCTACGTGAAGTAGGACTTCGATCATGAAGGTGTTTGAAGCGGTGCACACAGAGAGGGAAGAGAACTGAAGTGGGACTTATGCATTTAAGTCTAACAACTAGGGATATACATTGAGGGTAGCATTGATGAGGCGTATGACATCATTGACGTGCCAGCACACTTATATGTGGTAGCTTTTTGTTTAGGCAGCTACATATATAAGAGGGTTTTTTATTTTTTTATGGCAAAAGCATATGGCCTCGTAGCATAACTAAAATGGAGATCTTGGGTTGGGCACTCTCCCTGAATCAAAAAACATGAATCAAAAAACAAAAGAAAAGGTTTTTTGTCTAGTTTTTTTAATAAGATCGTGTGACAGCTAGATTCTATGCGTTAATGTATGAGGTGAAAAATAGCTGAAAATGGCTATTTAACAACTTTTTGTTCCTTAACTACTCTCAACTCATCTCAATTCATCATTATAACTTTTTCAAATTTCAACACAAAATATAATAAACAATTTAACTTTTTCAAATCCTAAAATAATAATAATATTAAAAAATAATATTTTAACAATATTTTATCATCATCTCAACTCAACTCAGTTCAACATCCAAACGCAGCCAATACAATGGTAGGGAGTCTTTCTCCCCTTTCGGGTGAAAAATGGTAGGAAGTAGGATCAGGCTCATCCTAAGCTTGCAGACATGGCTTGGCAAAACCAACCTAATTCCTGTTGCTGTCTCCGACTCTCCCCATCTGCTGAAGACTGGAGAGTCAAAACAAAAGGCTTTCAACCTGGTCCTGCTTCTTGCAATTATATCATAATCACAAACTTGTTCTCACGGAGAGAATCCTACGAGCAGAGACAAAATAGAGTTGAGTACCTCATAAATTTTTGGCTTCGGGTAAAAGTCATGTTCTGTAGAACCCTGGGTGATAATCAGTTCAATCCCACCTGGAGAGTGCATGACACTATTGGCAATAGGTGGATCGTGTTAAACCTAGGTCAGGATACTTGACATGGATGAATACCGGTAGGGTCTATCTATCTAGAGACTCGCACGGATAGTGCAGGTCCCACTGAGTCCACATCTCTCTCTTCTCCATGTTGCCAAGACTTGTAATCTCGGGCAAATCTTTGGACACTAGATTTCACATTTTAAATCAACCTGATACAATGCACTGTTAGATCAACTCTAATTGCTCGAATGGCAGTGCGTAACTGGTCAGGCAAATTGAAGATGCCCATTTACAATTTGGGAGGTTTAGAAGGTATTCCGCATTGAAGTTACAAGCAATATAACTAGGTAAAGATAAAATACAGTGTCTGAATCCCAAAAGGAAAGAGAATTTGAAGTAGAAGAACAGAGATTGCTCCTATATATATATATATATATGCAATGGACTATATATAGCACATAATTAGGCATTTCCATCGGTTACTATTTTCACTATATATTCATGTTCTTCTCCATCAAACTCGACACAATCGTCTACAAAGTCGGTCTGGGCAATTTGTTTACTCATTGATGCGTCAGTCCTCACTGTTTGTTCTAGTGGACGATTAAAATTTGCAGTTAAAAACTGAAAAAGTACGAATTTTCAGGAATCATTCAAACAAAAAATCATTGAACATTTCTTGCTATACCCACTTAATCCCAGCTTGACCAATTTTCACCAATCAAACAAGCATAGAAGTCCTGATCAAGTGGGAAAACCTCGCCTTTCTCTGCAGTACAATTTGCACTCTGGTCATGCAAACTTGAGCTTCCTGAAGCCTCGTCAAAAGAAATAGAAGTACGAGAAACCTGGGCCGACCCAGTTTGCTTCAAAGCAAGAACCATTTGTTGAGCTTTCGCCAACTCTCCTTTAAGCCGCTCCACGTCTTTCTCGAGCCACCTCTTTTCAACTAATGCATTTTCTAGCTCTTGATGAAGCACGTTGAATTCAAGCTCAAGGCTCTGGCTCGCTTGTTTTGGTACCAAATAGCAACCTGTCTCGGGGGCAAAACGAGTTGTTCTGCGAGCTGAAGCTTGCGCTCAGGCTCCAGCTTGTTGTTAGAAGTGAAGCTTCTATCCAGGAGCCTCACTTGCTCAGGATTTATTCTCTTTTTGTTGTGTTTGGATGGGTGTTTTTGGTTTTGGCTGCGACAGAAATCCATCACTTGTTGAAATAATTCTAGGAAGTTGGGGAGATTAAAGCTTTGGAGAGGATTATGAATGTGAAAGTGGCGCTTTTCGATCGGTTAAGAAATTAGTGGAGGCAGAGACCCTACGAAGAAAACGGGGAGACCAAAAATTAATGAAGATTCAAGCGAGAGAGTCTCTATCAGGTCTAATCTATAGCGAGGTGGTTTTCTTCGTATGCATGTGGGGGCAGCCCTACTCGATCGTGAAAGTATACAAACATTATCTACTATATCTGAATTAGCGACCATTTATTTTTTTAATTTATTTTTTTTATAACTTTTGAAGCCCCAACTCACATAGGTCCGCCCCTGCTTCAAGATTTTGGCATGCGGGCAGTGTTTCAACTTTCAAACCTTCAAAATTTCCAATACAAAAGAAAGCAAGGCAGTTCAGTTAGCCCGTCTTTTGGCTACCAATTTGTACTTAAATAAATAAGTTCCATATGACGATGCCGATACTGTTTTATTCAAAACTTTTTCCCCACATTCATACAGAAAAAGAAAGGAAAAAAAAAAAAAAAAAAAAAGGCGACAATGACGAAGGCCTCTGCAACAAGAATAAGGAGGAATGAGGCATCTAAAAGCAAGACGAAACCACTCTTTCAGCCTCCCTAGTTTATACTTGGTTTTGACTACACTTGATACGTAACAGGCATCCTCTGCATTTCAGGCCCTGCTACCATATCATTCCAAAGCAGATCTGAGAGTGCCATTGTCAATTCTCCCACCTTGCCTGTTAGGAAAAATCAAACATGAAAGTGTTTCGAAATGTCATTCATGGTTGCATTGTTGATTTTAAAGAAAAAATGTCACATTGTTCATCCCACACGATGATTGGCAATATAGGCAGCGTGCTTCCTACAAACATCATTTCAGCCGCACCTTTGGCTTCGTCCACAGTTATATTTGCAATTCTCACCCCTTTTAGACGTCCCTGCCCAACCAACTCGGGCGCAAGTGCAATAAGCCTTTTCACAGTGCAACCACAAAAGGATCTTATCAAACAAAGGCAAGAGAAGCTCCTTAATCATGGTTTATAAAAGCAACATTCACGTTTGGACCTTCAGCAATATAACCTTCCTCGTCTACCCAAATAGAAGCAAATGCTCCCTTTTCCTCACCTTTCATCTTGGAGAGGACATTTGGGAGGTAGTTCACATTCTTCATTGTTGCAAATTGGGGTGACTTCAAGTTATCACTTTAAACCCTTCTTTGCACTGAGAGAAGTCATCAGCTATGACTACAGCATAGGATGCAGACATTGCGCATCCTGCAGGTGAGAGCAAGAAATCCCCAGGACCTGGAATCTTAGTGTTCCTTTCTTGCACTGAGATGCTGCAGTCAGTTGCACAAGAATGCTTCGAAGATCTGACCGAGGGAATGGAGAGGGATATCTTTGCTTTTGAAGCTGATCTGAGGAAACGGTCCAAGTGAACATCCAGCTCATAGAGATATCTGTCGGAATAAGACAATTAATCAACAATTATAGCTTAAAAAAATCAACACTTGCTACTCCAAATGTACCCAAATGTAAGAGAAAATTGAAAGTTTGCAGGGAAGCTCGGATTGCATTAGACCTTAACTTTTGATTAGCAGAGATGAGTTGATATGAACGTCAAAGATCATGAATATATAATGCTCACCCATCTAATATAATGGCTGTGTCAAAAACACCATGCCCTCGATGAACCATGTGATCATCTAATGGGATTACCATCATGGTTGGATCAAGAATAATTCCATCAAATACGCTGGATATGGTTGCTTTTTCAGAGATCGAAATAAAACAAGAAGAGAATGATAAACAAACTGATTCCTGATCATGAGAAGAATATACAGCTGCTCTTTTCCATGGCTTTCAAGAGAAAAAACGTACTGGAAACTGAGGCACAACAGATCGGTGATCAGGACTATAGTACTCTATATAGGTGGTGGAGATATATATAAGAGAAGGGAATCATGAGATAATTAATCGGGACAATGTGAATCATTCATGCTTCCTCATCATTTGGTAAATAAAATAATATAAATGATTAGCAATCTATGTGCCAAGGAAAATAAAAAGATTAGAAAACTATATAACGAAGAGAAACCCCTGTTGCAGTTTGTCTTGCAGCGCTTTGCATGTTACTAAAAAATTATAAACCAAAGTACACGACTTCTGGATATAATTAGCTGATTCCTAGTGAATATATATAGATATATATTATATTTTCTCCACGACTTCTGGATGACATTATGAAAATTAGTATAAATAATTTTGCTGTCGATCGGTACTAAAACACAATTGTTTGAAAAATGATTAAATTTTCGTAGTGTTTTCCGATTATCTCCGACCTGTCACCTTTTAGAGCAGTGTTATGGTCACAAAGAGATTTTATAAAAGTAAAATCATAAATACACTTAGATCGATCTATTTTATAATAAAAATAATTTTACAATATGATATATCACGTAAAGTCACACCAATTTGTAAGTTTATTTTTATAAAATTTTTCTGTAGCTACAAAATTTCTTTACATTTTCTTGGTTGTCAATATTTAAAAAAGGAGGGATTTTTCTTATTTTTAAACTTCTTTTCTATTTTCTACCCGATAGTACTGTCACTTAAAAAATCATTATAAACAACATAATTTCTTAATATCTCTTTTGAAATCCTGATTTCGTCGTAAAAATAAAAAGCCCGTCAATATCGTACCAAATATGTCTTATAAAGATCTCTTTAGTTGTTCACCCAGAACTTAAAGAAAAATGCTACTAGATGATTTTGTTCTTTCATTTTCATCCCTTAAATATTTAACTTTTTTTTCATTTTTTTTACTTAATAATTAAGGAAATAATTTTTTAATGTATTAATATATTTTTTTATTTTTTAAAATTATTAAAAATATATTAAAAAAATAAAAATAGAGATTTGTGCTTGTCAGCACGCCCAGCTTTGTCAAAGCTGGGTGGCATGCTAGCACTGTCCGAACATAAAATAAGCCATGCATGCTAAACACGTACATCTTTCTTAAAATGACTTTGAAGTCTGTATTTCATTACCAAATAACGATTTTAAAAGAAAAAAAATTCCCCCTTCAAACTTAGGCCCCGTTTTGAATTTGGACGGAACTTTTCAGTTTAGTTTAATTTTAACTTGAATTTAATATTTAAATAATTAATTCTTAAATTATTAAACTCATCTCAACTCAAAATCTATCTACATGTGTGACTCACAATCTTATTCAACTCAACATTTCTTTACATACGGAACCCACAATTTTTTTTAACTTCTTATAAATACATCTAAACTTATATTAACATCTAAATACATTTAAATTCATTGTAAGTAAGTTTCATAAAACTCATTCTATTATCTTAACTAAATATTATTCATAAAAAATTCAACTCATTTCAAATCAATTCAGTCCAAAATAGTAATGAGTTAATTAAGCTCGAAACTGATAGCCCAACCAAAATAATAATAATAATATTTATAATGTGAAGGAAAAATATTATTCTTACCACTCATTTCTACCGTTCTATTCTACCACTATGATTTTTTTTTTTTTATTTAGTGATTAAGAAAGTATTTTTTAATAATATTATGATTTTTTTTTTTTTTTTAAATATCTAAAAGTGTTAAAAATATATATATAAAAAAAATAAAAAAAAAATTATTTAACGGTAACTCTCCTGGGTACGGTGGACATAGCACGTCTATAATATGAAGCGACACTGAACAACAATTCATGTGGTTCATGATGACTGTCTAATATCGTTTGTCTATATACTCATTATTCTTTTACTTTCTAGGATTTTTTTTTTTTTTTTTTTTTAATGTAGGCCAAGAAGTGAGACAAATCAATTGGCATGTGATTACGATGAGAACTGGCGAGGAAGTTGATCTGCCAACAAGCAGAGACAAGTTGATTGAAGTTGATTTCAACCAACATAATTTCTGAAAGATGTTCTCGGCGTGATAAGACACACATAATATACAAATACAATAATTTATAATAATTTTTTTCTAACATTTATTACAATTCAAATTCAAAGAGAGGTTGACAAAATATTCGATAATAAATAATATTTACAGTGTATAAATTTCGTATATAAATTTTGAAAAGAATAGTTAAATCTAAATTTTATACTAAAAAATAATTTTTTAACAATTGATTTTTTTTTTTTTTAAAAAAAAGTAGGCGTAACACGTAATCTGTATCTATCATTCCTCCGGAATTTGTGAATTTTACTCAATAATTTGTTTGTGAAGTTGCACATTGAAAAGTCCCCAGAACTCAAATCCAAAAAAGGCAGCTAGCCGGACTTTGACATGCAATCTGCAAACAAATGCAGCATGCATTCAAAACTGCGCCCACAAGTCTTTACGCAAAAATGTGTAAATTTTTTGAAGATTGAAAGTCCGGATTGATGATACTCTTTTTCAATCATTCTGCCCGTTAACCTTTCACTGTTGGTCTAACTCTTTAAGATTGATTTGCAAGGAGAGCAGGTGTCACACCATCGAAATCCTGCTACTTTCTTAAAGGTATCTCTGCTCTGATATTGGATGCAAGAAATGAGAGGAATCTCTACGAGCTTTCGGCAACAAGACGATGTTCCACATGTCAGAAGTAGTCAGATATCAGGAGTTGTGAATTGTACATCTCAAGGCAACAAAAAAGTTTTCAAACTTTCTCCTTTTTCATCGCCTTTTACGGATAAAGTGTGATGATTTTACGAGTATTAAATACATAAATTTTATGCAAGACCTTTTCTAAAAAGTTGGATTTTTTTTTTTTTTTTTTTTTTTTTGTGAAAAGAGATGTATTTCTAATTTTTATTAATAACTCCTCACTTTTAATAAAATAATACCGTAGTTATATGACATTCCAAAGAAATAAACTTATTATCCATCAGCCACAAACAATAAACTTAAAAAATAACCAACACCCAAAAACTTACATTAACATATACGCAATAAGGAAATGCTAATTTATCAGTAAAAATGTAGATTCTGTCATAAAAAACTTAAAAAAAAAATACCTTTTTATTTTTAATGAGATCTACTTTTGTATAAAGAATCTTACGGAATTTTTCAATTTGAATTTGTAACTAAACTAACGCTATAGGGAACCAACCAAATCAAATTGTCCCAAAAGTACTTTGATTATAGAAGTGAAGCTCTAATTTTGTGCCTTATGTTTCATGCAAAACGAGGCAGCTTGTTGCTTTCAAGGATCCATTATCCAAGCCTGGTTTATTGTTCAAAGAGGTTGGGCATAATATGGGCCTGAAACGGGCCGTCCTATAAATAAAAGTTTTATAGAAGGGCCCATAAAAGAGCATCGCTCATTTCTAAAAGAGGTAGGAGGGAGAGATCTATCTCCTTAATCTTCGTGCCCCCAAATTTTCTTATGAGAAATTCTATTTACAGTCCTCAAGTAGGGACTGCATGTGCAGGCACATTATTAAATGAGAGAAAACATAATTTTAGGAGAAATAATTTTATAATTTTAAAAAATTTTAAAGTTAAAATAGCCTAGGCTTACATTGCAGTCCCTATTTGGGGACTGTACCTAGCATTGCTCTTTTCTTATTTAGTTCTTCTTTGGAACCGTTCGACTGTTCTTGAGCGTATAACAACCCCCAACAAAAATAAGTCACGTTTGAAATTGTATACTTGACGTAATAAATTTGGTATCATTTTATAAAACTAATGGAAGTGTAAAATCGTTCCGTGAAGAGAAACGTCGACCCTCCTCCAAACTTCACCGTGAACTTTGGGAAATACCCAGACCATTGCCGTACAAAACTAGGTCCGTCGTCGACACAGCCAGACAACGTCTTCACACCCACCAAGTTCTGTCGGTCCCACCAAGCTCCATCTCTACCAACAAGTTCTATCACCCACCACAACTTTTTGGCTTTGCTGTTTTTGGTTCTCCCCTTACCAGACACTACAATTTGGCTTCTCTTGCTAAATGAAAAGAGTAAAAAACCACCGAACGGCAAAACACCATACTTATATGGATATTCTGTGTTTGAGAATTGAAGTTTCGAAACTTTTTAGAGGCTTGAGTTTTATATTTTGAAGATATTTATGGAAGAATCTTGACTGAATTTTACGCAGAATCATCATTAAAATTTAACAAACATCTTATCTCTATGATTAGGTAATTTAACAAATATTTATATTGATGTCTTTCTCAAGTCTTTGGAATAATAATCATTGAAATTTAACAAACATCTCATCTCCGTGGTCAAGTAAGTTTGTGGAATTAGTCCTAAAAGATTCATATATCAAGCTTACAATCATCGATAGGCTGTTGACACAAACATCTACCACAAGCAAAGACTATTGAAATGAGTCTCTAGTTCAGAGAGAGAGAGAGGCGTCATGGCTCGTGGTCGAGGGAGGTCGCCGCTCCCTTGCCGAGGTTTGGTTCTGGGAGAGGGGGAGGGTAAGAATGCCTTTTTGAGATGGAAGAGGGGATGGGAAGAGGCGCAAAGAGAAACGTCGAACATCATCGATTTTGTCAAGGGTGTTTATTAATTGTATGCAGGTATATGAGATGTTGAAATGGAAAACCTACATGGCAAACATTCACTGGAGGGCTGTTATTTGAGAGAAATCAGACTGACCGGTGAAAAGATATACTCTTTCTTATTTTCCCTTACATTTTTTAATCGACAACAAAATTAGATTATTATTATTATTTTATCGAAAGTTAACAACCTCCGCGATGCATTGCTAGAGCACTTTGTTCCTGCTGGATATGGAGCTAAACTGGTCGGCTCAAACGAGGGTTTGTCATCTATGCGGTTCGACTACTTCCATGTGGCTAGAGGTGTAACGGGTCCAGTTCGATCCAATTTTTAACATATTTTAGAACCAAACTAGTATATACAGGTTTAGAGATTTAAAGAACCGATACCGCACTTGTTACAACCTTCAACTGGTACTTCCGATTTACTGGTTCGATCTAATTTTTTCGGTATATTATATAGTATATATATTATAATATATGATAATATTGTGATAATATATTGTAGTATATTATAATATACTATAATTATATTATAGACTGTAGTAATATATTATAATATATAATATAGTGATATATTATAGTATATTATAATATATAGTGATATAGTATTAGTATAACTACTAATACAATAGATTATAGTGATAATATATAGTTATTTATATAGGATTTTAAGATTTAATATTACATTAATTAGTAATTTATCATATAATACAAAATTACTTTATATATAATTATATATTATATATAAAATTTATATATAATATTAAAAATTATATAAAAAAATATTTTATATAATATTAAAAATTAAAAAATATATATATGAACTGGTCTGGTCCTGTTTGATCTGGTGTTAGAAAAAAAAAACTGGAACAAGACCGATCGACCAGTTTTGAGAAAAATAAAACCAGTACTAGACTGACCAAACCCACCTTGGTCAATCCGGTTTACCGATTCACCAGTTTCTTTTCACCTCTACTCGTGGTGATCCATCCAGAATGCAGAGAGCTTCTGTGATCGTTAAATAATTACATAAAAATAATTATAAAAATTGACTTATTTTATATAATTAAATGTTTTTTAAATCATAAAAGAATAATTTTAAAATTAAAAAATTTTCTAGATCAGGAGGGAAAATTTACGACAAACACTCTTGCTAAATTTTATATGTATATATTTTAATAATCAAGAAAAACAAACAAAAAGTTTTAGATTTCGTTTGTTTTCACAAAACTTCTCAACTCATCTCATCTAATCATTACAACGTTATCAAATTCTCACATGAAATAAAATAAACAATTCAAGTTTTTCAAATCCTAAAATAAAAATATAATTAAAAATATATATTCTAACAAAATTTTATTTAATTTTTAATTTTAATTTAATTTTATCTCATCTGTAAAAACAAACGATGGCTTAATCTCCGCAAGCAAAAGTCCAAGAGAACAATATTAACTTTGATAAAAAAATAAAAATGAAATTGATTGAAATATGGCATTTGGCTTTGAATCAAGCAACACCAAAGTTTTAGCAAATTGGACAAGTTTAAAGTGCTTGGGACTAGATTTAGTATTTTTTGAGTTTTTTTTTTCCTAAATTTATACGTGTATAATAAGATTGTTTGACGGTTTAATTTTAATCTTTTAGGCTAAGTATAGAAGTAGTACATAGAGCTAGGGGTGTAACCGGTTCGATTTTGGATAAAATTTATGACCGAATCGGTATGTACCGGTTTTATATTTTTCAAAACCGATTACGCACCGGTTACCTTCCTAAACCGGTACTTCCGGTTTTACCGGTTTCTTGTCAGGTCCGGTCTAGTTTTTCGATTTTTTTAAAATGAAAGTTTGACAGTTTGTTATTAAAAATCTGTTTATAAGTTTTTTTTTTAAACCTGATTTAAAAAAAAAAAAAGTGTTTTATACTTTTATTAAAAAAATATATGTTTTACTAAAAACTACTTAAATAAAAAATCTGCTTTACTAAAAAAAATATAATTAACTAAAATCTGTTTTACTAAAAATTATTTTCCAAAAAGCTGCTTTACTTGAAAAAATATGTTTCAAGCTTATAAATATAAGTTATATAACTGTTACAAAAACTGGAAAAAAAAATCTGCAATAAAAAGAAACATCTGCTATGACTAATAGACATAACTTACAGAATTTACACATCATACATTAAACAAAGCACTGCAACAAGTCCTTGCATGTTAAAGGAAATAACTTACACATTTTTTAGAGTAGTCACAAGAAAACTAGAGGATTTCCGCTTATAAATTAGAAAACTCACAAGAAACTCAATAATGGACATAACGAGCCTAAGCTTATGGAATAAAATAAGTTCAAAAGTTTAAATTAGAATTCCAAAAATAAAACTAATAAAAGCAGCTATAACTATAACTATAACTATATATATATATATATGGGGTAAGCTGTAAACACTTGATTAGTTAAATGATTGAGTTGTCATTGCTAATCAGTATTTCATAATGAAGCAAGATAATGATAAATTATGGATTGTTTTATTGATGATCACAGTGGCCACCATTCCAAAACCAAACCTTTAATATTTTTGTTCTTAGAGAAGCAGAAAACGTGAGGCAAATCAGTTGCAATTATCCTATTTTCTTAAAGTTATAAACCCAATCATAAAACCCTAATAACACAAATCCAATCACAAAACCCTAATAACACAAACACAATCACAAAAATATTAAATTTTGGATTAAAAAACCCTAATAAAACAAATACATTATACCATCTACTAGATTTGAGATTTCAAAATAATTTAGAAAACACAAAAACAACTCACCGTGAGGAATCGAAGATAGAGAGAGTGAGACGAGGCCGACGGTCTGTACATGGTAGCACTGGTAGGCTGCGACTAAGTTATGTGCGATGGAGAGTAGGGCTGAGTGATGGTAGAGTGAGGTAGATTGCAGAGAGACAGAGACGAGAGAGCGGGGCATATTGCAGAGAGATAGAGACGAGAGAGTGAGGCAGAGACGATAGAGTGATAAGACTTTAGGGTTTATTGGAGAGGAAACGACACCGTTTCCCCAATGTGTGTTGAGTGGTTCTGTTTTTCTTTTTTTCCTTTTCAACTGATAATTACAAATTTTATACTATTAGTATAGTTATATATTAGTATAAGTATAAATATAGTCTATATTATATATTAATATTAGTTATAAACTTATAGTGATTTAGTATAGCTCTATAATATATTAGACTATATAATAGTATTAATATTATACTATTAGTATAGTTATATATTAGTATTAGTTATAAACTTATAGTGATTTAGTATAACTATATTAATATAAGTATAACTATAGTCTATATTATATATTATATATTAGTATTAGTTATAAACTTATAGTAATTTAGTATAACTATATTAGTATAAATATAACTATAGTCTACATTATATATTAGTATTAGTTATAAACTTATAGTGATTTAGTATACCTATATAATATATTAGACTATTAATATACTATTAGTATAGTTATATATTGGTATTAGTTATAAACTTATATATTAGTATAACTATATAATATATTTGACTATATATAATATAATTTAATATATATTTTTATGTTTAAAGCATATGATCAATTAAATTTTAATCTTTAAGATTAAATTTTTATTTTATAAATTATATAACATTATCTTATATATAATTATATTAATAACATATGATCAAACAAATTACAAATGTTCATATTTAATATTAACATTTTATGTTATAATTTATAAATTATAGAATGAAATTATTTCATATATGATATATAATTATATATATTATACATACAACTTTCACATATAATTATATTATATATATATATATAATATTTTGTATAAAATTTATATATAAAATATTATATATATAAATATATATATATATTTCCTCAACCGGTCCGGTCAGTCTGAGAAATCGTAAAATCAGAACCGGACCGATTCCAATTGATTTTCCTAATACGTGAATCATTTCCAGACCGGACCAGTTTAAAAATTAGAAAAACCGATGTAAATTTACACCCTTACCTAGAGCTTTAATTATAATTTTGTTTGATATGGATATAGAATAGAAATTTATTGGACCCACTCGAGTGTAGGCCAACTGGTAAACGCGAACTTATGCGCATGTGTCCAATGTCACAGTGATTTAAGGGATGCCAAAAGATATGAGATTGTTTTAGATAAAAGATGAAAGTTAAAAAAATATTAATGTTAGAATATTATTTTTTAATATTATTATTATTTTGAGATTTGAAAAAGTTAAATTATTTATTATATTTTATGTAAAAATTTGAGAAAATTGTAATGATGAGATGCGATGAGACACTTTTCGAATACAATTTCAAGGATTATGTTGTATAATAATTCTCTGTCCCGTCATATATAAAAAGAAAAAGAAAAAGAAAACTTAATTGACCATGTCAAGTTCTAAAGGTGACCACAACAAAAAGATTATAGTCGAGCAACTTTACTGTCCAGAATAGTCTGCTTTACTTGATCGATTGTTGGTTTTTAATTTTTTAATTTTTATTTTTCTATTCACATATTTTTAATATATTTAAATATTTTTAAAAAATATGAATGCACTTCAAATTACTTTTTTTAATTACTAAATACAAAAAAAAAAAAATTTACCAAATAGAGTGGTACAACTTGAGAGGTAAAGTAATTTTTTGCAAAAGGTTATTAGACCAAAACGAAGGAGTGAAAATGGAACAATGTGTTCATTCATTTTCTTTTTATTCTCAGTACAGAAAATTACAGGCTTCGTTTTTCCAAGGGTCAAGGAAAACCTAGCAGGCAGATGTGACCAAAACCAGAGAAGATATTGTGGGAGGTAACCTTTTGGCCTTTTTTGGGTAAATGCTGCTAAAGAGAGTAGCGAAGGAGATGGTGCAAAGAAGAAGGGTAGCGACAAGAGGGAGACCCCCGGACAGTAGAATTGCAGATTGAAGAGATGATTAGATGTAAAGCCTGAGAGTGGAGCTGTGCTCTCAAAATCCGAGCATGATGTGTCAAAATCTCATTGCATCAATCCCTCTCCCCTTCATCTCTCACTGATTGTGATGGATGGAATGGATTGGATGGATGGATGGGATTGCTCAATACAAACATATACATATGCTTAATTAATCATTTATTCCTCAGTCGAAATCCAGATGATTTGAACTCACACAGTGTTAGAATTCGTGTAAAAGAAACCAGAAAGAAGCCCCACCTTTTGTCTCCCATTCTTTTTGGGATTCACAGTCTTTTATGTTACTAAAAAGTAAGAAATCTTAATCAATTTAATGGGTGATGGTTCATTTGGGTGTAAAATCAACAAATCGATTCCAACAATTACCGATCAATCCGGTATTTCTATCGTTTTAGAGAGCTGGGCATCTGTGTTTTCATCTTCGTGGCATATAGCTGAGGGTTGGGTTACGTTCTCACCCTTTTTTGCAGTGCAGAAATGCAAATACAGCCCTTTTTCCTTCCCATTTTGTGAATTGTTTTTGGAACAGCTGATCTTTGCGTGGGTATAGATGGATCAGAAGACAAAAATATGGAGTTAAGATACTCATTATGATGGACTTTTGTTTCCTCTACACAGAACAGAATATTTTGCTACTTTTGACATGTAGTTTGAAAATGATGGCTATTGGCTATTTTGTTGTTACTTATAAAAGGAACTATTCAGATTTATTTTTTAATCAGGAACCGATTAGGATTGAGCATTTAATTAGATCAACAAGATGAGTGAGATTTGTATCAACTTCTGCTTTCTCACGATATTCACACCATCATCTCAGAACGTTCAACATGCAGCACATGCAAGTACAGAAACAGTCTTAAAACCAATTTTGTAGTAATTAATTGACTCTTTGCCTATTTTTTGCCCCTGGAATTGGTAGAACATCTACAACAATACAGCAAATAGATAGCTTCATCCTCTCCATTGCTCACTTTACATAAAAAATATATCTCATAGCACATTAATATTATCTCCACAGTAGAACAATGAAATCCTTTCAATACAAGATCACTACATATCATCGAATTTGCACGTGAATATACATAAATAAACATATATAAGGGGTACGTACGTAGTGTGCATTGAAGAATAGAATAATATATATGAGGGTACTGCATCAAGCAACGATCCCCAACCATTCCAATAACAACAAGGATACAAAAAGATTACAACACGAGGGCTGGTGAACTTTTTTTTTTTTCTTTGTTTTTTTTTTTTTTATCTACCTTGCTTTTAGCTTCTTCCTGGGGGAAACTTATTTGTCTTATGCGTCCAACTGTTGCTGTACCTCAGTATAAAAAAAATGTCATATATATATATATATAAGTAAATGGCAAAAGCAGTTCTTGGAAAAGTGATAAAAAAGTGAAATCGTATTATTAGATGTAGGTTGCAGCAACCATATATGCTCTTTTAACTTTGGCTGGAGGACATCAGAATCCAAACAAATGAACAAATGCCCGAAAACAAAGACGATCATCAGTGAATCTCATGGAGAAACAGTGTTGGAGAGAGAGAGAGAGAGAGTGTGTATCTGTGTGTGTGAGAGAAAGTACCAAAAGAAGATGGCGTGTGATAACCCTTGGCTTGGCTTGTCTATTTGATTATTTAATTACGCACTGTGCTGACAAGGGGAGATTTGAAACAGCTTTATTGATATCCATGGTGAAAGTCTCTCGTTTTATCTTTCTGCCCCATCTTCCCTCTCCCCTCCTTTCCACCACAAGAGGACCTCTCTCGTAAAATACTTTCTGTTCCCTCCCTTTCATTTTCTTCACTGACAGAGGAATACCTGCACACTTTCTCACGCACGCACGCATACTCAAAGCAGACCCCAGAGCCACTCTTCAGACACATACATCACCCCTCTCTCTCTCTACCTCTCTCTCTCTAGCTATATGGACATGATAAGGACCTTGGCAGAACAGCAGAGAGAGAGAGAGTGATCAGAGTAACAGGAAAGGACAGGGCAGAGAAAACACAGAGATTTTCCAGCCATATCATACCTTATTATTTCGCCTTTCTCCCTGCCACCCGATTCATCAAAATCCCCATGAAACCCATATAAGATCACTCTCTTTCTCCACCCCACCTATGAGTTAAACTAACAACTACCCAGAGCAAGCCTCTTTCTCCTCCCTCCACTATGACTTCTGTTCTTGAGTTCACAAACTCCTTGTCGTTCTCTGAATTGGTTTTCACAGATTCTTGAAGATTAGAAGCAAGATTCTGACCTGCGTTATTGATAACCCTTGCCAGTCTCTAAAGTTCTGCATAAAACCCGTCGCTTTTGCTTTTTTGCTCATTAAGCTTCTTTTTCGCCTGTGACTTCTAGCTGGATTTCCATGGAGTCCTACGGCTATTTTGATAACACAGATGCTCACTTGCCTCCTGGATTTCGCTTTCACCCAACTGATGAAGAACTTATCACATACTACCTCCTCAAGAAAGTCTTGGACAGCAACTTCACCGGCAGAGCCATTGCCGAAGTTGACCTCAACAAGTGCGAGCCATGGGAGCTACCTGGTATTTACTTTTTTTTCAAAGCTCATTTCTGGTCACCAACGAGATTCACAAGTTTGATAGATTTTATAATTTTCTCTATATATTGTTTTTTTTTCCAGAGAAAGCAAAGATAGGAGAGAAAGAGTGGTACTTCTTCAGCCTTCGTGACCGCAAGTACCCAACTGGCCTTAGAACTAACAGGGCTACTGAGGCTGGATACTGGAAGGCTACTGGGAAAGATAGGGAGATTTACAGCACCAAGACTGGTTCTCTCGTGGGGATGAAGAAGACGCTGGTCTTCTACCGAGGAAGAGCTCCTAAAGGAGAGAAGAGTAACTGGGTCATGCATGAGTACCGACTTGAAGGCAAATTTGCTTACCATTACCTCTCTAGGAGTTCCAAGGTTCTCTCTCTCTCTCTCTCTCCCTCTCTTTCTGTGTGCGTTCGTAGATTGTTTTGCACTTTCCACTTTCCAGCACAAAGGGTTCATTACTATTGTAGCGGTTACGTATTATTGTTTTTTTTTAAAATAAATCACGTACTGAGTTGAAGGAGTTGGTCTTAGGCTTTATTTACGGCAATGTATCTATGGATGGGTTTTTTCAGGTAAAGTTTGATAAGGTTAGGTTAGGTTTTTCAGTTGATAGTTCCATTGATCGGAATGCTCCCGCTCCTCGGTAGTTGTTGTTCGTAGTTCCGTTCCAACTTCCTTCTGCTTCGACTTGAATGGTAATTGGTAGAAGTACTCGAGTCATTGGGCCTAAGTTAATGTTTCGTACTCTCACTTCGGCTGGTTTGTAAACAAAATTTATGGCATTGATCCCATCATCAGGATAAACTTAAAAGCATTGCTGTCTACATTGATTCTGGAATTTAGAACGTTTCGCATATCCCAAAGTAGAAATGCTCGACTCGGCACGGCCTACAAACTTTTTAATGCATGGAACTTTGATCGCTTCGTCCTTCTGTATCCGCTGGTATAGCATTACAAGATGATTCACAGGAAATCCGTTGCTCTCTCTCTCTCTCCATAAATCGGTGGTAGAGGGTGGGTGGAGGATGAAATCACATATGAATGGGTTCTGCACTAATATTTAATCGTTGAGACAAATTTCCTGTGCCATTCCGAAGCTTTGCTTCTATGGAATTTCACTATTTCTTTTCTTAACGCGTAAGATGTTCAATTAGGATCTTTATAACGAGGCATTCAAACGAGTAAATTTATGATTAAGTCAGTCTAAAACGTATACAAACATATGGAAACGAACTGAAAGCAGGCGACTTTGTGCCCTAACCTTTCTGATTATATTCTTTATCTTTGTATTAATTTCTTTTGCTCTTAGAAACTTTTTCCTTTTCACTGCATTGTTTGCTGCGAGATATTTACACAAATTTATTTTAAACAGGATGAGTGGGTCATATCCCGGGTGTTTCAGAAGAGCGGATCCAGCGGTGGAGGAAGTGTTGGATCGAAGAAGACTCGCCTGATCTGTTCTGCTGCTAGTATTACCTTGTACCCAGAGCCCAGCTCACCTACCTCGGTCTCCCTCCCGCCGCTGCTTGACTCCTCGCCCTACCCCACCGCCACTGCCGCGTCCTCCGTCAACCTCACCGATCGTGATCGCTGCTCGTACGACAGCCCAATTGCAAGGGAGCACGTGTCCTGTTTCTCCACCATAGCCGCAGCAGCCGCCTCCGCTGCTGCCACCAACTTCAACCCTAGCTTCGACGTCGCTCCACCACTGCCTGCAATTGCCTCCGTCGACCCCTTCGCGCGGTTTCCGACGAACGTTGGAGTCTCGACGTTCCCGAGCCTGAGGTCCTTGCAGGATAACCTTCAGCTGCCGTTCTTCTTCCCGCAGGGAGCGGCGCCTATGTTCCACGGAGGCTCCGCCGAACCTGGCCTCTGCAGCTCGTCTGGGACATGGCCAATGCAGGAGGACCTAAAGGTCGATGGCACCGGTGGTGGCAGAGCTGGAATGGGTCCCAGTGAGCTTGACTGCATGTGGACCTACTAAAGAAGTTTCAGATTTCTACATACCTGGCCTGAAGACAGTGATAATGAAGCTCTTGTACTAAGTACTGTTGTTATAAAGTCGGTTTGACATTGTGTAGGCCGCTTTTCGATCGCCTTCAAACAGCTTATTATCTTCTGCTAATACAATGATTCACTTCCTGGCAAAGTGAACTCATTGTTTTTACTGTGCTTTCATTTTAGTTTAATATCTGTAATGAATTGAACTACTTTTTTACTGTCTCTCTCTCTTTATTTTTTTTTTGTGACTGTCTCTTTTAATATCTACTTGAGTTTTCAGTTTAATATATATATTTTTTGTTATATTATCGATTTAATAATAGTTGTGATGTGGGATTATCCACCCGATTACTCTGTCCACCTCATGCGGATAAATGCATATAGGACAGTTTTTCAAGTACTGTGGTGGATTCGATTGAGATGTTAGGCCGATGCTTGTTGGTGTATATATCGAAAACGAACTTAAAATATAATAGAGAATTAAAGCATTCGCTTTGGAAACCATGTAACTATTAACTAAGAAGACACGTGATAGGATTATGAAGATCTTGCATGGATTTAAAGAAATGAATGGTCGATTCTTCTTAGTACTATACTAATATCGTTGCAGATCCAGACATTTCGAATTTTACGTGGAAATATATTGGAAAGACGATGAGAATCAATTCATGCATGCACCGAGTTTAATTCTTTTCATTTCAGTGAAGTAAATGGAACTCTAGAGTAAATATACTTGATGCATTCATTCCTAACAAAAAGAGTCGAATCAATTCAACTGTGAGCTTAATTTGATTACTCTTAGAGTTTTGTTACAAATTAGTAACATTAGTAACTGTTCATATCACACTTCATACATATAAATTTTCATAGGATGCAAGGTTATTTTTTATAGGATACTGTATGTATATTTTTAAAGTATAGAGTGTGAGGTGGTGAATAGTAACTGATAAGAAGATTTTATCTTATTGTTATAACAAGGAGCTAGATTAGTTCTCCAACGGCGGGTTGTCTTCCTTATTTTTATGACTATTCTTTAAGATATTTTGTATTAAACACTTGATACAATATGTAAAGCTAGAAATTAAGAAAATTGTGGTGGTTTTTTTTTTTTTTTGTCCTTTTCCAATGGGAACATTTTCCACGACATTTAATGGGCGGTTGAATAGACTCAAGGATGGTCGGCATCACAGTTAAACTTCCACATGGGAGGGGGGGAGTGCAAGCAAGACCTTTCGAGAGGACTGTGTCTTCAGCCCCCCGCTTGTGGAAAGGACAAATTCAATGCTCTTTTACTGAAATTATATTGCTCTTATGTGAGCGTTAGATATAGATCAAAAGGTTCTAGGCGATGGACCAGGCTATGCAACAACATGGGCTAGTACTACCTTAGCTGCAGGAAATTATTATATATATATTGATCGTGACAATGTTGTGGTATATAATATCTCCTCTTGTGCCTCATACAAGATCAGTGATAAAAATGGAGAACCCTATGCCATATATTTCTGCTAATAAACCATGCATGAAAACTCGTGGTGTTTTGTAGGACAGAAACATGATCGATCTGATTATTCCAGAGCCTTTCGTGAGTATCACTAGCCAATTTTTCACTTTTTTCGTGGGTTGGGAATGAAACTATATTGCCAATTAACCACCTAAACAGTCGTTTATTTATCAGAGTAGTACCATTAATCCGGCTTCTTTATAAATGAGGAGTATTGCACCTATAAAATGATTACACAAAAATTTTAAAGAATTCAAACAAATTAACTGACGTAATTTTAAGTGATCTTTTATATCTATTTTACAATAAATGTAACTTCAATATTGATAAATTTAGCAACATCAGTTTGCATGTGAGATTATTTTTATTGTAATCTATACGTAGTTAGAGTATTTCTCTCTAAGAAGTGAATGAATTTGCAATTAATGTTGATAACAATCGAATGACATTGCTTTTTCAGACCAATATCGCCGGAGAATTAGAACATGAGCAAGGACTATATCTGTTTACAACCTACATATAATTGACATGCCATAGTGTAAAACTTTATCACGGACATGACTAGTTAGGGTTAATAAACAAGAAACTCGAGAAACCCACTGTCAGAAAAATAAAAATATTAAAGATCCCTCCAGATTCATGCTACGAATCTAGATATATATCCCAGCCATTGATCATTTATTTGCACTTTGGATATATTAATTAATTTGGAATCCTCAATCCTTTTATTATTATTATTATTATTATTATAACTATTATTAAGAAACATATATATTCGAGACCACTGAGTATTAACTGCATGTTTAATGGACGCCCCATGCATGCTAACTACAAACAATGATCAGATACGGGTACGAGACCTGCAAACAGTGGCGGCGGAACGAGGCGCTGGCTGCGCGCAGCAGGCAGAGACCGTGCATGGCACCCCCCTGGATTCTCCCTGCTGGCTTCTATACATATATATATATATATGTATGGCTCCCGGTCGGCCCCTCCTAAGTTGTAGAACACTACTAATAACTGTTCTTCAGAGAAATGGGTGTGTACATTTATAATCATTATTCGTTTGCAGCCTCCCATTTATTTCTTTGATCGATATTGAGTACTTGCAGCGCGCATATATTTATACACATTTAAGAAAACCTAACTTTAATGAGTAAATATTAGGTTGGCCGTCTCCAAATCGAAAATTAAACAAGAAGATGCGATCCCCGTGATTCCCAGAGTGGGAAGAATAAATTAGTGGAGGTCCACACTGCGGACGTTGTTCATCTGAGACGATCGATGGAGTTGTTTATAAACCTATTTTTGGTAAATCTACATTTGAATATGAGTAATTCTACATACAATCATGAAATACTACATAAACGCAATCGCATTGAAAAAGAGTAGGGTCTACTATTAAAAATTAATTTTTTTCATGTACATCTCATGTTTTATCTATTTTTTTCAAAGTGATTACGTGACAGTTACACAATTTACGATTATAAATATTTTCTCTTTAAATATATATATATATACATACTAGGGAACGGCACTTGGTACGTTAGCGCCAAGGTATACCAGACATAATGATTTAGATAAAAGAAAGTGAAAAAGTCACTAACTTATTTACCTGGAAAAATAAAATACAAGGTTAAAGAATGACAAAAAATTAAGATTAAAAAAAAATCTAAACTTTAACAAAGTATGAGTATTGGTCTGCATCCATATTAGATTATCTATTTACTTTCTATATAATAATAAAGTATTATTAATTTTTTATTTTAAAAAAATTGACATAAAAAGAAAGGAAAATGAGCACACTGTTAAAATAAAAAGGACATGAAAAAGAAACGTCAATTCATGTGTGCCTTCAGGCTATTAAGGATCTTTTGATAAAACATGATCTTTCACTAAATTCTACAAGGGAGCTACACGTCAAATGATTAAAGATTTTAATGACTTTTTGGTAAAACATAATATTTCATTAAATTCTATAAAAGAGCTATACGTCAAATGATCAATAATTTTAAGGGTCTTTTGATAAAACATGACTTCACGAAAAAATAACAAAAGTTAACGAAAAAAATAATAAAAATTACTATTTACAATTAAATAATTACTTATTATAATAGAATAGATATATGCATCGCCTGGCATCTACGTTTACCTAACTAGCTAGTTGGATGGTCATGCTATATTTGCCAACGCACGTACGTACACATATATTTCAGACAATTATATATCACGTACAAATTTTTTTATTTATTTTTGGTTCTATTTTTTTCCTCCTCATATGACCTTTAATCAAGATTTTGAAAATGTGTTTTTTTTTTTTTTTTCCAAACGAAATTCCAAAATTCAGTTCGAATTTTATATATCCTGCAGATTGATCTAGATGCTTGCAAATTGTAACTTTCTTTTGCTTCTAAGCCTTTATACAGCTCTAGATCATCATTTTTTTTTTTTTTGTGGAGAAGGAGTCGAACTCCATATTTTCATTTTAGAGGTTTAGGTGTTATGTCATCAGGTCATATGCCTTTAGCATATCATCACTTATTTAAAGTGTTTGCAACGTTTAGGCATCATTCTTGCTATACCTGCTATAATCTAATGCTAGAATTTAAGATGAGTAGCAAATTAACAATAGTCAAATTTAAAACCAACCTGATTTATTCGTAAATTCTGCGTATTATTATTAAAAAAAAAGGGGAAAATCTTGAATTTATATAAAAAATATATTTTATTTTTTTCAATATGAATACACGATATTTATACATCTTAAAATTTATATAATATTAATCAATTTAAAAACTTTACACAGGCCACAATACCAACTTTTATAAAATCAAGTAGGCATGATGATACCATATGTATAGATCTAGCTGCCTAATGATTCATTTTTAGAGAACCGAACGGGAAGAAGTCTATTTTAGGATCTTCAATATTTAAGAAAAAAAGGAAGAAAAAAGGACGTCAAAAGAAGAATAAAATCGTAATCATAATATATTTCAGTTGGTTTTGAACCGTGGGATCAAGCAGAGATTGGTGGGTGGAGGTGCGTAATGATTGTGAGATGGAAAGAGTCAAGTCAACATATTAATTGCACCCAGCTTGGTACGTACATTATCAAAGCCTAAATAAAAGAGACACAGCTACTCCATCAAGGAACTGCGTAGCAGGATCCCTCCATTATTCTGCCTTTTATGGGGTATCTCGTCTCTGCTCAGTGACTCTACATTGGTAGGTTCCTCCCGGTGCATATGGCTATGGCACAGCACGCGGGTGTCCCTTATTTGTGCAACTTTTTTTGGACTTTTAACCTTAAGTTGAAAACGCTCCATTACACTTCATGCTGAACACAGAAGAGGAACATCCAATTACCAAAACGGTATTGTTATTGTCACCCTATAATTGAGACCGTATAGTAGCATTTTTCTTATTAAAAAAAAATTGAAAAATTGAAAATCTTTTTTCCAATTTATGGGCTGTTTCTAGTAAATTACTTATATGACATAATTTGATTTAATAACTGAATAACTCTTCTAAACTTTCATTTCTCTATTGAAATTTTTAAAAAATAATGTCATCTTAAAAATAAGTAAATCTAATTCCTAACTTTTATGTCAATATGTTGTCAACTAAACCCAAAGTCGTACATTTAATAGTTTTGAGATATTTTATTTTATTTATTTATTAGTCTTGTTTTCCCAAGTATTTAATGTGAATGCAATATAAAAAAAAAAGTGGATATAAGTAAAATATAAAGCAATATCATCGTGAATTGACAAATGTGGAATGTGAATTGTAAAGGATTGCTTTGCAAAGTTGAATACTTCATGGGTTGTTTAAATAGAGCAATGGTAAACTTGTCGATTGGGCCCAATGGTACCCAAGCTTTTGGGCGGGCTCGGACCCAAATTTAGACGGGATGTTGTTTGTGTTGTTTTTATTTTTATTTATTTTCCTACTCAGTTTGTGTTGCTATTATACTGTCTCGTATATAGTTTGTTACAGCAATATTTCTACAGTCAAAATGTGACATAAAGCCTAGACTTATTATTTCTACACCCTCAACACCAGTCTTTTATTATTTTCAAGAAAACTGAGATACATCATACTGTTTATAATAATCTATTTAGAAACAAGAAAATAAAGAAAATTGAAAAAAGAAAACTTCTCACCACCAAAAGAGGTGGCTCGACCACCCTAGAGATGGTTCATGCCATCCTGCTAGGTGATTGGAGACTTGGAATGTAGAAATCCACCCCTGCATGGGTTTTATTTCAAATATATATAATTTATTGCGGCGGAGAGTGATACTGTGAAAGTGGACTTATATGGGTTCCAAGTAGATATGGGCAGGAAATTCTTTGGCGCTTAATCGAGGTATTCAAGCTGAATAACAGGTTGTTCTAGCTAGATATCATCAATAATTCTAATTCCTGACTATTTGATGGGAAAAAGTCCATATTCGAAGTATTTTTCCCTTCCAATATTTTTCTATTGGAGCTTCCCTCATTCCGTGTATCTCTCTCTATACAAGCTTTTATCATCTATTTTTTAAGAATAAATATAGATAGAAGCCACCATTAAGAGCATTCATTTTGCACACATGATGTGGCATCATGTAGACTACACATCTCCCCAAGTAAATGTTGAGAACAATCAACTAGAAACAGCCACACAGTGAGTACAAAGTGTGCACTGCTATAGTGGCTTCTCTCTAGCATTACTCATTTCTTAAATATGGAAGGTAAGACTTGTCTGTTAACCAGGATCCCCTCTAAAGCTCAAGCCATCCCTAAGGGCTAGGAATTCCGCCTTTGTATTTGTCCCTTCTCCATGGTAAGCTGAGAAAGCCCCCACCAGGTTTCCTTGTTCATCCCAAATCACTACTCCCCCTCCACTTCCCCTGGAGTGCCAAGGCTGCACCAGTTTATATTAAGTTTAGCATACCCCCTGACCGGATTCCTCCCATGGATAAAAACCAAGCAAGAGAGACAGAGATGGCAACCCTATTGTTAGCTTGTTTGACCCTCCCCTCAAAGCTGAGCAATTCTCTTTCACTTTTTAGTGCATCTTCTTTTTCTTCTTCTTCAAATCAGTTAAGATGACAAGTACATTCAGGTCGCTTAGTTTCTACAAAAACCTATCGCGCAATGCTTCTCTAAAGGTAAATGCAGAATCAACTCCTAGTTTGGTTGCTGAGAAAAATAATGAGGAATTAACAAGACAAATAAAAAGTGAGAACTTTACCATATCCAAAATTCTTGTAACTTTCAAAGTTGGAGGAAGCATTACCTTCTCTATCTCTCTATGAGCTGCCATCCCCCTCTGCTGAAATTTCCACTTGTTCGCCTGCTCTCATTTTCAACTTGTCGTTCATGTCATTGACAAATATATTGGTCCTTGGCTCTGGCACCATTCCCTTCGATATCATCTGCCTGAAAAAACGCAGCGCATCTCGTATTCTCCCCTTGTCATAGAAGCCATGAATCATAATAGTATAAGATCGACGGTCATGTCCCATCCCGTTTTTCTCCATCTCCTCCCATGTATATCTTACTCTTGCCTCATCATCCCAATCCATATACAACTTCAACATCAAATTGTATGTGTCACAAGTCATCTGACACCCATTTCTCTCCATCCTTTCCAAAAGCTCTGGAACTTCCTCTGGTTTCTTCAAGGACTTGAGCAAGTAATTCCAGGTTTTATCAGTTGGCAAACAACTGCCCTTCTTCTGTTCCATTTCTTCCAAAAGCTCGTATACCTTTTCCATCCTCCTTATCTTGCAGAGGTGCTTGATTAGAGAGTTGTAAGTCGCCGCATTTGGTAGACAGCCCCGCTCCTTCATTTCCTCAAAAACTTCCAAAGCTTCAGGGATCCTCTTCTTGAAACAAAGCGCATAAATGATACAATTGCAGATCACTACATCTGGGTTCAAACCATTCTCCCGCATAGCTCGGAACAACTTGATTGCGGTGCCCAATTTCCCCTTCTTTGTCAGAGCGTTTATGAAAGTCCCGTGCGTGAACAAATCCGGCCGACATTTAGATGCAATTATTTCGTTCCAAAACCTTTTTGCCTCGTAAACATTCCCCAACACGCACCAGCCGTTGAGAATGATATTCCAGGTCTTGATATCGCAACCAAACTCGTATCGCTTTGAGTGAAATAAAGTTTCCGCAGCCTCCACATGCTTATACCGGCATAACCACATCAAAAGCCTCTGAAATGGAACCAAATCACTGTCTAATCCAAACTCTTTCCTCCTATTGAATACACCAATTGCGTCCTCCACCTTATGAGCAGCCGCAAATCTATTGATCAAAATCCCATATGTCTCTTCATTGACAAGGCCCTTTCTGCTCGACATTTCGTCGAGCACTTTGACAAGCTCCTCAAAACACCGCAATTTCCCAAGAATATCAAGCACCTCATTGTAAACAACCGACCCAGGTGAGTAAGCACTTCCTTCTCCTCCTCTTTTACAAACCCACTCGAAAAATACATACGCTAGTCTCCAATCCGAACGATGCCGCTGAAGTACGTTCAGCACCAAATCCTCGCTCAGCGTGAGCTCGCATAGATCTAGAGCACGCTCAATCTCCTCCGCCGGCTTGTCCCTTCGAAACTTGAGTAGATTTTGAACAAAAATAGTTGATTGGTGATCTGGGTCTCGTCGAAACTCGCTGGGTTGATCAGAATCAGCGACTGAGTGCACAAAGCGAGTCGTTTCGGCTCTTCCTGGGAAACGGAATTCGGATCTTCGTGTGAAAGTTGCAGATTTCGCGCTCTTTGGGCTATGAGGATCAAGAATATTGGCAAGGGGAGAGAAGGGTTTGCGTGAAATGAGATGGCGAGAGCGATCATTTGTGGAGAGTGCTTGGAATTTGTGTTTCAATTCACGTAGGATGTTTTCCCGGGGAAATGCCCTCAACGGTTGGAATTTGGAGTACTGCATGATGGGCCTGTTTGAATGGGCAGAATCGATGTGGCATTATAATATATGATTACTTGGCGGTCCATTCTGTCCCGTCTTAGTTTTGTAAGTTAGGCGATAGCTGAGATGTATATTGTATTGAGATAAGATAAGATGATTTTATATAAAAATAATATTAGATATAAGTCCAAAATAGATAAGTTTGATAAATTTTTTGTAAAAAAGTGGATCCAACTAATAAAGAATAGTTTTTTTTTTTTTTTATACCTTTTTAAGGTGGGTCTACTTTTTTACAAGGGTTTGCATGTGGTTTATCTATTTATGATTTGTATAAATTATTTCTCTTTAGATAAAATTTAAAAGTTGAATAAAATATTGTTAAGATATTATTTTTAATATTATTATTGTTTTAAGCTTTGAAAAAGTTGATTGTCTATTGTATTTTATGTGGGAATTTAAAAAAGTTATAATGATGAGAGGAGTTGTGATGATTTCTCAATCTAAACGGAGCCTAAATCTTTAGCTGCAAAGGGATTTCATAAAAATAAATCAAAATTATTTTTATTGTAAACTACATCTAACATATTATATAAAGTCACACTAGTTTATAAGTTAACTTTTATGAAATCTTTTTATAATTCTAACACTTATTTTTTCAATTTAAAACTAAGCTGATTAAGGTTGCGTTTGGATGTTAAGTTGAGTTGAGTTCTTTATGAATAATAGTGAATTGAGATGGTGGAACGAGTTTTGTAGGACTCACCTAATATGAGTTTAGATGTATTTGGATGATAAGATGAGTTTATATGTATTTACGAGAAGTTAAAAAGGGTTGTGAGTCTCATGTGTAAAGATGTGTTGAGTTGAAAAATATTGTAGGTCTCACGTGTAAAAAAGTTTTGAATTGAGAGAAGTTTAGTGAATTAAAAATTAGATGTTTAGATATTAGAAGAAGTCTATCTGAATCGAACTCAACTGAGCTGAGTAACAGGGAATGATACCCACCGAGAAGGGTCTCTTTCATTGATCTTATTTTCTGGTCAAGGGTTGAGGCCCATGGAAGTTGGAACTCTAGAGATCCCCCGTTAATAGACTAATTCTTGAGATTTAATTTTGAACTGTTAACTTTGATCAAATCAATCTCTCTATTAATATACCGATACAAATCCATCAAAGACTACGGCATCACCAATTTATGTATATATATATATATATATATATATATATATAGGTAACTTGCACATTCCATTTGTGTTTTCACAAGGCAGGCAGGGAGAGTGCGAATGTTTAGGAACATGTGTCTGTTCCTCTAGATACCAAAGTCTTCTGCATTAAAAATATTGACACAAGTTCCTTTAAAGTGCAATCCCAATCCAATCAAATTCCTGGCTCCACTGGTGATCGTAAGCATCCAAACCAATAATTCTTTATAAGGAAAATGCTAAACGTTTCGCTCCAACTCTCGTTGGGAGCTACCGTTTACATTTTTTTTTATATATATTTATATTTATATTTAATAATTAAGGAAATATTTTTTAATAATATTGTGATTTTTTTAAAAAAATATTTAAAAGTATAAAAAAATACATATAAAAAAAGACAACAAAAATAAGAAGAACACTTGTACTAACGGTAGCTACCGCTGGGAGCGGTGGACGTAGCTCCAGCTAAAACAATGTCACATAATTCTATACACAAAAAAAAAAAAAAAAAATGATCTATTGCACATAATCGATATCAGCATTTATATGATCTACTGCACATAATGTTACATCATCCGGCGACTATAAAGGCCAAAGCCAGAAAGGAAACGTGATCAGAAAAGGAGAAAACACAAGATTATGAAACAGAAGAGAAAAATGGAAAGTCGATTAAGAGACTTGTCAAGCTGCATTTCCTGCCTTCTCATCCTAGTACTGCTAGTCCCTGTGCGAGGATAGGAACCTGGATAACGATAAGGGTATACACTTATATTTGAGCTCCCAAACATCCTTGCGTATACCATCTCCCCAAACATGCCAATTGTTGGACTAAATAAACCAGTCATCGCTTCACCCCCAAGAAAAGTTGATGCATCTGCAGCTAAACCTCCATACATGTGAGGAAAGTATTGCTGGTGATGAAATGACTGTGACTGTGACTGAAAATAATTTGGGTGTAGTTGCTGGCTGGAATCCAAAGTAGAGTTTGTAGCAGAAGTAAGAGTGTTCAATCCGCAAGGAGCTGGTCTGTGGGGTATGACAAGGCCCGAGTTGGGTTTCTTGCCAGTAGAATCTGGAGGGGAGGTGCCCCGGCCATACAGGGGGACCAACGATGTCTGTGAGATGTTAGCTTTACAAACGGGGCACTTCCGATGTGGATCTGGGTCATCTGCGGAGATTTGTAGATGAAGCCACTTGTAAATGCATGGCCAGCAGTACAAGTGACCGCAGAGAGTGACCACAGGTTCATGTGCTGAATCTAAGCATATGTTGCAATCAAAGCAGCCATCTTCATTGTCTGAGACTGATGTTGGGGCAGGAATGGATTTCCATGTCTGATGAAAAGAAACATCTCCAGTTGTTTCGAAATGTAACTCAGGCTCAAAGAAATTGTGTTCCATAGCTATTTACTCTGTTACAAAATGACGTCTCGTTAGGAAGATACTGGATGCAGAAAT
Source organism: Juglans mandshurica (assembly GCA_022457165.1). Lineage (NCBI taxonomy): Eukaryota > Viridiplantae > Streptophyta > Magnoliopsida > Fagales > Juglandaceae > Juglans > Juglans mandshurica. The sequence goes on along the minus strand of CM039632.1, from coordinate 2,011,378 downwards.
ATGCATAGAAACTCATCAATAAAAGATCAGAATGTATAAAAGAACGAATGAATAGGAACCAAGGGAGGGGCCAAGATCAAATAATCTACGGTTAAGTTAGTGGCAATCATCAAATAACAAGAGAAAAGGGAATGTCAAACGGCCAGACTGGCTGCAAACAGATGAAGGAAGAGCAAAAAGCATGCGTCAAAAACCCCAGAATCACGGCTAAGAAGAATATGAAATATGGACTCTGCCTATCATCATCACATTTACCAAGTAAAAGAGAGAATTATGTCTGTTATTCCTGCAGCATAATCCACGCTAGGCCCCCCTGCAACCCAGCACTCCTTTCCTATCTGGCACCTCTAATATCCGAGGAGCACTTGAGCTATAGGAATATCTATTACAATTTACAGACGCGCATCAATTCCAGGATTCTGGCAGTGGACAACTGAAAAACCTCTCTTTCAATGGAAAGACCGGGTCTTCTTAATTCAATTCATTCCGCTCATGTGGATATTTCTACAACACCACAAAATCCGAAGTACCTGATTTACAAACACCAGACTGAGCGAATAAAAGATATCATCAAAATTGAAAACACTTATTCGATCCTATGATTCAAACTTATTTTATACATTTAAGCTAAGATAATTACAGACTGATCAAACTATGGCCTATATACTATACTCATCTCTCCATTAAGTCAAATAGAAAAGGAAGATGGACCAACCCCTCTGTTTTTTTTTTTTTTTGGGGCTACGAAACGAAAGGAGGATCCTCCTGATAAGTAGATCCTACCGTCTCCCTTCGCAGTTTTCTAAAACCCAAAAAGATAAACTGAAAGTTCAGCAGTTCAACGTTTGTCTCCACTTCATCGAGGAAAATATATCATTATGGGTAAGAATACTTTCTTGTTTCCTGTCCCTCAACTTCACCTCGGCCTAATGACAACGAGAGAAAATATTGCAATGAAGAGAACACTGACCCTCAATCCCTCGAAAATATGTACGGCCCTTCTTGGTTCAATCGATGAATATTACCAGAAAAATAAGTATAAAATTTAAGATCCAAAGAGATAACTTTTCTCACAAGAAAACTGAGCACAAAATAAACTCCCCATCATATAGAACAGATTATATATAGTATATACACAGAAAAAGTCCCAAAGGATTGATTTAGGAAACGAAGTCCGGGACTGGACATCGTTTTCGATCATTATTAGGAAAAAATAAAATCCGAAAACAACAAAGAAAATCCATTGTTTACTCAAACCACCGCAATCAAATAAGCAAACCAACAGAATCGTTTAGAAAGAGAACAAGAAAACAATCATACCTCGTTTAGTCTTGAAAGGCATTATTCGACTAGATAAAGTGGGGCTTCCAACTATTAGGAGTTAGTTTCTTGAATTGTATAGTCTCTGTTTTGAGGTTTCTAGCATTAGATGGTTTTTGTTGGTCTTCGTATAAGTTGGTTGAGAAATTACTTGCATCAGCCTCTACTCTTAATGTAATCTTCAATACACTCATTGTCGTTGAGTTAAAAAAAAAAAAAAAAATACAGTATGCAGAAAGTGCGGCTGATGCGTAGCCGTACTCAATTAGGACGGAGGGGTGGCTACCGGCTCTTTGTAAAAGAAAAGGAAAAGAAAAATAAATAATCATACCTCGTTTAGAAAGAGAACAAGAAAAGGGTCTCTGAATCAAAAACCTTGAACCGAACTCTTACGGAAGAGAGGGGAACAGACACGCAGAGAGACGTTGAATCGTGAAGAAATGGAATGGTTGAGATCTGAGTATTGGTGAATGGTGAATAGGGTGGGGTTATTTTTATATACACAGAGAGTCGTTCAATGCATGTATCGCTAACGTGTAGTGAAATTCAAAGCTTTTACAACGACCTTTCAATGAAATAAATTATAATGGCGTGTAAATTAATTATCAAAATACCAGTAGTACTACTAACATGTGTAGACCAGTAGATTGGTGGAATTCACATCGATAATTTTGACTGGTCAACGGCAGAATTTTTATCTATATCAATCAATTTTTATTTAAGTACTTTACATGAAATAATATATATGCACTCTCTAGTGAAAATCAAATACTAAGATATGCATTTACTTATTTACTTTCTTTTGAGTTATTATCTTCTCAAGTTAATATTTAGAGCAGAACATATACGTTTCTTAAATGATAAAATTTAATTTACAATATTCAAAATTTATCTTTAAAATTAAATTATGATATATAAGCATTTTATTAAATGTGTTTTCTTTTTGTCACCGGCCTCTACTCCAATAGATTTTCTCTCAATATGGAGGCGAAAAGAAAACCGAAGAAAACTCATTTTTCTTAAGTTTTGCAAGGATTTTTTTTTCATTATTATCATTTCACTATAAGAAAATTATTTATTTATTGACAGTTATTTCTTATTAAAATAAGTCTATTCTAATACAAATAGTCAATTTCGTAGCAAATAATACATCATAAATGTTCATTTTCTTGTAGTGAATTTATATGTCCTTAGTTTATAAGTTTAGTTTGTTTGTTTCCTCAAATCTTCTTTTCCTAGCTAATGTTGTTTCTTTAAATGTTGAGTTCTACGATTAAACTTTTCATACTAGAATATCGTAACAATTCTAATTAATCAACCCTTGTTTAGAAGTAATATTAATACTGAATTATGTGTTTATCGTTTCAATTTTTTTTTTTTTAAATTTTTGGCATACATTAACTTGTTAATTAATTATTTGAGAATTCAATAGTGTGTCTTTCTTGAAGTACTACTTGAAGTAACAAAGTAACCAAGAATCATTTATTCCAGATGAAGGGAGAAAAAAAAGAACAATTTATTTCAAGCTTATATACTTCAACGGTGCTGGCTAGCTACTAAGATCGGTGGACTTCCACTTAGGTTATAATATATATAGGGAAGTGATTTGTATAATTCTAGAGCGTACAAGTCTCGTAAACTACTTTTTTAAAAAAATTGATATATATATTTTTTAAATATGTTTTTAATAGTGAACTCTATTTTTTTTCAAAAAGAATAAGGTGAAACTTACACATCCTAAAAGTATTGATCTTATATATACGATCATTTTGATATCTTTTCAACCTTAGCATGAAATGGATCTTTTTTCTTTTTCTTTTTTAAAATATGGTGATCAATTAACCTAGCACGTGTTCAAATAACATAATATATCGTAATATATCATTAAAAAGTAAATATTAAATTAACAAGGCATGCTAAGGGTATTATAGTAGCTCTCCTAATATGTATATATATTATATATGGTTTTTATTTTGTTGTTGATCTTTAGAAATTTAAGGCATTATAGTACGGCTCCTAATTAATTTATGTTCCCTTCAATAATATATATATATATATATATATATGTATGTATATATTATATAGCCCCCTATATATCAGACTAGATATCAATTCCTTGGGACCGCATTGGTAGCTAGCATCTTGGAATTTCGTTTCTGAGGAGTTTCGACCCATGCAGCATGCAGCCTAGGTAATGTCTTATGCCTTTTTTCTTTGAAATTAAGTAGAATTAATTAGTAGGGCTGGCCAAGCCAACTTATTTATAATCTTCCTCTTTCCCACCACAATATTAATTATTTTGTTTCGAAATTGTAAGGAATTATCCCCTTTTTTCCAATTCAAAGTCAAATATGTCCTTAAATCAACTCGTGTATGCTCTAGAAACCACCAATAAGGACAAGTTAAACATAATATAATTAGAAGATGTTTGAAAAGTGAATTGAAATGAGATAAAAGTTGAATAAAATATTATTATAATATTATTTTTGTTTTGAAATTTATAAAAGTTAAATTTTTTATTATATTTTATTTAGAATATAGGATTTATTATTTTTTTATTAAATTATATCATGTAAATAGTGTGTGTTGTAAATAATTTGAAACAGCACTACTCAATTAATTGAGAAAAGATATTTGCAACCGTGAATTGTGCAACCGTCGCGTAATCGCTTTGAAAAAAATAAATAAAACATGGAATCCATATGAAACAAAAAATTAATTTTTTAATATGAATCCCACTATTTTTGAAAATAATTACGCGACGATTACGCATTTCACCGTTTTAATGCAACTCTTTACTTTTCAAAGGTACAGTAAAGATATTTCGTGTTCTGCACCCAAACACTTTATAATTTATTACACTTTTCTTTTCTTTATTTAAAAAAAAAAACAATAGTTAATTTGGATTGAGATATTCATTATTTAAATAATAAAATTTAATTTATAAAATTTAAATAATACATTTTTTCAATTAAACAGTAGTTAATTGAATGGCCGAACCTATGACAATCCACAAGAATGTGACCCCGCTGGATCAAATTGTCAACGAATTTTGTGAGGTGGCTGATGACACGTGGACACCCGTTGGATCTTATGCTCTGATTCGCTTAATCTTTCAGAGGTAGAATAGGATGTTTGACTTTTGATGGTATGAGTGACGGCTGGCTTCCAGAAGTTTCTACGGCTACAATTTATTATTGTAAAATGATATCTATAATCTTGTTCAAGTCTTACACTGTTTTTTAAAAAATAAAAATAAAATAAATATAGAACTTATATAAAAAAAAATTATTTATCTCACTTATTTTAAAAAAAAATATATTAGATTTACATTTTTAAGACTGTATATAATATTCCTCTTTATTATTATATATATCGGATAATCATGTTTTAAATAAATAAAAATAAAAAAAAAGAAAAATGTTGGCGATAAGATTAGGCACCGACCGCACAGCAGCTAAGGGAGCAAATGGTGGTTCTAATGTGTAGCACTACCATCTGTTCTAATACTATCATCTATTCTAATTGGTAGTGCCGGTGCTTCTGCCGAGGCTAAAGTTGGCGATACTGCCTACGTTTATGTACTGAGGTGATTTCAGATAATTTGTAAATAGTAATAAAAAAATAATGATAAAATACTAAATAGTAATGAATAATAATAAAAAGAAATAAAAAATAATAATATAATATTGAATAATAGTAGAGTGATCTCACTATCCAAACACAGCCGAATCTTGGCCTTTTTCTTTAGCAAGTTTCATGGCCTTGATGACTCTAATGAAGGCGAGCATAGCAGCAGCCATTAACCAAATGGTACAAAGATATCTGTTCCTAGTTCCTAGTTGTTAAAGCAGGCAGCTAATATAACCTCCCCAATCCCCTCCACCTCTGGTCTTCCATAATAATATAAAGAAACATAATCCAACAGGCAACAGTTGCTATATTAACTCATACACAGGAGAATACTCTCAAGACATTTCAAACAAGTATATTTGCAACAAGTACATTCTCCCAAGGTAACAGAAGATACAGCTGCATCTGATAACTATACAGGAGAGCAAATATGAGTTTATTGTGGGTACAATGTTTCCAATCTTGGGACATCAGAAACTAAGAAAAGAAATAGATACTACAAACGGCTCGATTCCAGTAAAGGCTTTCTTTACTTGCCACCTCTACAAGAATTTCTCTATGCTAGTTGTCAAAGTGGATTTGGGAACAGCACCAATAACTGCATCTTTTTTCTCACCATTCCTGAAGATTATGACAGTAGGGATGCTTCTAATACCATATCGTGTGGCAACTGAAGGGCTCTCATCAGTATTAACTTTGTAGCATTTGAGCTTCCCAGCATATTGCTTTGCCAGTTCATCAATGATAGGATGGATCATACGGCATGGCCCACACCAAGGGGCCCAGAATTCAACCAGAACAGGGAACTCAGAGTCGAGAACGAGAGACTGCCAATTTGCATCTGTCACATCAGCCACTGCAGTTATCCAAAGATAGAGTTTTAGTTTTGTTAAGATTTTTCTCAAACCATCGAAGAGACACTGATCAGCCATGGTTCAAAGTGTACAACACCAAAAGAGGAGAAGCAAACTTTCACTAATGCCAAAGATAGGCTACAAAGTTCTGCATGCCTCAATTGTGTGAAGAGAACTTGGGCATTAGTATTGGTCTATGCATATGCATATGCAAAGTTATATTTGCATAATATGACCCTAAAATCCTCCATATTGGCTTATGCATATCTAAATATTTAGCTACCTATGAACAATGCTTATCTAAATTTGGATAACCACTATTTCATCATACAAATCATATTTTAATCATTATTTCTCTCCTCCCTCTCTCACAATCCTTTCTTTTTCTTCATCTTTCAACAATACAACAAACCTTCACTTGCACATTCATTTTATTATTATAATATATTATATATATTTTTCATTTTATTATATTTTTAATATAATATATTAAAAAAATTATATTTTTTATTATTGCATTTGTATTATTAATGTTAAATGTATGTAGTGGATGCTAATTGTAAAATATATATAAACAAATTGATTTTAGCAAAAAATTAATAATAATAAAATAATAATATTTTTTTACTATTTTGTCTCAAATATGCATAAACCAATGTGAGAATTTCGCTTGAATGACAAAGTGGATATGCAAAAGAGGTGATTTTGCATATGCATATGCATAGACCAATGTTAATGCTGAGTGTGTGAAGGTAGCTATCAAGTACTAAATTCTGGAGCATTGGTAGTGGCTTCTCCATCTTCATCTTCATCTTTAAATTTAAAGAATATGTCTTTAAATTCATCTACATTGGCTTATGCATCTCTAAATTTTTGCATAGCTATAAATAAGCACTATTTATTCTTCAAACATTATTTTACTATTTTTTTCTCTCCTACCCATTAAAATCAATTTTGTAGAATTTATATTAAGATGATTTTGATACATAAAATTTGTATTAAGTTGATAATACAAAGTGGATGTTAATTGTAAAATATATATAAAAAATAATTTTAGGAAACAACTAAAAAAATAATAATATTTTATTATTATTTGTTTCAAAGATGCATAAACCAATGTCAGAGTTTTTTTTCATATGCAAAATCATTCTTCAAAAAAGATAATTTTGCATATGAAGATGTATAAACCACTACCAATGCTAATGGCAGGCAACCATATCAATCTGCATCAAGCCATTGACTCCAGGGGACCGAAACCAAATTTTAAGGCAACCACTTGGATATGTTTCAAATATTTTTTTTTTGGACAAGTCACTTGGATGTCTCTAATCTATATCTGGTAAGATTCTTCCTTGCTACAAGCCACATAAAAACTGTCAACGTTACCCTACAAACTACAAAGTGATACCGCATGCCCAAGTCCTACCACACTACCAGGTCAAGCACTCGACTGAACAAGTATCGCTTCATGATATTCCTAAACCACATCCCATAAAATAAACAAGCATTATCAAAAAACTTCCTTACCAAGAAATTTATTTGAAGTTCTTACTTATCGGAAGAAATTATTGTCTACTAATAAAATTTTCCTCTGTTCTATTCTCTCAGCTAATGAAATCCGGAAGCAGTTGAACTTTTGTGGCCACCAAACGCGCTTCGAAGTAACAATTCGAAAGTATCACTATTTCTTCATCCAGAGTAGTCCCCGCAAGAATCAAAGGAACTAAACAGGAAAAGGAAACATTACGAGAACAAATTTAAGCTAAAAGGGGAACATAAGCGATATGTTTGGTGGCTCAGAAAACATAAAAATGAGCAGAAATAATCTGACTTACGAAGTCTGAGATTAGTTCATTATCGCTTTAGTCTGCTATGTCTTTTCACTCCGTAAAATTTCCAAACTTTCTATGATTTCCTTTTCCTTGCCCATACAAATTAAACAGAATTGAAAAAAAAAGGATAAAAGAATCAAGCAAAGCAGGCCACTGGAGTACAGAATCATAATCCTAACCTTCGACAGCAGTGTCCTGAGCCTCGCACACGACTAGGCCACCACGACGAGCGAGTCGCGAACCCGAACTCGGGATCGGACTCACCGAGCCAAAAGAGCGAGTTGAGAAACTCGGTCTTGCCCTGAGGCCTCCGAACCGGGGCAATCTACGGCTACGGGCGGAGAACGAAGAGACCGAAGAGGCCGCGATCGGAGAGATAGTAAGGGAAGGTAGAGTGGAGGCGCGAGGCACGATAAGGGATTCGAGCACGGTGGCCATGGCAATAGCAAATCAAAGCCCTACAAAGAGAGAGAAAGAATGGGTACGAAGTGGAGGGTTTGGGATCTGCGAGAATGCGGAGTGAGAGAGAGAGAGAGAGTGTGTATAGGGTTTGGTGTTTTGGTGAGGGAATGGATGACAAGGGAGGTGCCGAGGTGGCAGTGGGGCACTCGCAAGGATGAGGGTGAGGAAATGGGTTACTCTCAGGTTAATTCTGCTGCAGTGCGGTCTGGTAACCAATAGAATCAGGCCGCTTGGACTAAGGGCGATGCAAATGATAAATCAATTATCATAATTTTAATCTCAATTCTAGCATCATATTAATTATTAATAAAGCTATCCTGTCTATTAATTTCTTATTTTAAACTAAATATCTTGAGAATTAAAATTCAATATTAAAATTTATTATCTTTCTAAATCTATATAATTAGTATTGTTTTTTTCTCATTATATATCTTTCACGTTTCAATTTTTTCTCTGAGAAATACGTACTTCCCCCTCCCCAAAACAGTACTTCCCATTATTTATCAACACATACAGGATTTTCGAGTCACTTTATCAGATTATTATAAAAATCGAATTGCATGCAGTTAAAATTAAAAGAAGTCATAAATAGATTTTAAAAAATAAAATTATAAATTAACGTCATTTAATATAATACTTTAAATTTATAATTTTATAATTTAACGTAAAAAACTAAAACACTTAAATTTATAGATTTACTGTTACACAATAACTTTTAAAACAATATTTCTCCTAAAGTAAATAAGAACAAACGGGTAATCCTTAGAGAAAAAAAAAAAAAAAAAAGGATAAGATTCTAATAAATTCAACTTTATATAATTAACTATCTATAGTTGGACATGACTGTTGGACAGAGCCTGCCAGCCTACCTTTGACAAAGGTCTCCCATAATGTCCGCTATTATCTGAAGGCTAGACGCCCATAATAGGAATCCACAGACCATGCAGGTTTGGATGCAGACAAGTTCTTTATCTCGCTTGTCACTCGGCTTCTGTTGTTTATAAAATCCCAAGTTGAAGCTAGCACGTACGTACAGACGTCCCTATCTAAAACATATGGCCGATCTTAATTTGTTCTCACAGTTTATTCCCATGGCCGATGGCAAGGTCGTTCCACCACGCTTTGCTCCAGCACTTTCTTCGCCATCTTTTCATTTTACAATAACTCTTGATCTCCCATCTTCCATCATTATGTGCATTAGCGTGATGTTGTTCTTCCTCATCCTTGCTCACATTCTACATGCTTTCTTTCAATGGCTGAAAGAGGTGAGGCCTGGATATGATCTTGAAGAAGGAGAAGGAATTCATCGACAAGACATGAATGTTTCTAATCCAATATCTCATCCAGCTGCATTTTATCAAGCTATAGAAGAAAACAATGTCCGAGTGTTTGGAATATTAGATAGGTTTATGAGGGACGTAGGTGAAAGACGAGGGCAAAGACTGAGGGCCTCAAAGAAACTGCCGACTTTGGTAAATTATGGAAGCCATGGTATAAAATCGGCCAGTTTTTGTAGTACTGATTGTGCCATCTGCTTGGAGGATTTTGCAGTTGGCGACTCATGTCAAGTTTTCCCAGTGTGCAATCACATTTTTCATTCCAATTGCATTGACCACTGGTTGAGGAATAAGATAACTTGTCCTGTTTGCCGCAATTGTGTTCTCTAGCAGGACGTATGATCATCATGAGCTGCCTCTTCGTGTCCAGAGCCGCCAGTAAATACCACCAAAACAAAAAAACAAAAGAAGAATAAGATTGAAGAAGAACAAGAAACGAACTCTAAATTAATACCCGTACTTTTAATTTATATATTTAGGCATTTTTTTCCCTGCTGTTCTTGTGTCGTTGGTCAGTTGCTTTTTCTTTTATGTTTTAACTCTTTGCATGCATGGGGCATGTTTCCACATCTTTCGCAATGACCCCAGCTACCATATCAGCAAGACCCGATATATACATAAAGATATGAAGGCGAAGACGACCATGACGATACTGTCTCAGCTTTTAACAATGACTGTGAGTTTGTAGATCAGGGAGAGAGAGAGGGGAGGGTGGTGGGCGGGAGGGGCTACCAACAATCTATGTGGTCTGGCCTATTGCGGCCATATCGGGATTGTTATAATAATGATTATTAATGATCGCGCACCACGTCCAAGTACTGGGATAATTTCATCAATCAACTCGGATTCAATCTACATGCTTTTCGCATGCATAATTGCGATCCATGAAGCTTTAGTCCGACCTAATTTTTTTTATGGAGAATTTAAATAAAGATATAAAAATAGGATACTGAAACTGTGTTGTATTAATCAATTCATAGGCGTACACGAGTTTGAATATGATCGAAACAATGGATATGCACTAAACTGCAGATAAGAACGTTTAAATAGTGTGATCTGGTGGTTGTTGTTTCTGATAGGATAATGTCACTTTGAAGTTTATCAATAATATCAATATTAATGGTTTCTGCATGCAATTTATCTTGATCGATCGTGAGCATCTGTTGAGTTATCAAAGTGTGGGATGAGGTCTATGTCTGAGTTGTTTGTAGCAGATCTAGTGCTCATTCATCTTATAAACAATTTTAGGCTGTTCGATTCACTAGATAGAACTGCATGCATGCATGTAGAGGGGTTACAGGCAGATAGAAGACAAACGTTAACGGTGCTGCAGCAAGTAGCAGCTAGCGGTGAAACTACCACCCGCCAATTTATTATGGAAGCCGGCCGCCGGACATAGAATCGAGTTGTGTTGACGTCTGTGCTATCGATCTGTTTCGAAGGTTTCCGGAAGCTACGAAATCAAGTACTTGTGTCAAGTTGTTCCGGCGTAGTACTGTAATTAAGTACTACATGAACATGTTCCATGCATTATCTATGATCTATTTGTATTCAACCAGCTTGGTTGATCAAGAAGAGTCCGACTTGTCCAATTTGTCGTGGTTCTATTTCCAAAGCATCAAGGCCCGTTTTGATAGAATTTCATCTCATCGTTAATTATAATTTTTTCAAATTACAATATAAAATATAATAAATAATTTAATTTTTTCGAATCTCAAAATAATAATAATATTAAAAAAATAATATTTTATTCAACTTTCAATTTTCATTTAAAACTATCTCATCTCATCTCATTAATTATTTAAACTTTACCTAAATGCTCCGATGTTAGATCATGTACTATTTTTATTTTTATGGTGCAAATCTGAATAGAAATGACATGATACTTCTATTTTTTATATAAAAATAAATTATAAATTGAGATTTTTTTATGTGAATTATTAGCTCAATTTTATAATAAAATATGTTTTTACGCAAGTTTATAAATTTATTTTTAATCTACGTCAACAAAACATTTTTCAAATTTTAAAGCCTCTTTTTTATGAGGCTTTTTTTTTCTTTCTTGGAGGCCGGAAACTTAATTTGAGTTGTCCCACCGGCCTATATCATATAAGAAAAAAATTGATTCAAATTATCATTTCACTTTAAGATCGGAAAGATAAATATACGTACGCGCATATATATGAATCTGAAATAAAACTATTTTCATTCAACTTGAATTTGACAGTCCCCATTTTTTATGGAAAAAGTCTTCTTACAAGCGAGTTCGCGCACCAAACTGCACACCGATACTGATATATAAGGCATCTATTTAATGAAATGGTATAAATTGAGATGTAAATGATTTTCATGAGACCGAGAACTTTCTTCTTCTCTCAAAAGTTTCTTTTTTATTTTTATTTTTATTTTCAATAAAAAAAGTTATGTCAGCATTGGTACGTAATTTGATATGCCAAACCACTTGTACCAAGCTAGCAAGGCATGGAAGAAAATAATAATTTCTTGGATTGATCTCCTCCTGAGTTGTTTTTGTTCCACCAATCAAGCATATATATACGATAGTACTGCATGCATCTACATATTTATTTTCGAAGAATAGGTTATTAGTTTTTGAATCCCCGTTTTATTTGGTAAATGACACCAAATCAAAGCTAATATTAGGTGTGCTAATAATAAATTTGCAAAATGTGTTTGTGTTATTGAAGCCTCCGTTAGTAACATTCTTGTAAAAGCTGTAAACATAAGATCAGTACTTTTTTTAGTATCTTTCCTTCGTATTCTGAGTTTTAATGGTTGAAAGTTTTCAAGTCGAGATCTTTCCAATATCATGGATCGATGGTTCTTAAACCAGATATCGCTTCTTGATCTAATGCATGCATGCATGCGCAACCCATTAATTCCCAAATATATACATGCTAGCTTTCAGAGCAACAGTACTTTGTTCCCATCGAGCATGTATCCTACAGCCATTTTTAATTATCGTGATCTCTCTGATCATGATTCTTCGACTCCCTCTGAGCAGATTACAGCTCTTTGTTTCGTGTTCGTAATCGTCGTGTGTGCCACGGGCATGTCCTTGTTACATTTGGCCAAAATAATTGAGCCCCCGAGAACATTATTGGACCTGAGGAAGCGTGCCCTGGAGAACTTGCCGCCGATCTCAAGCTTTGAACCAAGTGATCTCGATCATCAAAAAACAGCAAGTCGGAATCAGTACTTCTGTGTGATCTGCTTGGAGGATTTCAAACCCCGGGAGCCGTACCAAGTCTTTCCTTATTGCAACCACATCTTCCATTCGCATTGCATCAGACAATGGTTGAACTTCAAATGGACGTGTCCAATATGTCGTACTTGTATCCTAGAAGCACATGATCATCATTCATGATCACCTGCTGCAATCTGTACGTACGTAGATGCTTGTGATCCATTGGTAGATGATCATTAATGGCGCAGAGCAGATTCAGAGCTTTCAAATTAAGGAAGCATATATGAAGATTAATTGTAAAAGGTGTAAATTAGGATGTTAGTTTTGTAAAATACTGTTTAATTATTCGAAAAATGAGAACTTTCTTTCAGTGGGTGTACGGTGTATTATGATACAATTGAAATTGTACAGATTTGAACATAACGAAGAAAGAGTGGCATTCACGTACGGAAATAAATACACAGCTAAGATCAAGACAAGAAAACCCGATAAGAAGGGGGAAAAAAAAACAAATCTAGCCTTGGCGTTGCGGTGCGACTCGCTTCGACCTTGAGAGCAGGGTTGGGTGCTTTGCTCCTGTGGGTTAATCAAGAGCGGCGTTTCGGAAATTCTGGGTTTAGTGCCATAAGAACACGAGGGCGGAGATTGTAGAGCTTGAAGCTGGAGGGAAGGAGAGCTTGATCAAGCTTGAAGCAGGGTTGTTACAACTCACATTTTTCTGCTTCTTTATTTTTGCACGTGTAAATAGGAAAGTAGTTAAATTACTATTACGGTACTTTGACTAATAAGTGTTTAGCAACAGCTTTGTATATAAAGCTAAAGCTCATGTAATTACATGAAGATACAATACAATAGAATCTTTTCCATCTTGAAAATTATTTCTTTTAACATGGTATCAGAAGAAATTAGGGTTCCTTTCTAGTTTCCTCTTTTACGCAACTTTTCTTTCGATCATGGATGAAAATACTAATGAAAATTTCATTCTACCTCACCTTAATGTTGAATCTGATCCACGGAGTCCCTATTTCCTCACCAATTCTGATCATCCTGGAGTTCTTTTGGTGAGTGAGAAATTGAGCAACAGTAATTACCATTCGTGGTCTCGCTCAATGTTTCTATCCTTGAAGGCACGAAATAAGCTCGGCTTCATCGATGGATCTCTTCTTGCTCCAGCCAGGACTGATGTTTTGTTTCCTTCTTGGAGCAAATGCGACACCATTGTGTTGTCTTGGCTTCTTAATTCTTTGTCTTCGAAAATTGCTCAGAGTGTAATCTATGTTGATTCCTCTCATGCAATGTGGCTCGAGTTAAAGGAACGTTTTCTCAAGGTAACGGACCTCGGATCTTTGAATTGCAAACTGCTATTTCTGCATTACGTCAAGAACAGAGTGATGTTAGCACATATTTCACAGATTTAAAGGTACTATGGGATGAACTTTTGAATTATCAACCATTACCTATTTGTCATTGTCATGGTTGCACATGCAATTCCTCAAAGATTTTTGCTCAATATCATCATCAGTCCTATGTTATGACATTTCTGATGGGACTCAATGATGTTTTTGACAATGTGAGAGGTCAAATTTTGATGATGGAACCTTTGCCTTCCATTAATAAGGCATTTTCTCTTGTTGTCCAAGAAGAGAGACAGCGCCTTGTTAGTCATCGAACTCCTCATTCTACTTCTGTTGACTCTGTTGCTTTAGCTGCCAGATCTGAAAATTCTTTTAAGAATTTTAAAGGAAATGCACGTAGCAGATTCTATGTAGTCATTGTGGTCTTGCTGGACACATTATTGACAAATGTTTCAAATTGCATGGTTATCCTCCTAACTACAAGTTTAAGGATAAATCCAAAGCTGGATCTGTCTCAGCTAATTCAGTTCAACAATCCTCTATGGTTGCTGATACTTCATTCAACAATTTTCCTATCACTGTGGATCAATATCAACAATTATTAGCCTTACTCCAACCATCTCCTTCTACTATCACTCCATCAGTCAATATGGCTTTGGTTCCCAATTTTTCAGGTAACCTTACTTCTTTTTGTCTTGCTGCACCTTCTATTAGTTCCTCCTCTTGGATAATTGACAGTGGAGCTTCAGACCACATGGTTCATTCTAACAAGCCTATACACCAGCCCACCTATTGCTGTGTCTAATTCAGTTCGACTACCAAATGGTACATATGCCACTGTTACACACATTGGTGACATTATTCTGAGTCCCACCCTTACCTTAACCAATGTTTTATGTGTCCCCACTTTTTCATTTAATCTCATTTCTGTTAGCAAGATCACCCAATCCTTAAACTGTTGTCTAATTGTCAAAGCTGACAAATGTTTCTTGCAGGACCTAGTCACTTGGAAGATGATTGGGATGGGTGAATTGCATGATGGCCTCTACAAGTTGACTATTTCAAACCAATCTGCTTTACACAGTGCATCTCTTGTCCCTACTTGTGTTTCTGTCCAATCTAATGTAGCCTTGTGGCATTTTAGATTAGGACATCCATGTTTTTCCAGATTACAACTTTTGAATAAACACATTCCTCATTTGCCTTCTAAGTTTGATTCATGTACCACTTGTCCTATCGCTAAACAAAAGCGTTTGCCTTTTCCAATTAGCAATAATAAATGTGCTGCTCCTTTTGATTTAGTGCATTGTGATATATGGGGTCCAATGTCCATTCCCACAAAAGAAGGTTTTAGGTATTTCCTTTCCATAGTAGATATTTTTCTCGAGCTACTTGGATTTACCTAATGAAATCTAAATCTGAAACTGGTTTCCTTTTGCAGTCTTTCTTTAGTCATATAGAAACTCAGTTCTCTACCAAAATCAAAGCCCTTAGGTCTGATAATGGACCTGAATTTTCTCTAAAATCCTTCTTTGCTTCTAAAGGAGTCCTTCATCAATTGAGTTGTGTTGCTACTCCACAACAAAATTCTGTTGTGGAGCGTAAACACCAACATATTCTCAATGTGGCAAGATCCCTCCTCTTTCATTCTAAAATTCCTATCTGTTATTGGGGAGACAGTGTGCTTACTGCTGTCTATCTCATTAATAGAACACCAAGTCCTCTTCTTTCCAATAAAAGTTCTTTTGAACTTTTATATCATAAAGTTCCTTCTTACTCACATCTTAGAGTGTTTGGATGCTTGTGTTTTGGCTCCACACTTTCTCATAATCGATCCAAGTTCTCTCCAAGAGCAATAAAGTCTGTTTTTCTAGGTTATCCCTTTGGTGTTAAGGGTTATAAATTGTTGAACCTAGAGACTCAGATTTGCTACATTTCTAGGAATGTAGTATTTCATGAAGACGTGTTTCCTTTTGAAACTTCTTCCTCAACACCATTTCAAACTCAAGATTGTTCTCTTCCACTTTCTGCTCCAAACTCTGATCTTCACCTTCCACCTTCAATTCCTTTTTCATATACCAACTCTGGTATTCCAGTCACTTCCCCACCTACTCAGTTTGATCCTCCAAGAAGATCAACTCGAGATAGACATCCTCCTTCCTATCTTCAGTTCTATCATTGTCAGCAGGCTACTTTGCAATCTTCTCCTTCCCCTCATCAACAAGCTGCTGGGTTCTCAGCTCAGATTACTTCTCATCCCTTCAGTAAGTTTTTGACTTATGATAGATTATCTCCTTCTCATAAGCATTTTGTTCTTGCCACTTCCACTCTATTTGAGCCTAAGACTTTTTCTCAAGCTATATCTTATCCTGAGTGGAGACTTGCCATGCAATCTGAAATATCAGCATTAGAAGAGAATGATACTTGGGACTTAGTTCCTTTACCTGCTGGAAAACACCCTGTTGGTTGCAAATGGGTGTATAAATTGAAACTTAACTCAGATGGCAGTATTGAGAGATGTAAGGCTCGATTGGTAGCTAAAGGTTACACTCAATTGGAGGGTTTTGATTACCATGAGACCTTCAGTCCAGTGGTTAAACTTACCACAGTTAGGCTTTTTCTGTCCATTGCTGCTGTCAAGAAATGGAACATTATTGAAATGGATGTGAATAATACTTTCTTGAATGGTGATCTCCATGAGGAGGTTTATATGTCTTTGCCACCTGGTTTTGACAGCAAGGGGGAGTCTAATATGGTTTGTAAACTTAAAAAGTCATTATATGGCTTAAAACAAGCCTCAAGACAATGGTTTGCCAAGTTTTCCTCAACTTTGATAGCTGCTGGTTTTACTCAATCAAAATCAGATTATTCCCTTTTCTCTAAGATTGAAGGTAACTCAGTCATCATGCTGTTAGTCTATGTTGATGATATCTTAATAGCTAGCAATAATGTTGCTTCTATGAATTCTTTAAAAGGATGTCTGAATGAACATTTCAAGCTAAAAGACTTAGGCCCTTTAAAGTATTTTTTGGGTCTAGAGGCTGCTAGATCTTCTAAAGGAATTCATTTGTGCCAAAGGAAATACTCTTTGGAAATTATTGAGGATTCTGGCTTGTTTGGTTGTAAACCAGCAAATTCTCCAATGAAACAAAATCTGGTTCTTAATTCCAGTGATGGTGATGAATTGGAAGACCCTTCTCAATACAGAAGGTTAATTGGGAGATTGATCTATTTGACTATTACAAGGCCAGATATTACTTTTTCTGTGCAAAAGTTAAGTCAATTCATGCATAAGCCTCGAAAGCCACATATGGCAGCAGCTCACAGAGTAGTCCAGTATATCAAAAACACCATTGGTTTGGGTCTGTTTTTCTCTGCTTCTTCCACTGATTTTCAACTTAAGATATATACAGACTCTGATTGGGCAGCATGCCCTGACACAAGGAGGTCTGTTACTGGTTATACTGTGTTCTTGGGGAACAATTTGATCAGCTGGAAGTCAAAGAAGCAGCACACAATTTCCAGATCTTCAGCAGAATCAGAATATAGAGCAATGGCAGCAGCTGTGTGTGAAGTGATTTGGTTGAAAAATTTGTTGACAGATTTTGGTATCAAGCACTCTCAAGCTGCTCTCATATATTGTGATAGTCAAGCTGCAATTCATATCTCATCTAATCCAGTTTATCATGAACGGACCAAACATATTGAATTGGACTGCCACCTTGTGAGGGAGAAGCTACAAGATGGGATTATCAAACTGTTTCATGTAAGGTCTGCTAATCAAATAGCAGATGTTCTAACTAAAGCTCTCGGATTGTATCAATTTAATCATCTCATTGGCAAGATGGGACTAGTTAATATATATAGTCCATCTTGAGGGGGAGTAATAAGTTTTACAACTCACATTTTTCTGCTTCTTTATTTTTGCACGTGTAAATAGGAAAGTAGTTAAATTACTATTATGGTACTTTGACTAATAAGTGTTTAGCAACATCTTTGTATATAAAGCTAAAGCTCATGTAATTACATAAAGATACTATACAATAAAATCTTTTCCATCTTGGAAATTATTTCTTTTAACAGGTACCTTTCTTTTGAAGGTTGGTTTTCGTTCTCAGTGAGTCATTTTTTTACAAAAACTTGCGCAAAGCTTTCAAACGTCCACTTGGGAGACATGAATAATAATGTTGATATGATCATGAGCAAGCTAATGTCTGCTTCAGGATCTAACTCGAACCAACCATGCTAATTACAATTTGTTGATCAATATTTTCGTGTTGGTTTCCTTTGTTTGAACATGAACAAGTATAATATATCCTGACGGAAAATACTGCCATCAGCAATTTATATTCATTTATGTTATGAGTTGTAATACTAAACAGTCCAAGGTAGGGTGTGTAAGTCTCCTCTATTTAAAAAACAAATAGTCTATCATTAAAAAAATAATTTTTTTCACATAGATCATCTCAAATTTATTTATTTTTTTTAAAAGTTCATGAGATTTACACATCCTAAGACTGTAAATATCATTTCTCTTATGTTATATATAGGACCTAGCAACAGTTGTAGTGAACCGCTTATCCATGATTAATCTCCTAATTGAGTCTGAATGCATGAAAGAGGTAACTAGGGTAAAATGATTCATCACAGACAGCACTATAGTACTTATGCAGTCATATTCTCATGCATGGCTTCCACTGAAAAAATTGTTGGTTTTAAACAAAGAAGCAAGCAGAGGAAAACAAAGGAAATTCTTGAGAAACCTCAACCCAATTCTATGGTTCTACCTTTTCATTTCACTTTAATCACATACTTATACTATTACATTGAGACTCACAAATTCACTTTAATCAACTCCAAGCATTGATCTGAAGAATTGAAACTTGTCTCGAGGGAGTGCTTTTGTAAATATATCAGCAAGTTGTTCCTCTTATTTGCAGAACTTCAATGCAATTTCTCCATTTGATTCCATTTCATGCAAGAAGTGATATTTGATTGCAATATGTTTAGTTCTACTACGCTGGAAATGATATTTGACAATTGCTATAGCTGATTTATTATCATAGAAAACTTCAGTAGATCCCAATTATTTTCCCCCATATCTTCAAGTATCCTTCTCAACCAAATGGCTTGGTTTGCACAACCTGCAGCTGCCACATACTCGACTTCAGCAATAGATTGTGCCACATTACTTTGCTTTCTCGAACTTCAGGAAAATATAGTAGATCCTAGGTTGAAACAATAGCCTGAAGTGCTCCTTAAATCATCACATGAACCTACCCAATCACAGTCTGTAAATCCCACCAGTTTTGTATTTGATGTTTTCTTATACCAAATACCAAAGCTGATAGTTCCTTGTAGACACCTTAGAATTCTCTTGGCTGTTCCAACATGAATTTGACCAGGACATTGCATAAATCTTGAAAGTAAACTAGTGGCATATAAGATATCTGGTATGTATTACACAGGTACAACAAGCTTCCCACAAGACTTCTATAGATCGATGCATCCACTTTCTTTCCACCATCATCCTTTTTCAATTTCTCATTAGGAATTAATGGGATAGCTACTGATTTGCAACCTGCCATGTTGAATCTTCTTAAAAGATCTTCAATGTACTTCACCTGAGAACAGAAAATTCCCTCAGCCTCTTGACCCACTTCCATGCCTAGGAAATAATGCATATTTCTTAAATCACTCATCTCAAAACTTTTCATCATGTCCCTTTTAAATTTTTCAATCATTTCAATGTTAATTCTTGTAAAAACCAGATCATTTACATAAAGGGATACAATGACTAGATCACCAATGTCTTGAGACTTTATGTACAGTGTAGGCTCACTTTTGCTCCTCCTGAAGCCTTGCTCAGAGAAATATTGATCAATTCTCTCATACCAGGCCTTGGTGCCTGTTTTAATCTATACAAAACCTTTTTTTATAGACTTTGCCTTCTTCCTTTTCAAACCCCTCAGGTTGATCCATAAAGACCTCTTCTTCCAACACCCCATTTAGGAAGGCTGACTTCACATCTAATAGCAAAACTTTCCAACCTTTTTGAGCAGCAAATGAAATCAAAGCTCTAATGGTGTCCATCCTTGCAACAGGAGCAAAAGTTTCATTGTAATCTATTCCATGTTGGTGCACATACCTCTTAACAACCAACCTTGCTTTATGCTTCAAGATAAAGCCATCAGGATTTAGTTTAGTCTTATAAATTCATTTTACTCCAATAACATCTTTATTTGCAGGTAAAGAAACCAACTCCTAGATTTCATTTTTCTCAATCATTCTGATTTCTTCTCTCATAGCTTTCTGCCAGACTTCCTCCTTTGAAGTTGTTGCAAAACTGTTTGGTTCAAGTGTAGCATAATTACAATGCTCATAGACTTCACTAAGAAACCTTGTTCTTCTTATTGGTGATTTAGGAGTTGACTCTTCTTCACTGTCATCAGAAAACACTCGAGTAGCTCTAGGACTTTCTGTGTGAGTTTGTTGAGTATTACTTGCTTCAGTTTCAGCTTCTTCTTCTTTTATCTCAGTTAATGGTTGAACTGATATCTCAACACTTTGTTGAAAAACTTTCTCAGCTTCCCAGTCCCAAAATGCATCTTCATTGAGCTTTACATCTCTGCTAACAATCAATTTTCTAGTTTCCAAATTGTAAATTCGAAAACCTTTTGAAACTGAACTATAACCCACAAATACACCATTTTCAGCTTTCTCCTCTAGCTTGATTTTTTTTTTTCTAGGATAGAATATGAATATAACATATACACTCAAACACCTTTAAGAAACTTGTAGAGGGTTTTATTTCACTCCAAGCTTCATAAGGAGTCTGTTTCTCCACAGCTTTAGTTGGTAATCTATTCAGTAGAAACACAACAGTGTTTACTGTTTCACCCCAAAATTCCTTGGGTAGTTTCTTCTCATGCAACATGCTTCTAGCCATTTCCATTACAGTTCTAATTTTTTCTCTGAGATACTCCATTCTATTGAGGTGAGTATGCCACAGACAACTGATGTTATATGCCTTCAAATTCTCTTGAGTTATACTCACTACCTTGATCACTTCTTATTGTTTTAATCTTATAGCCTGACTGTTTTTCAACTAACAGTTTGAACTTCTTAAAGGTTCCAAAGACTTCAGATTTTTCTCGAAGGAAATAAATCCAAATCGTTCTAGTAAAATCATTTATGAAAAGAATGAAATACTTGCTGTGATTGTGAGTTGAAGTCCTCATTGGTCCACATACATCAGTATGGACTAGTTGCAGCTTTTCCTTAGCTCTCCAGCTGCTCTCTAATGGAAATGGATGTTTATGTTGTTTTCCAACCATGCATCCTTCATAGACTGGTGTCTTCTTTTCTAAGAAAGGTAGGTCTGTTATCATTTCGTTTCGATGCATTAATCTCAATGAATTAAGATTGTAGTGGCCAAATCTTTGATGCCACAATCTGGTTTCATCCACAGTTGCCACCATAGCTTTAGGAAAATTCCATTGAATAGGAAAGTTCCTACTTCTCCCCATTTTTATTTCAGCTAGCTCCACCTTATTCTTGTCATCATAAATTCTGCATAAGTTATTTTCAAAACTTAAGGAGTAACCATTTTCCATCATTTGGCCTACACTCAATAAGTTTTGATCAAGAGATAGAACTAACAACACATCTTTGATAAACTTAGTACCTTCCTTGGTCGAGATGGCCACTGTCCCTTTGCCTTTAGCTTCAACAAGGTCACCATTACCCATCTTTACCTTTGTTTTGACAGAATTATCCAAACTGGAAAAAATAGCTTCATCAGGTGCCACATGATTGCTACATCCACTATCTATAAAGTAGAGTTTATCTTCTCAGGTGAGTGCTTGACATGCAAAGAATAAGTGCTCATTTTCCTCTTTTTCTTCTGAATAATTTGCTTGCTGATTGTTCTTATATTTGTAATCATTTTCCATGTGCCCAAATTTTTTACAATTCCAACATTGTGGCTTCCCGACATGATAACAATTTTTTTTAAGTGGTTTGTCTTCTTACAGATACCACAGGGAGGAAATTCACCCATCTTACATTTCATCTTGCTTTCTTTTTGAACATAAGAATTCTTGTAATCCTTTTGAGGCTTCTTTTTGTAATCTTTTACTTTTCTGTTTTTTAGATTCACTTTAGATTGAAACGCATGCTCCAATGAATCATCATTCCTTCTAGCCAATCTTTGTTCATGGGCTTGGAAAGATCCCATTAATTCAGTAACTAAAGTGTTTGCAGGTCTTTAGACTCTTCAATGGCTGCTACTATATGACCATACTTCTTGGGTAAGCTAATCAAAATTTTTTGAACCATCCTTCGATCAATCACCTCTTCACCATGAGCACGCATTTGATTGACAATTTCTATTAATCTAGAACAAGACTATTTTATTTCTTCAGAGTCTTTCATTTTCAAATTTTCAAACTCTCTCCTTAACCTTGAAGTTTAATGAGTTTTACCCTAGCATTTCCTTAAAATTCTGACTGCAGAATCTCCCATATATATTCCCTTTGAAGTATTGGCCCTCATCAATCTTGGAAAGATTGATTCAGAGACTGCCTTTGTAGGATGAATAAAGCTCTTGCATCCTTAGTGCTTTCTTACTTGTTTTGAGTTGAATCTGAGACTCCTTCTGCTGATATTGTCACTCATTTTTCCACAACATCTCATGGATCTTGAGATAGGAAAAAGGTCTACATTTTAATGCTCCAATAATCGTAGTTTTCACCACTGAAAATAGGAACTGATGTTGTTGCTCCAAAGGTAGCCATTTTTTACCCTCAGATGAACCTGGTTAGCTTTGATTCCAATTGTTGGTTTTAAACAAAGAAACAAGCAGAGAAAAGTAAAGGAAATTCTTGAGAAACCTCAACCCAATTCTATGGTTCTACCTTTTTATTTCACTTTAATCACATACTTATACTATTACATTGAGACTCACAAATTCACTGATTGAAATACAACTTCCAAAAAACAGCTAACAATAGCAAACACTAATAATAGTAAACTAGAAAACTGAAGAGTTTCTGGAAA
The DNA here is from genome assembly GCA_022457165.1 of Juglans mandshurica. NCBI lineage: Eukaryota > Viridiplantae > Streptophyta > Magnoliopsida > Fagales > Juglandaceae > Juglans > Juglans mandshurica. The sequence goes on along the minus strand of CM039632.1, from coordinate 1,988,320 downwards.
ACATAAATTAACTTCAATAAAAATAAATGGATCCTTAAAGAACAGAAACAGAGAATCATCGAAGTTGATCCTTGTTTGAAACAAAGCGCGCAACTACTAAACAAGCATAAATAACATCGGTTCAATATCAACATGGAGAAAACAATACTAAATAAGGTAGAGGGCTAGGCCACTGTTTTGAAGTGTAAATATTAATTTCTCGGCAAATCAGGCATCACTAATCACTGGCACCTTCTCATCTCCTAAATTCCATCCCCCTAGCAAACCACCGAACCGCTGCTGCAGGTAAACGATCAAGGCAAAAGCCAAACCACCAAGTGGGATAATCACATCCCAAGCAGTGGAGTAAAAACCAGCCGAAGGATTTGCGTATATGTATGTCCCAGCATAGTGGGGAGCATAGTTGTGGGCCCTGTAAACATCATATGCATGTGGTAGGAACCGGAGAAAAGTGTTTCCGATGTAGAATGAACAAGAGAGAGCACTCTTTCTTGAGTTCCAGAAAATGTTGAGCAGTATTTGAGGCAAGAGAAAACCATCCAAGACCAAGCCAGCATAAGATTTCAAGTCCTCCCAAAGAGAATGGAGTGGATAAGTTATAGGGGAAGCAGCAAACATCACAGGATCATGATTATCTTGATCTTCATCCCACCAGTTCATCGCCACAGCAATTAAGGCGCCCGTCACATATAATGGTAAAGCTGCAAGGAGAGCTTTCTTCTCCACAACCCAAGTGCCCCTTTGATTCCCAGTGCTCCATTTTGTTGACCATATTTTTTGTAGAAGACGGAATTGTAATAACAAAGCTACCATTCCAGTCGTTCTTACAATTACCTCATTTGCTTCGACCCATCGTTCGGGTTCAAGCCACATGTTCCTCCTTGGTTTTCTCAAGAACAGGGCTTCAAAGTTAAGCACGAGAGGTATTAACTGGCCAAAAGTAAGAATTGATAGCATGAAAAAGGAGATGAAGGGAAGCACATCCGGGTGCCTTTTCACATGAAAGATTTGTAGTACCACAAAAACGCATGACAGTGTGCTGGATATAAGTGACATGATAATCTCCACATCCATCCTCCAAATGGAAGATCCGTCCTCGTAAAAATCAGATGAACTCGAGTCTAAACGTTCAAAGTAAAGAGGATCAGATTTTTCTCTCGTGCTACTAATGCTTCCCTTGATGTAACCTGCCTTCTTTGAATTAATGGGAGGAAAATGAAATTTGACTAGAATCTCACAATCCCAAGAACCAGCTCTTGGTATTTGATTTTCTGAGCCAAGATTTCGGCAGCCTACCATACACATGCTTCCGGTTTCATCATCGTACGTGCCTTCAGCTAAAATCTCCAACATCTCGTATGATGTTGAAGATGTACTGTTGAAGGGAGAGAACCCAGTGGTTGAACGAAGGCCTATACTGCAGCTGATATTGACCGAGCCACGTCTGCTGGAACTTGCTGGCACTACAAAGCCTTCGGAGCTTGAGTAGTAAAATTGATCGCCAATGAACATGGGAACTGAATTACCCCATGCAACTTGAACTGTAGAATTTTTCACTGAGATGGAGAATCTCATGACATCAGAGTGCCCACTTGGGTATCTTTCCCTATTGGCTTTAGCTGGTTTCTCAGACCTGGGGCACAACTTCATGGCAGTATTAATTTTGGTATACTTATACTTCAAGTCAGGAACCCCAACCCTATAAATATTTTGAGAGCTTCGAAGCATGATCCTGTCGAAGTAACCCAACTCTTTCACGGTTTTGTTTGTCCAAACCTGCCCCGCAATGCTACTAGCATCTTTGATTGACCAGATTGCAGGAAACCTGAAGCTCAATCTTGTTGAACAATCACCCACACGGGCATTAGCAAAAGATTCGTTGAAGCCCAAAAATTGGCAAGCAACAATACAAAGCTGATGCTTGCTCTCCTCCCATGATCCTTCTCCAACCAGAGTCGTTTCGGGTTTGAAACTCCGGTAATAATCAACGTAGCTATCGTTGGAAAACTCCACCAGAACTCGCATCCTTTCTGTGTCCTCAGAGCACACAATTCCATGCAAGAACACGACACGAGGCACATATCTGATGCCTGCAATAAATGGATTGCAGCTCTTTGCAGAGTTGCATTCTGAGGCATATCTCAAATTAAATTGATCGACTGCCCAGCTTGAGGCTATCGAACAGAACGTTCCTTTTGGAAAAGAACTAAGTGACATACCTCGTGGACTCTCACTTCCACCCGAACATCCCTTTCTGCCAGTTTCAGAAACTGGAGCGTATTTGTAATTCACTTGAGGAAGTATCATCATGGAAATTGGTCCAAAATAGGCTGGATCGTTGGTAGAACTCAGGCTCTCTAAAGTCCCAGTAATCAAACTAGTAATACTAGTTGAATTTGTGAGATTATCGAGTTTGAGAACAGCAGAAAGAGTAAGCAAATTACCTTCCTCAGTGTAAGCATAAGCCGACCCAACCATACAAAGCTTCCCTTTTGATTTTGACCAGAATCCCTCCATTTCAAAACTTATCGAACTTCTGTCATGAGAGCTACTGTAAGTGATAGCTGTAGAATAATGATAGTATGATCGCCTGGTACACGACAAATCTTTCTCGCAGTTGTACTTATTCGCGCTTTGAAAGGCTAAGCGCCCTTCAAACTTGAATAAGTCTGGGATATCAGTATCAAAGACAGCCAAGGTGCGAAGCAGCAAGGAGTTTGAGAAAGTCGATGAGTACACAAACGGGTTTGGGTTCAAAACTGGATTGCCACCAGTATAGTAGCCATTGTGGGATCGAGCAGTTGGAAAGTTTGGGAGCCGAGCTTTGTTATATTGGTGCGATCCATTGACGGTTGAAGAACAATGATCGTCGTAATTAAGGAGTTGAGTTAAGGAGGATGAGACAGAGTTCAAAGAAAAGGTGGTGTAAAAGAAGAAAAACATGAGAAGCCTGTGCCATCTTTGTGAAGAGGTGGCCATTGCAGAAGAGTTCTTATTCATTGCTCTCAGCGATTCTTTCATGGGGTGAAAGAACAAGATCAGGAACCACGTGTGTGAAGAAAACTGAACTTCCTATGGCTTTTATCATTTTACGGTTAATAGTTTTGAAACTTGACCCAATAATAGGGCCAAGACTATGAATAGTAGGTAGTTCCATGCAGTAATGATGGACAGCTTGACTTTTGGAGACTAGAGCAGTTCACCTTCAAATCGCATTATGGTTGGACAGGGACTGGTACTTTCTTGTATTGAAATACAAACCTTCTACTCATCATTCTTACCAATGTACAGGTGAAACCACTAAATCAAATATTTCGATATAGATATCCTTTTTTTAGATATATGAATAAATTACATATATAAATATATATAAATTATATTTTAAAATAATAATTTATATATAAATAAATTATATATAAATACATATATATATATATAAATTATAAATAATTTAGTCTGAATTGAGGATCAAAAAATAAACTTGTAATTTGAAAAAATGAAAAAAAAAAATGGAAGGTCGAAATATCGACCGGTACCGGCCAGTACAGCCGAAATATAGGCCGGTACAAGCCGAAATTAAGGCTCGGCCAATATTTTGGCCAATACAAAACGTATGCTGGGTCGATACGGAAAATTTCGACCGTACCAGCTGGTACGGTACAAAATTTAAAACAATGATTCTTACACCTATTTTATTTTTGTTAAACTAAAAAAATTATTCTACTTATTATTAATATACCACAAATTTAATAAGAAAAAATAAAATAAAATAAAAATTATGTGTAGTGGGTGGTATATGAATGATGAATAAGTTTCATTGAAATAAAGACCTTTGATAGTTAGTCTGTATATAATTTTCAAATGGAGACTGCTTATACAAATTCATACAATTATGTTTAAAAAAAATTAAATTACAATAATATCTTTTTTAAAATGATAATTTTTTCTTTTTAATCCTTATTCATCAATGAAATTGCAAATACAGTCCTACACTCAGAACTGCACGCAAGGATATTGGTTTAGGTGGCTGTTTGCAATATTAGGGAAGTTTTGGACAATGATAAATGTAAGAATAATGCAGTAATCAAAATTTCAAAAAAATTATCAAGTATTTCTCTTCTTTGAATTGTTGTTTTATATACTCCTTGCTGATTGTAAAGAATTCACCCGACTAATTGGTTTGTATTGGGGTGAAAATCTTTTTAATTCTAGTGTCGACCCTTCAGTAACAAAATATTAAAATTACAGAGAAAAAAAAAAAAGCAGCAAGGATTTACACAACTTTTAAGTTGCTTTTATTGAATTAATTTTTAAGACCAAGTGTTCTTGACCTGTCATTTCTTTCTTATTTTTTTGAAGTTTCTATTTGTATGGATAAACTTGAGTCTTTTCTCATCCATCCAAACGCGGGTCTAGGTGAGAAAAATCTCCATGCCCATCGGAAGTCGTTAATGTAGGGCCAGCCTAGAAGTCTTCACTAACTTGGAAGAAAAGCTCGTCAACAAGCAATCAGATAATGATGAATAAAGACGACTACGACGTCGACGAAGACCTGGAGATTTTGATTCCCCCAGCCAGCCAGCCAACCAGCTACAGACCAAATAATACGTCGAGCAATAACTTAACAAGTCCAATCATCAGACAATCAGCACGCTGTGGTTTGCCCAATTTTCTCAACCAACTAGGTTTGTAAAGCGGTGGTCATTCGTTTCATGAACTGTTTTCAGTACCTAATCCAGGCTTCCACATGCACCCACACCATATATATCCCATATACATGACACTATAAGTGAGCGTCATATGATAGATATCGGAAAAATAATAGTAAGGATGGTTTAATTTCTTTACAATTGAATCATAGGACGGTGCCAATGTAATTTTAAGTACGCTCCATGAGATGAGCCAAGTTCCTGATAGAGGTTAGATGTTTAACACAAGATTTAGCAAGTAAATGAGTTTTTAAGAGCTAAGTTGTAAAAACTGAACAAAGCAAAGAAGAGAAAAGAAAAGTGACACATGTAGACGACACCCTCTCTTAAGAATTGGACTGCTTTAATGATCCCATCCATATCTAGAAATATGTCCATGATCTTTTAAGTGTACCCTCGGGGTATAAAATATAAGAAGTTGAGAATTGAAGTCTATTCAAGATGAAAACCGAGATCTATAAGTAACTTACAGGGGAATCCGGCTTCATCCCAATTTAATTAGTCCGTCTCTGTAAGCCCATCCATATCTGCAGCTATATACAGCACCCAAAATTATGTCCTCAACCCAAAGGTACGAATGTAGATACTCTTTAATTTAACTCTATAGTCTTCAAAACAAAATCAGAAGCCTAAGTCGCATGTCATGGATGTAAGACAGTTTGTTTCACGTCTCAATTAGTCTTTCACAAAGAAAAGGCTCGTGCTGCAGCCTTAGGCATGTCAGACTCCTGCTTGTTCCCATTCATTGCAGTTGAAAGGAATTTCTCACAGTCCTCGGCCCCGATTTTGATAAATGCTTTCACAAGCATATCCACATACCCGGCCAAAATACTCTTAAACCCTCTTGAGCAGCTCTTGTCGCTAACATCAACGTCCTGCACCCCACCTTTGACCAAGCATCCTACTTGAGCACCATCCATATATGCTTTACATGCCACCAGAATTTCGTGTGCGCGATTGCAGAAATGTCCCAGAACAAAGTCCGAAAAAGGCTGCATCACACATGACATGGGATTAGATGTTGAACCTTCAGAAGGAAGAAACGAGGATGTGCCGAAAATGCCTTCCCCACACAGGCATACACAATTCGTATAAACATAGTATGGACTATATCATTTCCCATCGTGAACTATTGAAATAGTGCACAGTGGACAGAACTAATGCATATTCTGAAGCACACTAGAGTCAGGACGACAGTTACAGGACTTTTTGATTGCCAATGGTGGTAATGAAGCAAAACAATCAGAGAAGATAATTGTGAAGCCCTTCCATGCTAAAAAAGAGGACAACCTTTGATGTAATATCAGTTGCTTACTCTGTTTTTAACTCAAATTCAAAACAATAAAGGTTACAATTGAAGCCCCTTTAAATCATTCTAATGGGCTTGAACTTCTCCCTCTCGAGCATTGAGGGATCCCATTCACCACCTACCGGATATTACAATATCAATGACATTCCTAGACAAATACATTCATTTTCCTATTTTTGTAACAATTAACAAGGTACTTTTAGAAAAATCATAATACTATATTAAATAGGCATTTGAGATATAGCTGGAATTTCAGGTGAGAATGCTGAAGAGAAAAGAACAAAAAGGTGCCCAAGCATGTCATTGGGTATAAGGAGTCCATTGAATGCAGTCTCAAAAAGATTTATAAAAATAAATTAAATAGGAAAAATTGAACAATAAATCCCCTGTAACTCTTCTTCTCAAAGTTCTTATGCACTGAATTATTGCACATAACTTGGTTATTGGCTAGGACTTCAGGAAATTTACCATTTCATTTAACAAAAAAGCTATCAGGAATTTTCATGTTGATGTACTGGGCCATGATAATAAAAATTGAGTTAGAAAGCCAGCCAAAGATGTCATAAAATTTTTCTTGGAATTTAAATTTATCAAATGAATGGTACCATACTCAAAATATGAAAAGACTTAACAAGGAATGATCAATGGAATCTAACCTTTGGTGGCCTCCTCATTGTGTATATCATTGTCCTCAATGAGAGGATAAACACTTCCTCATTGTAATGCTGGGACTTCATTTCACCAGAGGCTGAGCCACTCATATGTGCATATCCAGGCTCATTAAAATAGGGCTTTGCATTCAAGATCAACCCTTGTATCGAGACAAGAACTTGTAGTATAGTTGAGACACCCGGTATCCACTTCTCATTCTTGTTTCCAGACCATGTGTTAAGAAGACTGAGGCATACTTTCCCGCAATTGTACAAATTAGGATTCAGTCGAAGGCCACCAGAGTGGTAGTAGACATGCTGGCAGAAGCAAGTTCCTCAGTTGTATGAACTGCGATCTAAAACTAGAAGGTACAAAAACAATGCCACAAATTTAAAGCCTCAATCACATACCGGTGGTACATTAGGATAGCCACTGGGGAAGAAGACATCAAAGAAGAATAGACCATCGTGGTAGGGAGTGCCTTCCGCTCCGATGATGACAGCCCGCAGAAGATCCATCCTTGTTTCGTAAACCCTAACAAATATTGTATCTGTTGAAAGGATAAAAAGGTGCATTAACAAAAGGGGGGAAAAACAAATGTGGATTGGTGGGGAGGGGTGGCAGACACTAAATACATCCCACAATATATTTTATGTTTTAATTGCAAAGTAAGCTTTCAGGGTCTCACCAACAAATTTACATTAGAGTGTTTAGTAAAAGTAAAGGCTATGTGTTGGGACATAAACATAAATAGAAAGTGTGAAAGCTCACCAGGCAAATCCTTCTCCAGGATCTTCCACTCCTCCTGAATCCTCTTTGCCCAATTCTTTGATGACTGCAAGGAAGAGGGTGACAAAAACCTAAATTCCATAGGTTTAAAACTAAATATTGACTAGGTGACGAAGCCGGTGACTAGGTTTTTTTTTTAAATGTAGCGATCAAAAAAACTAGATATTGAAAAAAGAAGTACACAATTCATCTTCTAAACCTAGTCACCTGCTTCATGGAGGAACCATGACCAGAATAGTGATGGTCTGAGTGATCTTCAACAGTATCAAATTGTTTAAAAAGCTGGAACTTTCTGAAATTTTCATCTTTGTCCCCGACAGAGATTGCCTCAACAGTAAATGCTGAATTGCCCTCAGCAATATTAGACTGATTTTGGATAAAATTCGAAACCCAGGGGATATCTGCCACTTCTTCAGGAGAATGTAAACCATGAAAAGGAACATAAAAACCGGAATATGCTGCATGGTTAGTGAAAGAAGGCTCCATCATTTTAGCTTTTAAAGCCTCCGGCCGCCAGAGTGTAGATGGTTCGACCCCAGGAGGATAATTCAATGCATCCCCATGCACTGTGAACGTTGGATAATATGGAGTACTTGTACCGACTTGCGTCTTTACCATCTCGGGCTTATAATGTCCCCAAATAGATGAGTCAACTCCAGGAGGGAGGAATGGGTCAAACTGATTTACATAACTATAATTACTTGAACTGCTTGAAGCAACTGGCTTCTTCTTGCTTTTGAAAGCCTCCAAAAACCAGCGTGATTTAGATGATTCTTTCCCAGGTGGGAGATTCAGAGCACTTCCTCTATGCGTCAAAGTAGATGATTTCTTTTTATTGGAGGAAACTAGTGGATGATTCCGAGGTGAAGACAGATCCATTTCAGGAGAGGGAACCATGGAATCTGTTTTGGTTTGCACACCTGACCTGTGCACTGAAATTGGATTCCTGTTTATGTGAACAGGCTTTGCTGGCCATGAAGACCTTGATGCTATCTCATTGGTACCAGCAGAATCCAAGTGGATTTGAGCTCCCGTAGAGTGTGAACTATCTCCAGTAATTGGCTTTTTCTTATGTTGAGCAAAATATGGCAACCAAGGAATAGGTGCCTCTATTCCAGGAGGAATATTCATGTTATCAAAGTGGGCTTGCACAATGGCATACTCATCAACATCCATAAAATCATCAACATAAACATCATTATTTTCATCATAAGATAGATCAGAACCATGACTGTCAAGGTTGATTATATTATGCAACACGGGGGAAAAACTCTCTGGAGATTCAGCCCCATTCACTGGATCAAGGGTTTCTAAACCAGAAGCACCCAAAAGATAATTGGCCAAAGCTTCCTGATAAATAAAATTAATACAAAACAAATCAGAAGAAGAATCAGATAATGAATTACTACCTGGAGTGTTTGTTGTATTCCTGAGTCACGAAGCAACTGCTAGAACATATTTAATCACAAACCTTGGCTTGATGATCATCAGAACCATGAGAAACATCTTCTATTGCTTTCCCTTTGTTACTTGCATCAAATTTTTCATTACCGAACATGACATCAGAAGAATCTAGATCTTTGTCTATATCGATCACATCATGCAGAATAACCTAGAAAAGTACAAGAAGATTTCCTTACCTTCATTAAGTGATAATGACACAAAATATATATAAAAATGACCGAGTTAAAACTCAAATCATGTAAGCCAACAAGCATATTTTAACTCTGCACAAAGATTCTAGATCTATCTTATTTCATCTGTCTCAGAGCGTACAACAAGACAGAAAATGAAGTCAAGCAAGAACAGAAAGAGAGAGGAAAAAGCATACTCACTTCCCTACAAGCATTTGACCGACACGAAATAAATTCCAAAAGAAAGATTTCACAGCCACGCGCATCTATTACGTAAAAGAAATATGAAGGACTGAGTTGGACGGCATATTTTGAGCCTTTCCGAAGTGTTCATATAGTTTATGTGATGTCTAAGTCAGCATCTTAGCTACAAGATTTCATACTTTAAACATCTCAAATCTGCATTCTCCACCTTTTTAATTTGTGAATTGGCAACGAATCTGTCAACAAAGTGCCAAGTGCAGTTCCAGAGCAGATGGCTCTGACACCAAAACTGACATTAGAGTAGCCCGACAAGCATCACTACATGCATCTTAAAGTCAGTTAATGTTGTTCTGAAGATCAAAACACTGTGCCCTGGTCCTGTATTGTGCAGTAAATACATACAACTACCAGAAGTAATTCCATTTAGAGCATAACCAAATGGGGACATATATAGGAAACAAACTCTCCTTTGAGATAAAAAGAAACGTTTTCAATTCAAGGAGGGTCTAGATATACAATGGACAGGTGGGCTTAAATAGTTTGAAGTGTGTCTTGCCAAACAGATGGTCCTACTTCCCAATTTTTGAAAGAATGTTGTGATACCCCATTCTAATAAGTGATAAGGGTAGGTGGTGTATGAGATCCCACATTGCTTGGGAATGAAAAGTTATTACTCTTTATAATGTTCCAATGGGGCTCCAATTGTATCATTGACTAGTCCCTTTGGAGTATAGGCCATGTGGCTTGAGCCTTCCAGTGGAACATTATAAAGAGAAAGGATTTCTCCATCCCAAGAATTGTGGGATCCCATACACCACCTACTCTTATCACTTATCTACAACGGCAAAGCCTTGGAAGGAAAAAAATGTGTGGCAGTGAACAGACACAACAAAAGGATGATGTACAGAAACACTGAAAGTTAAATGCCCATTTCGTTGCTACTCAAATCTGGTTTACTACCTCAATGGCTTAATATAATTTGTTGTTGGTAAGTGAGAACAAAATATAAAATCTATGTCGGATAATATAAACATACAATGAATAATCATATTAATATATCACTCTTCTTTGATTTATAAGAAGACTCGCCATTTACAATAGCTCTACTCGTTAATTCTTTACACCGCCACCAAAGTTTTTTAATGAAAATTTCTAACACAAACAGAAAAGATACCGAAAATTTTAGCGTAAAAACAACCCTAAAACAGGAAATTAACTACGCACTTTAAGTCCCCAATGTTGCAAAAGTAAGCAATATTCTACACTGCCCTAATAAAGACGCACTCGACTTTTCAAAAAATAAAAAGAGTCACTCTCCTTAACAATTTCGAGCGATTAAAAACTATTTGCAGCATGACTAGCTAACAACGCCACGTCGTAGTAGAAACACTAATTAGAGTAGGAGACTTAAGCAATCCGGAGGGTGCGATCAACAACCCAAAAGAAAAACTGATAGTTAAGAAATTTAAAGCCACTTAAAAGAAGCGAATTTTCAAGGATTCATTTATGCGTACGAATTATGGCATGTGATCGAGCCAAAATAGAAGAGGAATAAATTCAGAGAATCAAGTTGAAAAGGAAAGGAGTTTTGATTGTTTAGACCTCTTTTTCTCTGAACAATTTGTAAGGTCGGAAAATCGTCGGCGTAATTTCGACGACTTCGGGGTCCATGAACAAAGAGCCGTTTTCGTAAAACACTCGTTTCCTGTATGGAGACTCGAGAGAGAGAGAAAGTGAAGGAAAATGAGAGAAATTTGGTTAAAACGTATGATATGTGCGAGAGAGAGAGAGAGAGAGAGAGAGAGAGAACGGAGAGAGTGTGCGTCTGTTTTATATATTAAAAAAAGAGGAAAGAAAGAAAGTGAAGAGAGTCGGAGAGTGACCGAAGAGACTTGAAAATATGGAGGAAGGTATTTACATGGCGGCGGCGGCGGCGGCGGCGGCGGCTGAATCGGTCGGCTTCATATAGGCTCGCTGCAGAAATGATGATGGCTTAACGACTAGGACGGCTTTTGGTTCGCCTCAGCTCCGTGGATTTTCTGTTTGGAGAGAGAGAGCGTTTCTTTTGGCTCTCTGGCTTCGCGCCTTTGATTAAATCCAGATTTTAATTTTAAATATGATGATCTAAATAAGGGATTTAAATTTTGAGATTCCACTCTTTAAATTCATACATCCAAATGCACCATAAAAGTTTCCATGTTACCATTATTAGATAATTGTATCAATTCTCAACCATTTCAGCTAAATTGCTCACAAAATTAAAAACCATAATGCCTAAATTGTCTCTTAGTTAAGATGAGATTAAATTAATAATTTTGTCTTTAATATATTTGATTGAAACTGTCAGTATTCATATAACAGAAAATATAAAAAATATTGCATAACATCCTTAACACACCATGTGTTGGATGAAAAAAAAAAAATTTTTGACTGGGATGGTACGGCTTCCGGCTGCTCCCCAACAGAACTCTTCATATAATATCACAAAGTCATAATTATCATTATTCCTCTAAATGGCACAAATCTTATCATTATTAATAATTATTTATTTCAATTTTTATGTGATTTAATGTAAGCAAGTTTATTGATTAAAAATATTTGAGAAATACTACCTACATAAAATAAAATGATTATATAAAAATAAATCAATAAATTTATATGATTTTACGTGATTCAAAATAATTTTATAGTATGACGTACCACATCAAAAACAAGTCATTTTATAAATTTATTTTTGTATAATTATTTAATAGTTAAAGTATTTTTTAAAATATTTTAATAAAATGGAAATCCATAATTTTAACGTTATTTTCATCTTTAATTTGACATTTTAACATTGATTGATAATTAAAAACAAAATTGAAGGCGGGTGGAAATTATGTAGGCTGGAAGATCAGTGACGAGGAGGCTACAGCGGTTCGAAGTAGCAACCAAATAAATTGCATGTTTGTAATAAGAAATATAACTTATGGTTAAAAAGTTATTTATTGTTTGATAATTTTATATTTAAATCACTTTTAAACAAGTCATATTTGTTTGGAAACAAATTAAAAAAATATTTTTTGAGGTACGTAGAAATAATGATCATTTGATTTTTTTTTTTTTTTAAATTATGACTATATCTTTAAATATTTAAAAGTTATAATTATCTGAAAATTGTATGAATATTTTTATCTATTGATATAATTTTTAAAATTTGAACTACTTTCCAAATTATCTAGAAAAGTACTTTTCAAAAAAAAAACATTAAAATAATAATTTTTTTTAAACGCATTTTTTAGTTTATTTAAAATTAAAAAATATTTTAATATATAACATCCAAATAAGATAATTTTTTTATTAAAAGACTTTCAGGACTATTTAAATATTTTTTAACACTCGTGTCGCAATCCTAAACAACGCAAAGACTAGTGGTTGGACCGTGTAGGCGTGTACATGCCTCTCCGCCGTTGGATGATTCCCAAGGATGTGTAGCATGTGTTTACATGTATTTTTTTTTTAAGTTGTTTTTTATATAATTTTTTTTAATATTTTTAAAAAATAAAATAAATTAAAAACATCATTAAAAACATTTTCTTAATTAAAAAGTAAAAAAAAATAATTATTAAAAAATATTTCATTAATCATGAAGTAAAACATCATGATTAAAACATCATTAATATTTTTTATTTTATTTTGCGATTAAGAAAGTATTATTTAATAATATTATGAATTTTTTATTTTTTAAAAATATTAAAAATTATTAAAAAAATCTATATAAAAAAATAAACTTAAAAATAAACGTAATAAAACACACTAGAGCCGAAACCCAACGGGATGTCCACGTGGCTCATTTGACCACTGTGGGATGTCCACGTGGCTCGTTTGAAATTGAGCGGTGCTACTTGCGGCCTGAGTAGCATTGCCCATAGTTACCGATAGTACGTTTTGTAATTTTTTTTTCTATTCATATTTTTTTAATATATTTAAATATTTTTAAAAAATAAAAAAATATATTAATATATTTAAAATTATTTTCTTAATCACTAAGTAAAAATAAAAATAAAAATTTCAAAGGGTCAATTAGAGCGGTAACACTGAGGTGGCAAAACAGCTTTTTCTTTTAAAATTAGAGGATGATTTAAGATAAGTTTTTTTTTTCCCGAATCAGGAAAGTAATAAATTTTTTTTTTCTTCTTTCGAACAGGCTTTGAAGATAGGATGTATTGGGGACTTGGTAAAAATGGGTTGTTTACTGTTAGGAGTGCCTACCACGTGGCAGTTTATATTTTAGAAGTACAAAAGGGTGAAGCATCAAGTAAGAAGGATGAAGAAGGGTGGAAGAAGAATTGGAGCATGCATGAATGTTCCAAACACAGTAAAAATCTTTCTTTGGAGAGCAGCAAATGAGGCATTGCCAACAAAGAGGAATTTGCATACTGATAATGCTCTTTGTCCTATTTGTGAGCAGGTGGAGGAGACTACATGTCATGCATTATGGACATGTAATGCTGCCTCTTATGTATGGGCAGAGTCACGAAGTTTGTTACAAAAATGGGCTTGTATAGATGAAGATTTCTCAACTTTTTGGGAGAAGCTGGCTGTTTGTGACACTGCAGAAACAAGAACTAGAGGAAGTAGCTTGTGTGCTAAGGAGAATACGGTTTAGATGAAATTCCTTTGTGTTTGAGGGGAACTAGAGGAAGTCATGCAAAAGCTGAATTGGAGGAGTATCAAACATGCACAGGTTTTGTTAAGGGGTTCAACTGAGGCAGGAAGTACTACTAACATGAATGTAACTTGGAAAAAGCCAGCAAACGATTTGTTTAAAGTAAATTGGGAAGCAGCATTGGATGTGCATAACTCAAAGATGGGTGGAGGTGTTGTGATCAGAAATTCTGAGGGTGAACTGGTAGCTACATTGTGTATGCCCATTTTTTTGTCTCTCAACCTGTGATAGTAGAACTCAATGCTTTATGGAGAGCTATGACTCTTTCCATGGAAATTGGGTTAACTTCTGTCATTTTTTAAGGCGACGCTCTGCATATCATCAAGGATGTCAAGAAGATCATTGAAGATGTCAAGAAGGTGTTCACTGAGAGAGTATGCTGGCAGTTGAACTACACTCCAAGGCAGGGGAACAACGCTTCTCATCTGCTTGCTAAGTTAGCTTTGAACTATGAAAATGAAGCAGTTTGGTTGGAGGAAGGACCAGAGGTCATTGAGAGATGTATTCTTCTTATTGACAAACTCTGTAATGGTTGATTTTATGAATGAAAGAGGAAGTTTTATTTTATTTTATTTTTAAAAAAAGTAAATTTCTTTCTTTATCTTTAGCATTGGGCAATACTGTTTTTAAAATTCATATTCTAAATTGAATTATGTCAAGTAAATAATATATATTTTAAAAGTCTTAAAATAATAATACTCAAATAAAGAATTATCAAAACCATATCATCATTAACTTATCTTACTCTTCCACATGAATATTTATGGCCTTGCAACAAAGGATAAAGATTGTTTCAGCCTATTTTTTCTCTTGTCATTCTTTTAAACTAAAAATAGTTAATTACCAATCAATATTAAAATTCCATACTATGGTAATTAGATTTGTTTTGTAAAATTTTAATTAAAAATATATTTTTTTTAAATCAAATTATACCATATAAATACTTTATTAACTGATTTATAAATAAAAAATTTCTCGTCAATAATGTTTATCCTTAAAAAACTTCCCTGGCCGCGGGAAAGTTCATCATGATGCGGGTAACTGAATTGAACTGCTTCTTTTACAAACTTGATTTGAGGTGAGGTTAGTGGTGGATCGATAGAGACTTCAGTTTGAACCGAATTATATATATTTTTTATCCATTTTAATGGATATAAATTATATTCTAATAATATTTTAATTTTATAATAATTTTTTTAACTTTATCTCATTCATTTTTCAAAACTTAATAAAGCATATTATTTCAAACAATTTTATTATTATTCACAAGTCATTTCATTATTATTCACAAATTTCTTATCTCGATTAAGCGATTACACATTTCCGCATCTCCTAAATGTATCGATAATATATATATATATATATATATATATATATATATATAACTTACCGATAAAATAAATATTTTTGTTAAAAAAAGTAGTTAGAATATTATCGAAGGAAATTAATGCAGCATCGACATCGATGCGGACGTACGTACATGATACATGTTAGAAGAATAAATAAGTTAAGAACCGGTGGACAATAATTGATTAAAAATTTAAGTAATATTACATGCAGTCGTGGAATGTCTAAAAATTATGCAGCCGTTTTGGAAAAGGGTGGGGTCCATTATTAAAAAATAATTTATTTTTATGTGGGACTTATATTTATTCATTTTTTTTAAAATAACTGTATGGCGCTTGCACACTCACGACTGCAAGTATCATTTCTCTAAAAATTTTGTAAAGCACGAAAGGAGGAAAAAACTAGCTAGATAATTAAGTACTCCACCGATGATCGACATGGTGGTATGTTTTCTCAGTTACGATTAAAACAATAGAGAATTTAATAATGTTCTCAATATGAAATTAACTAGAAGAAATTATATATGGAATTAAGTGTTAATTTTTTGGGCGGTACTGATCTTGTGCAGATTTTTCCAAGACATCATGAAAAAAGAAATTAGAGAAATAAACATATGGGTTTGGCTCGAGTGACCGATTAATGCTAGGGGTTTGAGGTTAATTATATCCTATGTATGTAATTAACAGAAACAGAACATAAATGGGTCTCCTTGAATTAATTTCTCCGACCTACGTTAATCTTTATATATCCTATATATGTATATGGATGTTTCAAGTTTTCTTGATAGTATTGACATAAATGATTGTAGCTAGCAATGGAATACACATATATAATGGCAGACTACTGCATTAATGGCATGCAGGCTAATCCTGACTGATCTATTTATTAATACAACAATAAATGATAATCTCTTCCTACAATCAAAGCATGTGTTTAATAAAATTGAAAGTTGATATCTTCCAATAGTTTGTGATTGATTTTCCATAGAGCTTTAAGATTCCTGCAAAAAAGAGAAAAATTTCTAACTATGAAGAGAACTACTTTCTATCCCTTTTGTTTGATTTTCGTTCTTACCCTAAGAGGGATGAGAGAAAGAGCAAGAAGACTCTAGAACTTAATGGGCTAGTTCTATTTTAAGTGGGGTGAGAGTAAGGGCCGGCCTCTATATGTGTCTATTAAAATGATCCATCTCATTATGAGCATAATGACTAAATGTTAATGTTAGTTCACTATTTACAAATAAATACAATAATATTATATTATTATTCACCAATAATATTAATGTACATATATATATATATATGAGTGGGGATACTCTGTCGCCCCACTCTTACCGTTGGGCGTACCGTTCAGTAGTTTTTTTTTTTTTTTCCTTTTCACATTTTTTTATTACATTTAAATATTTTTAAAAAATAAGAAAAATACACTAATACACTTAAAATCACTTTTTTAATCACTAAGTAAAAAAAAATTATCAGCAATTAAATGGAGCGGTCAAAGTAGAGAGTCAAAGTAGTTTTATTCAATATATATATATAACATGTAACCAAGAAAGTACGTACCTGACTATAATAATGCAACTCGATCGGATGTTTTGGTAATCATACAAAATGTTGATTTGGAGGTGTTTTATTTGGAGCATATATAAAAGCTGTGGAGATCAGGTATCGATCGACGGCCGCTAGCTAACCTTCTTTGTGTATGGATGATAAGATCATTGAAAACATATATAATGAATGTAAGGCTCAATTTCTTTGAACGCAAAGTTGGCGTACTTGAAGAAGCAAGTGCCGTGGAAACCACCAAGAAGGTTTTGTTTGCTGCCTCAAAAAATAAAATTAAAAATTAAAGTCAGATCGAATATTTAGGCTTTAATTCCATGCATCCACATGATTTTGTTGTTTTATTTATTTTATTTTTTTTCCTGTGATCTTTTTGTGAGTTAAAACTTTTATGTACCAACATCTACGCGCGCAGTTTTTGGCAAGCTAAGCTTAGGGTTAATAATCAGGGTTAACATATTTTGTGTGGATCAGACCCCAACATTAGATCACACGGACTTGTTTGTTTTTACAATTCATTTCATTTTATATCATTTAATTATTACAATTTTTTCAAACTAAATATAATAAACAATTCAATTTTTTTAAATTCTAAAATAAAAAATTATATTAAAATTTATTTTCTAACAATATTTACAAACGAGACTCGACCGTGGGATCCAACGCGGGGTTTGATCCACACAAAATATGTTAACCTTGATTATTAACCCTAAGCTCAACTTGCCAAAAACCCTGGTAGATGTTAAAGATCATTCATCTCATTTCATATGTATAAAGATCAAGATTAATTCCACACATTCAATTCCGGATGCTTAGATTTTTCTCATTTTTTTTATTTTCTCTCTATTTATTTATTTTTTCCTGGAATATTTGAGTGATTTGTTTTACAGTTTTTAATTAATAGGATTAAACTAGGATCGTATTTAGTATGGAACCATCTGATAATTAAATATATAGTGTAATTAAATAGAGAAAATATATAGATGAATCGATCCACATGGCCGACCAAACACATATATAATCATCTTTCAGCATCGATCCGATATACGTACACATTATCACAAGGAATAATCCAAATTTGACTCTTCTTGAAAACCATAAAAAAAAATAAAAAATAAAAAATGAAGATAAAAAGGAAAAAATAAAAAATAAAGAAAGAAAGATGAACAATGCATATATAATTGATATATATATATATATATATATATATATATATATATATATATATATATAACCATTATTATCCTTCACATGCTCCCAAGTGCTGCATTTGCATGGGATCCAATAAAGGTCATCTCAATGGCGTAATTTCATAGACCTGAAAATTGATCTGCGTGGGATTTTGTAGAAAAGAGATATGAAGTTGACATGAGAGGAGGATAGGAGGCCAAGCCCTCCATTATTTAGATTCCTTTGGATTGTTTCTAGGAGGCGTGTGCTCCTCGATCTAGCGCCTAGCGGACCCCGCCTCCAAGATTAGCACCATTGAACCCAATGTCCTTCTCCATCTATAAAAAGTGGATCGCCATGTAGAGCTGGGAGATATAGCAGCAACTAATACCAGCTAAAACATCTTCTCTTCAAGTTCATAATTTTTTCGTTCATCTAGCGCTTCGCTCAATCAACGATGTCGGACAAGTGCGGCAACTGTGACTGCGCTGACAAGAGCCAGTGCGTGTAAGTGTTTCTATATAATTATATGCGAGCGACTATGCATGCATATTGCTTCATGCATGCTTGAGTTTCTACATAATTTCCAAGTTTAAAACTCAATCGAATTATAATTATCAGCTAAGTTTTTAATCAACTTTGCGCATGTCATGTGTTGTGTAGATCACATACATATATATATATATATATATATTCTTGCATCGATCCTGCATCTTGGCTTTACTTTCAAACCTCTTGTTTGTTTATGCACGAGTTTGGAACTTGATCTATTGGTTATTTAATTAGCACTTAAATCATTGAAATTACATGCATATATTTGAATCGCAGGAAGAAGGGAAACGGCTATGGCCTGGTCATCGTGGAGACCGAGAAGAGGTAATAAAGGATTTCAGATATTATTCAACAACAGTGACTGTAGCAAATTAAGCTAGTATATATGCTTCAACAAGAATTTAAAAAAAAAAAAAAAAAACTCACGTCTGTCAACGTAACATGAATTAGGGAATTAAAGCAGATCAATCCTGAGTCTCTAGAACCGATCCACAACCGAATATCAAAACTTTGAAGCTGGTTAAAAGCATATGCAGAGAGAAAAGTAAAACTTTTCTGTTGTCCAAATTGCATGTTAGAAGATCGACGTCGAATGACAAAGACAAACTGTGAAAATAAAATGACTAAATTAGTAAAAATCTCATGACCAAGTGATACTGTCTTTTATTTTTTCCCCATAAATTCGTAAGCCATCTTAAGATTTGTACGTGCCATTCCTTTTAAATTAAAGCAAGTAAAAACATTAATAGTCCAGTCAGTACTGCATTTCATAAGATCTTAATTAATTCAAACTCCAAATGCAAGTCATCATGTATAATTAATCTAGTACGGTCTGATGATTCCCATTTTGGATATATATCTTGTTTTGCAGCTACATAGACACTGTTGTCATGGATTCTCCAGCAGCAGCCGAGCACGATGGCAAGTGCAAGTGCGGTGCAAACTGCGCCTGCACAAGCTGCACCTGTGGTCATTAAGCCCCCACGGATTCATGGCATGATCTATGTGGAATTGTGGGAGTCATGAATAATGTGATTGTGGTCAATAATGCCTTGTGTCATAGTACTCTGCATGCGCTTTTTATTTGTTATGTGAGACGTGTCTGTCAACTCTCAAGTCATCTTAATTTCATAGTCATGTAATGGCCATCTCTGTGGCCTTGTGTGGTTTAATGGACCTCTAATATATATACACACGTTGTTCTGCTTCATCTATTATCATGATCATGATCAACACGTACACATGCTATGTAAAGAGGCTTTCAGGGGCACATAAAACGGAAAATTGTTCCTTTTAGAGAATCAGTCCGAGGAATATAGATATGGCCCTCAAAAACAGGGTATTAAAGAACACCAAATTGGAACTACTCGCTTCAGAACACTCCAGTGAATAGGAGTGAACAAAAAGTTGAGAAAATCAAAGATAGAACTTGGAAATTTCGGGGCATTTGCCTCGTGAATTTCTTGTAACCTCAATCACAGAAATCCTTAGAAATGCTTTTATACCTCGGAGAAAACATAGATATCAAGCCGAATGTATGAAGGAATGGTATGGATTAATGGTCACCACGTATTCACTACATTCCTATATGAAGCTTGCTTGGGAATAAAATTATCACTTAAGCCTCCTTTGAAACTTGGAAGATACAAGATTAATTTAACTTAGTCTAATTTTAAACTGAGTAGAACATCCAAATACTCACTCCAAACACAACTCAACATAGGATAGTGCTACAGCCCCCGCGCTGGGGGCTGTAGTAGAAATTGTATGTGTTTTTTTTTAAGTTGTTTTTTATATAATTTTTTTTTATTTTTTAATATTTTTTAAAAAATAAAATAAATTTAAAATATCATTAAAAACACTTTCTTAATCAAGAAGTAAAAAAAAAAAAATTATTTAAAAATACTTCCTTAATCACGAAGTAAAATAAAAAATCATAAAAAAATATTTTATATTTTATTTCGTGAATAAGCAAGTATTATTTAATAATATTATAAATTTTTTTATTTTTTAAAAATATTTAAAATCATTAAAAGCATCTATATAAAAAAAAAATTAAAAAATACACATCATAAAATACACTAGAACTCCAGCGGGAGCCCCCAACGGGAGCTCCAGCATTTTCCTTATTCTTTTTCTCTCTTTCACGTGATTGATACAGCTCCCTCTCTCTCGCTTTTTCCCGTTGAACCTGTCTTCGTCCCCCAACCTCCCTTTACCGGTCATGCTGTAAATGTGGGAAATCAAATCCACGCACGGCTCCTTTTTTTTCCTGCGTGAAGTCCTCTTCAAATGTGCAATCGACGCCTTCCTAACTCCCGAATCGGCTCCTTTTTTATTTTTCTCCCGCACAAAAGATTTTGTACTACTTATTAAATAATATATACACAAATAATAGAATAAAATGAAGGTATGATACTGTTGTCTTTTTTATTGATATTTTTTTTTTAATTTCGAGTAAGAAAAAATTTGCATAGAAAAAGTAGTGGAAAATTATTTTTTAGGTGCATTGAGGGAATTTATGTTTAATTTATATATATATATATTTTTTTTTTTTTTTTTTTGCTCTGTGATTTATGTTATTTATTAGTAACAGTTTAATAATTAATTATTCAAACATTACAACACCTTCTCAATCATTGATGAGACCATACATTTTTTAACTTCCTATAAATAAATCTAAATTTATCTTAATATTTAAACACATCTAAACTCATCTTAAGTAGGTCTAACAAAACTCACTTCACAATTTCAACTCAACATCCAAACGCAACCTTATACTTTTAACGTACACCAAAGAAATATTTCCTTGCTCCTGTCGTCTGCCTTCAGTTCCCTAATGCTGAGCAAACAAACAGATGTCATCCTCCTAACTGTAATCTAAAAATTACACAAACTAGGGTCAATATCAGATCCATTTATATATTTCTGGGAAGCTCTTGCAGTTAATTATGATCTCTGAGATTTAATTATTAGATCAGCAATCCATGGGTAATGGCCGATACCATATTGGCTGTAAACACGAGTATGATTAAACCGGGAAATCATTCGACATTGAATTTCTTCCAAAAAAAAAAACAATCCCCAATGATAAACCATATATACTGATCGATGCTAAATGGAAAGGGAGGCAAAAACGGGATGAAGCTTGGAATGATCATCAGGTCGAAAGAAAATACATGAAACCCATTAATAATTTTTTTTAATTTTATATATATGATGGCACTCAGAAGCCGTGCAATAGCAAAATGTCTTCGAACCAGTCAAATCCTAGACCCATGTAATATGCCCACATCACACAGATCAAGTATTCATTATGAAATAGATAAAACAAACACAAACATAAGTGTAGTAAATCCTTTCAAATATATTTTGGCTGCTTTCGCTTTGTATCAAGAAAATAAAAGTCATGAGCCCGTGGATGCATATAACAGTACAGAGAGGCTGCCTCTCCTGGCCTTATTCCAAAATGTTAATACCATCTGGTGTGTGTGAACCTAAAAAATCAAAAGTGTAGACTTTCAACTTGTTTTTTCCTATCATATGGTCAACCCAACTGCCTCTTCAAATCTCAAACATTAAATCCCTCTGCACGAAGACACTTACGGTGAGCCTCAATCCATTTTGCACAAGCTTCTTCACCGTGCTCCACAATGCATTCATCTCTCAGCTTCTTAGTGTCAGGGCAAGCACAGCAGATCTTTTTCTTTGGCTTGGATTCTGGAGTAGTTGTAATAGCTGATCCCTGGTTCTGCTGTGAAGCTGTGAAACCTATGGCAGAGGACGAATTAACTGTGGGCAGCTCACCCATCTTCACTAGACCCATAGAGAATAGATTACTGAAAAGATGAAGCCAGAGAACAAATTTTGGTGAGCAAGACAAAAACTCAGAGAAGAGACAGAGCTGATGAAAAAAATGCAATTACTAGACTAGGAATAAATATTTAGCATCCAGTCACTTGCACATCTATCGATTCTTTAAGATAATAACAAAAGAAGATGACGGTTCCCCCAATTTTATATCATGTATTGATTCATTATGTCGAGTGACTACCAGAAAAAGAAAAGCAAAGCAATGAGATGTTAGTAATTTCTGCCTCATCAATACACCTTTTACATTGCACACGTTATCTTTAACAAAAGTTTTGACCCCTATATGTATTATAATTTTATATTTCCTATTTCTTTTTGCCAATCAATGTATCAATCATGCTTAGGTGTTGCTCTTGTATATGCCCAGTGTACTTGGGCTATGCCTACTATCATCAATAAAATTCTTATTTACTGAATAAAAAAATCGATGTATCAAATATCAAGTTCAATCACAGTAGAAGCATCAAATTATCAACTTTGTTGAAGCAAGGGCAAGAAATCTTATTTACGAGCAGCATTTTGCTCATAACATTTCAATAAGAAGTTGGCAGCTGGGTGAAAACACACAGAAAATAAACTACTTGGATTAAAAAAACAAGCGGAATAGAAGAAAAGAGAATCAGAAATAAATAAAGCCCGTTTGAGTGCTCAGTTGGATGGTACCTAAAAGCAGGACAATAAAACAAAAAGGACGGGAGTTTTTTAGGTCCATTCCAACGGATAAATGAAATTATGTGTTGCAGTTATCATATTCAAAACTCAGAATACAGATCACGCAGGACGAGCATAATGCAATGCAAAGGTGACAGACATTACGTAACGGCCTTGAAGAAATTATCATTAAAAAAAGGGTGACAGCCTTGAATAACTGATAAGTACAAAAACTAGGGTGGTGTGAAATCATTGGGATAATTATCAAACGGGTGGTGAGCAAGATTTTATTCATCTTCCCAATCTTTCCACAGACAAATCGTCAAACAGGTCCACAACGCAAACTAAAAAGAATATGAGAACAGCTAATACAAGTATCAGGAAACAAAAATCCATGCGCCAACCAACCAAACCCCACAATACTCCTGTAATAGATGAAAAACTAGAACAAAAGCACAAGCATTGACATCGTTTCATAACTTTTTGTTTATAAATATTAATATATAAATATCGATTCATATATATTGGAAAAGGAAGCAAAGGAGGGAGAGGAAAGCTGACCTCTGGAAGGGCGAAGAAAACGCAGGAATTATTCGTTGGCGCTGTTGAGTGTTGGGGCTTGAACGAGGAAGAAGAGCTGCAGCATCGTGCAGGGTTTTACTTGTCTTTATGTTGAAAATTTGATGGGCCGGTGAGGAGCTGATTTCAAGGTTGGGTCAATATTCTCTGGCCCTATTTCGTTACAGATATAATATTTCACCCAAACATCCGTAAAAACAATTATTTATTTTAAGATTAATGATAGAAAATCTCCGGAGATATAAGTCTTTTATATTTCTTTTAAATAAAAATAAGCTCCACTGTTTAAAAATAAATTTTTTGATGAATATCTCATATTTGTCTATTTTTTTCAAATGAATTACGCGATACTTGCACATTTTAAAATTGTATTTGTACCAATTATTTATCTTATTTCAAAGAGTGGGGCTATTCTGCCGCCCCACTCTTACCGCTGGGCTTACCATCCAGTGGTTTTTTTCTTCTTCTTCTTTTTTTCTTTTTTCTTTTCATATTTTTTTAATACATTTTAATATTTTTAAAAAATAAAAAAAAATATACAAATATACTTAAAATCACTTACTTAATCACTAAGTAAAAAAAAAAAAAAAAACAAATTTTTTTGACCAGCGGTCAAATAAAGTGGGCAAAATGAGAGGGCAAAGTAGTTTTATTCTATTTCAAATAGATAAATGATATCTACAATCCAAGTATATGCAAATCTTGCATACTCACTTTGAAAAAAAATAGATAAATCTAAGATTCATATGAAAAAATTATTTTTTTAATAATAAACTCTATTTTTTTTTTCAAATAAAATGTGTAAAGTTTGTACATTATGAGACTGTAACTAACATTTTTCTTTCAATCACCATCTTTTCATAATTAATTAAATTTTTTTCTTTTTTTATGTGACGCGTATGGAAAGTTATGATTTTAATTTCAAATTTTAATAAAAATTTTATGACTAATTATTGTTATTCGCATCAATGATTTTACTCTTATTGGGGATAGCAATCCTCTCTAGGTAATTGAAGCACGATAACGCAGGGAAGCCATCGTATTGACCGATTAATACGGGCACTGGAGGTTTATTATGTCCGAGTTTTCAATTCGAGAATGCTCTGTATCTTTCAATTCAGAGCATTTACAAAGCTGCAATCACTAGGATTAAGGATTCTTCTGTACCTTTAACATGCATTGGTGCAGAGCAGAACAAGGCCAAGTGTCAGTTTACCAATCCAATTCTGGCAATAATGGCTACAACATATGCCAGTTAGAGCCACTTGGGCGCAAATCAGTGTCCCCGAAAATATTTCCCTGGCATTCTGAAGTGCAAAGACGCAGGCTTTGTCCATCAAGATTCAAGACAAAATATTCCAGTTTTACTATCCCTCCCCAGGTTGGAATGCGCATCCAACAGGTTTATGTAATTTGTTGAACATTATTAACAGAGAATGTGTGATTTAGAACAAACTACAATCGTGGATCAAAACTAGAACGATTCCCATGTCTGATGTCAAGTTCCTTTCCAACTGGTCCAGCTCAAGCTTTAAGGCAATGAGAAGTTGCTGATCTGCTTTTAAAAATTTGTCATTTGGGTATGAAAAGAACATTTCGTCTCAAGGAAAAAGTGGGAATAATAATGATGTTAATGCCCCATAAGCAGTGAATTTTAAGAAAGTAAAAGTAGTACAGGAATTAAGCATTTCTAATTCTTCTGCATATCATTATTCATGGCATATATGTGGAGAATTTTACAAGGATCTCTTCAATACAGGAAGCCAACAGGGGCACAGATACACGAGCAAAGCAAAAACAGAAGGGAAAGCAATTGTAAGATCGTCAAAGAAACGTAAACAAACATACGAGCCCCAGATCCCATTCACTTCCTTAGAATTTAACAAGTTTGAAGGGAACATATTACCGGAATGCAATCTGTGCTCAGTTTCCAATATGCTCATACTCCAACGTAGCCCCTGCAACTTCAGAGCACTGAAAACCAATAAAACCTCATTCAAATATGTCCCTTAATGCAGACGGAATCAAGCAGCAGAGGAAGCAACAAGCAAGTCACAGCTCCATTCAACAAGGTAATTGCAACTCAACAGAGTTTTTGCAAAACTAATCATACTTCTCTCTCCATGAGTACATGAGAAAAAACACCCAAGAAAGCGCCAGTGCAATATCCCCAACAACCTGCCTCGGCCAATCACGAGCGAGATCCTCGAGCTTCCTCTCAAAGTACACTCTCCAAACGGCCATGGAAATGTGAAGAAGCACACACCCCTTAGCAAAGAAGCTCTGGAATTCCCTGTCCTTAACAAAAGACACCATGAACAGAAGCAACCCAATGGTAAATAAAAGCAAGCCCGAGAAGGAATCTGAGGTCCGAATCAATAACTGATCCTGGGGCGTGGATCCTTGAAGCTTACGTGCAATCTCAGAGCCATGGCCAAACACAGAGACCTCATTGGAGTAAAACATCATTAAAGCTCCGCAAGTCAGAGCTATCAAAGAATGGGGAATACATATAAGAAAAAACCCAGATGATCCCATGATTCTATTGAATTTTCTTCTCCTCCAATAAGTTCAACTCTACTATAAATGCAAAAATGGTTCAACAGCAACAGCACAATCTTTTCGTTTTCTTCTCCTCCAATAAGTTAAACTCTATTATAACTTTAAAAATGGTTCAACAGCAACAGCACAATCTTTTCGAACCACTTTCAATGAACAAGCCGCACTCTTTACTGGGATGTATATAGATATCGAAAGATGCGATCGTTCATCAAGATCAATCCTTCCCCCAAAAGTCTCGTTGGAAATTTCTGGGAGATCAGAGTGAGCTATTTGATTAGAACCCAATGTTAGGTTTCACTGTACAGCTCTAAAAACCCAGATGAACCCATGGAACGAAACAATATATGGAGTTTCAGATCAATTTGATAGAGCTGAACCAAGAACCATGACTGAAACAAGAAAGCATACGCAAACCCTAACCATGATATTCAATGCTTCACACAAACAAACAAAACGGCCCAGCGATATAAACTATACAAAAGAGAGAGACAAAAGAAAACCTTGGATCCAAAATTCTAACCCTGAACCAAAGGTCCAAAAGGCTGAGGCATTGAAGGGGTATTAAACTGAAAAGGGTTTTCTATAAGTAGGGAGAAGGAGGAGAAGGAGCACTGCGGTTGGAATAGGCTTTAGACCTGATGTCAGCCACAGCAATTAAGTAAATGTTTGGAGGTTTTATTTATGAAAAAATATTTGCTGCAGCTAACATCCTACACACTGTGTTGGTTGAAGAAAACATAAAAAAAAAAAATTCTGAAAGGTGTACTGGCTTCCACTGCTGCCCAGCATTCCTCTTTATTTATAGGTGGTGTTTGGGATATGGCTATTGAAGATAGATGGCAGATGCCTTTGAATGGCATAGAGATAACTTCCTTCACCGGACACCCCAATCCATGCAGAAAATGCCATGCTTTTCTGGTCAATCCCTTCCTTCTTCTGCAAAGCAATTGAACATTGTGGGTCACAGACTCATTACTTTGGTTTTTGGATTCATGGTTGGCCATTTGTTAACAGCTGATGAGGAAGGGTCATATCTTTTTGGTGACTACACATCAAGTTCTCAAATCTGTCAATTCCCAATTTAACTACTGCTTTTTTAGCAATTTACACATTTGATCGTTAAGATTCATGAGAATATACGATACAAACTACGATCGTAACTATCGTATCATAATTAAAGATGTAAATCGTCATGAAAATGATAATTTGAAGTATAAATAGGGAAAAAAATGACAATTTGAGAGTGCAAAATTTATTTTTCGTTATGAACTCATTCATTATATTTAATGTCTTAAATGGAGGGCAAAGGGTATTGATTCTTGCTTTTGCTGCCTGACTGATTCAAAGGTCATTAATTTTGCAGCTTGACCAGCACCCAGCATAGGAAATGGGCCATATGGGAGAGCTGATTTCAGATCTACGTCTCACTTCATTCATTGCAAGAGATCATTTTTAGTGTCTTGACATGGAATTGCAAATCGGACAGTCAGACGAACAAAATCTGCAGAGAGAGAATCGCTTTTGGTCATGAATTCTATCTATTATGCTCCCCATGTTAAACTTTTGTGCACATTGGAAGACATCAAAGAAAGCGGAAGAAACAATGCGATCGTGTCTTGAAGTAAGTCCTTTTAACTTTGATCTGTAATTGGGAGACGCAAAACAATAATGGGATATTTAAAATCTTACAAACTAGCTGTATTGTTTTGTACTGTACACCAAACCAATGACAGCTCTCTAATTATATATCCTACAAGTTGAGATCTCTAAGGCCATCATTGCAGACTCTCCCGTACAGCTGTTAGGGATGGACCATGGAGGGCTCTTCTGAGAACATAAATTAACTTTTATGCACTGAGCTACCCTGAGTCGTGTGCAAGTAAGAAATGGAAGTGGCAAACGTGGGCACCATAAGGTTGCATTTAGTTTGAAATAGTATTAAAATGTGCAAGAAGAATGTTATCTTTCATTCGGCTGATATGACACATTTTAAGCGGTCTTAATTGAGAAGTCACTAAATATATCACATTAACAAGTATAACTGGAGACGGTAAAATTCAATATGACAACATTTTTCAAAATCAATCCTTCTTAGAAAAGTGTTACTCACTTGTCGAGAAGCCGAGATGGGTCTTCTCATTTTTAAGCCATTCTGCAGGCGCTTGCCATTTTGATGTTAAGAGTAATGGTTTTTCTCATAAAATTTTCAACCACAATAGTTTTCAGAAGGCCTTTATCTCCATTATCACCATCAAAACGACAATTATCATTTCTATCTGATTTTAGAATTTAAAATCAAGGTCTTAGACTATAAAACAGTAACCACTGTATGTTTGCAACCACGACCTTCCCCAACTTCATCTATATTGCATGCATCCAGCAAGTATGTTTCTGGATCCTAAACAAAGTCAGGGTTAGAAAATAATCAGGTGTTCAGCAAGTTTACAGTACCCTGAACATGCTAGAACCATCTTCTCTTTACCCCACTTATAAAAGCCCTGAACATAGAAACTACTTGTGATATAGATAACTGAAATCTCCAAGTTCAAGGAGACATGGGACTAAAAGCATCCGTATTCAGAAAGAAATGAACACTAATTAGTAAGGGAGTGGAATCTTTTTTTAAAAAAAAAAAAGTCTGGCCTTTTCCATCTAGCATGGCAGCAAAGCACAACTAGTAAATGAAAACGAAACCTCCAAAAACACTATGATATAAACATGTAACTTAACAACACAGGGAAAACTTGGTAGTGTAGAAGGTATGAAAATGACAGCAGCATCAACGGAACTTATTTGGAGTGAAGGTATTTACAACAAAAATCGATGGTTAACCTTTTTACTTACCAAAAATAACATTTTCTGAAACAAAAATTAGAGCAATGTTTGTCCTTGTGGCCATCCTGCTTGAATCTAGCCACATCCTCACAACCCGTGCCGTATAATTTGAACAAAGAGAACAAAAATCTTTACTTACCACCTCCCTTCCAAGAAAATGAAAACCTAGAATGGATTGTTGTCTCTATGACCAGCAACAACTTTACGATGACGCTTTTGACCAGATTTCCTATCTCCTCTTCGCCTAATAATCTTCTTCATAGGAGGCCTTACCATTGGATTATAGACAGGCAAAGCGGCTGGAGAAGGGATTATCCGACCAACTGGAGGAGGCATTTGCTCCAATAAATCTCTGTGGTATGCCTGTATATTAAAATTTTTGCACTCAGAATATAATCTTAGTGTTTTTTTCATATGATCCTCTGAAGTACCTTTTTGCTTTTTCTTTTTTCCATTCCTAAAACAATATGAAGACACTAACCTGTATCACAAAGTTACGCCTTTCACAATCCATAAACATATTGATGCCCCAACTCACTGTTGACATCATTTTGTCTCTCACTGTGGAAAAGCTTAACTGATCCCTGGGAGTAAAACGATCAACTTCATTGAACCATAGACAGGTAAATAGATTTGTGATGGGAATGTGCTCCTTTATGATGACACAACCTTCAGGAACATCTGCAGAAACACATTCATAAAACAAAATATTTGACAGGGAAAACACAACGGACCAGCGTCTGCAAACAAATATGTAAAATACCTACATTTATAAACATCTATAAAGTTATTAATGAAAACATGAATGCAAAAATCATGCACCTACCACTTGTTATTGGAAGCTTAGCCAGAGAATATGGTGTTAAGCCCTCCCTTCTATAAAACTCAATCTGGTAGTCAATAGAGGCATTGTCGTATTTCCCAGCAGCTTTATTAGCTTCAGCCTCCTCAAAAACATCAAAGCGTTTATAGTGTCTTGAGATGGCAAAATTAGCATTTTCACGCCACAAAAACCTGAATCAGATTTTGGGGATTGAAATATCAAGGTTAGACTTTATATTTCCTATGAAGCTCAGAGAATCACATCCATGTGTCCCATGCATGAACATCAATGCCACAGTGCTTCAAAATAAACCTGAGACAAAATAAAGCAGGTGCCTTCCTTATTGGATTCTGACGCCAGAGTAGATCTCATGAGTCCCACCCATTATTACTACAGACAATACATAAATTACAAAAAGAGAAGTGTGTACCCGATCAAGAGGATATATGCAATTATATCACTCGCATCCATTAACATCAGCAATGATATATACATACTCTAGAAGAGAAGACATCAAGATATAGTATATTTCATTGACATTATACGTTATATTAATAAGATACCTTCTTATTGAAAAAAAAATTTATACATTATAAAAGTTGAAGCAAAAAACAGCTAGTGAGCAGTAAATATGTAATCACATTCACACCACCTGGGTTAATGAACATTCTAAGAAACCTAATGAAATATGTCTGCCAACTCTCTGCTTTCTGAATCTGGACGGTATCTTAGCCATACAGGAAATCCAAAATAAACACCAATTCAGGCTCCCACATACCAAGAAATGAGAGGCTAACAAAAACAGAAGATGGATGTACCTCTCAAGAATTTGATATGGATCCACAACAAGCTGGAGCTTTCCATCGATCCATATGGAATACCGAACATTGGGGAAGATCCTATGCAATAGAAGCTTTGGAACCTGTCATAAATACTTAAGAGGGTCAACAACATCAAACACACATGAGTTTTTCACAAAATTTTCCCAGAATTGATTTCGAGGACACCTAGCATCACCACTGTAACAAAAAGTAATCAAGGTTTTAGGTCAAGCCCCCATAAGGGAAAAAAGGAACTGTCAGCACATAATATCATCAACGTCATTTCCCTCCATGCATTTCTCTATCTGACAACTTGAAAAGAACATAATTAGTTAAATGGTGTCATATCACAATCTCCTGTCTGCAGATCTGCTATGATATAACATCATCCATACAAGAAAAGAGAGGGGGAGGGGAGTCTAATAACCAAGAAAACTACAAATTTTCAAGACGCAGAAGAAGAAAACAAAGAAACAAAGAAAATACAAAATTTATCTGAGCTACATTTTAGTATAGACCGAAACAAAAGAAACAAATTTTCCAAAAGAAAGTAGAGAGACCTTTCCATTACGTCTTGGATCAGTGTATGGAATATTATGAACGACAATAATTCTCCATAACCCAATCCTCTTACTGCTGTCCAAGACACTAGAATTCTTCATATAAGCTTCAGTCTCTTCATCAATAAACATATAAAAACGAACATTTTTCCTTGCCGCTTCACTAATGTTCTTGGGCTGCTGTATAATGTCATAGTTTCCTAAAAAAAGGTGCACTCATAAGGAATAGAAAAGTATATGCGTAGAATCAAGTAGATCTTTACAAAGTATCTTATACTAAGCAATACCAAATATGGCTGATGCAACCATAACCTCATGAAACTGCTCCAACTCTAGAAGGTCAGCTTCATCAATATCAAATCCACTCTGGTGACCAGGTTTGCTTCCCTTAACAAATCTGATAAAAATTAAAATTAATGCACCAACAGAGGAGGACAGAAAGGAGGATGCATTTAGCTGAAAAAATATAAACAGAAAACACTGCAGACAATGGAAGATAATCTAGCTAAAATGAACCAATAGGAACGAAACCTAAACCTACCCACAGTGCACTGCCATTGACTCTTTTATTTCAAAGGACTCATTCCTCTGCTTTAAAGAAGGATATCCACCAAAGTCGGAGCCTCCATGAGTCTCGGTTTTGATAGGATTTTCATCACGGATATATGTCAAATTACGTAGCACTGGTGAAGCTGATGGGGAGCTTGGCATACTAGCTATAGCCTGCTCTACAGGGAGATAACATACTGGGCATGCTGAAAATAAAATGAAAAGAAGAAGTTATCAATGAATATTTTACCAGAACAAATTTTAGATGTGGGCTGTAGCCAGTACTTTATATGTTCTTGACAATCAGTTTTACACTGAAATTACAAGTGTGTGGGTGCAAGAAATTCATTAACAATACAATATGCAAGAAAACCTCAAACTTACGGCGTGGACCAATCCTTTTACTACCAGCTGGTGGGGGAGGAGGAAACACAAAATTTCCACAACGATGGCCCGATGAAGGGTTAGACCATGTAACACTTGTAGCTGTTGCACTAGAAGTAGTAGGAGGAGGAGGAGGAGGAGGAGGAAAAGATGAAGCTTGACTTTGATCATTTCCTTTCAAAGAGATCTCTTCAAAATAATTCTTATTCCCATGATTATCTTCTACTCCTGGTGGATTTGAAGATAGAGGATAATCTGACCGATAAGGTGTCATGCTTCCAATGTGTGAAGTGATGTTCGATTCTGGTGCATCACCATTCAAAAACCAAACCAGTAAATAGGGAGAATATATGACGATCATAAGGAATCAATAAGTAGCACAATGAAAATTCACAAAAGCTAATTGAGACCTAGCAATCACAAGTGTGCCTAAAAAAATATTGCTTCAGCTACACGATGACAAGATGAGGAGACGTCAACTCCATCAGATCATATTTTGTCTCATAAAGAGGGAAAAAAAATGATAGCGCCTCCTAACTATATTGTAAAGCCTCCCACACATAGCATAATTACAGGTGGCAATAATTCCAGTTATAAATGACCATCGAAGAAAAATACAAGAATGGGGATAGAAAAACAAACCTTTATTAACCGTAAAGGAACCGAATACAAAAACCAAAAGAGCGAGGACAATCAAGAGGAGCATCGCAACCCTCCTTCGACCAACGTATCGGCAAATAAATGGGAGAAGCTTTTCCTTCTCCCTTGAACTAGAAAGAAGCATCTTAGAAGGTTTTCGCGCCTGAGAAGTCTGCAAGGTACCGTTCTGTATCTGTTGTTGAAGTGATCCATAACTCCCCGTACGTAAACCCAATGACCCTCCAGTCATTGTATCTTGAGACCCACAAGTTTGGGTTTCATCTCCTTTCTATTTTACACAACCCTCTCATTCACAAAATCCTAATTTGTCTTCTAACACTGATTTCCAAAATGCCACGACCAAATCCAAATTCAATACCAACTCACAAATCCCATCCCCAAATGGTCCACCGATTCACTGAAATCTCCAATGTACGGCAACACATTCTCAAACCCACCATTATTTTTGCAGATTTATGTTCAAAAACACCAGGCCACCTAACCCACAATTCCTTCTAAACGCTAAATCTCAAAATTGCAATGATCACTTCCAAGCTTTTTAATTCCAAATTTCCAATGACAGAATCCACCACGAAATGAATCCCGAAAATCAGACCCACTTCTCACTTTGCACTCAACATCGAAACATACGATCTCAAAAAGGTGATTTATTTTTTTTATTATTAAAAAGCCATAAACAGAAACAGTTCCAATTTACATCAAATCGAACTGCTTCGAAGTTTCGAGTCTATCCAAAAAATCGAAGGCTCAACGTTCAATGTTCAAACGGAAATTCAATAATGGGGGGCGGAGATTCAGACAAAAAAAAACTTACCACTACGCCAAATTTCCAATGGGCTCCAAATCAAAATCCTAGACACCTTTTTTCCTGAACTGGGTTTTTATCTTGTACCCAGATTCTAGGGTTTCGGTGTGAAAATTTTATTATGAAAACTCTTTCTTCTGTAGGATTAGCTTCCGCATCCCTCTCTCTATCCACGTTTATTTATTATTTTTAGTACTCATTATTTACCTTGAGCATAAAATTCCACATTCTACTTGTAAAATAAAAAATCCACATTCTAATATTTTATCTTATTTATAATACCAAAAGAAACGTTAATATTATAAAACATGGGCTGTAATTGGATCAAAATTATATTTCAAAATTAATATATGGATAAATGACAGGTCATGACGAAGCACTTACAAAACATTTGTATGGCAAATCTAATAATCTTTTATTGGAAATATTTTAGTCATAAAGATTACATAAAAATAATCTCATAAATTGACGTGATTTGATATAGTTGGTCAAATTATAAAATTACTTTTAATATAAAATAAATCTAACAGATCAGATGAGAC
Source organism: Juglans mandshurica (assembly GCA_022457165.1). Classification (NCBI taxonomy): domain Eukaryota; kingdom Viridiplantae; phylum Streptophyta; class Magnoliopsida; order Fagales; family Juglandaceae; genus Juglans; species Juglans mandshurica. The sequence goes on along the minus strand of CM039632.1, from coordinate 1,954,041 downwards.
CACGTCAACTTGTATGATTATTTTTATATAATTCATTTGTTATTGTTGATTCAAAATTTCAAACTCCACGTACATGCAAAAATTTATTTGTACCCAATCTTGGGTTTCTGCAAACTCTTAAGTATCTCCTCAAAAATATTTTAATTTTAAATAAATTTTATAAAATAAATCTTACATAAGATCATATCAATTTATATATTTAGTTTTATAAAATATTTTTGTAGAGATTTAACTCTTAAGGTTTTTCATACTTTTGTATTGCGATTATATAATATTTTAATATTATTGTTATATTTACTGGAAAAGGAGAAATATTATAAATTTTTACTGTATGATGTGATGTGTTACATTTATTTCGTAAATTAGACGCATCTATCGATTCATGTAAGTTTATAAAAATGATTTATTGTATTTGTCTTCGTATGGTTACCATTTCTCTTTTATAAACTTATATATTGCACCTTCAATTATTATTTTTTTGTTGGAAAAGTTTTACTCACCATCTCTAAATCATATACTTATTTTTTATTTTTTTATTTTTTCTTTAATATGTATTTGTGTAAAGATGATGAGTAAAATAACTATTTTTATTGATTATCATCGTTAGTCTAATTCTAACCGTATTTAATTTTCTAAAGTACTTAGAGCATGCAGTTAATCAGTTTTGACAATTCATTATCTACTATGTAAAATATTAATTCCTGGTTAAAAATGTATTTTTCACGAAGAGAGAATATTATTAATCGATGGTTAAAATGTATTTTTCATAAAGAGATAATAATAATAATAATAATAAATCGATGTTCATCATAACTTCTTGTGTATGACGGGCCGACGGACTAAGTCCAAAGGCCGAAGCTTGTATAGCAAAATCGACCCGAGTTTATGATGCTGTGGCTTGCTAGAATTGGGAAAGCCCTTTCCCATTTCACCTGAAGTTGGACTCCCATAAATGCCTGGTGGTCTCAAACGTTTCTCTCCAGGCCATCCCCCAAAACCCAATATTATTTAAACGTACAGTTACTTTTATATATTTTTTACATATTTTATTAATGTGATTGACTGTGTCACTTTTTTAATATAAAATAACTATTTAAGTTAATCAAATAAATAAAATACGCAAATAATAAATAAATATTATTGTATGTAACAGAACTTTATTTAAAATAAAGAGGAAAAATGAGAGAAAGCCATCTCAAAGAAATGATTAACCTATCCATATTGGGTGGTGCATGACCAACACATGGAGCTTTCCCCAGGCAAAATACGAAAACACCAAGTACTTCTTGGTGAGATATAAGTTTTCGCATGACCCTTTTTTCATTTTTATTTTCCGGTAATGATTTTAATTAGAGAAAATATATTTACAACCGTGAATTATGCAACCGCCGTGTAATCGTTTTGAAAAAAATGAATAAAATATGGGATCAACATTAAAAAAAATTAATTTTTTAATAGTAGACCCTACTCTTTTTTAAAATGGTTACGCGGCATTTATGCACTTCACAATTATACGTAAAATTACTCTTTTAATTAATCTTTACTTATTTTTACCCCACTTTCCCTTGCATCATGGCTGCTTTTTAACTTGACATGATTGGCTATCTAATGACACCCACCACCAGAAAAAAACTAGCCACTCTCTGTATATTTCCGTGCCACCTAATTTTTCCTTTTTGTCAAACACCATCTATGAAAGCTGCATTTATGGGCGTAAATCGGTCCAGTACGATGGTTGATAGCCTGGACCGGACGAAGATTCGATTTAATTATTTAATTATCTTTTTTATAAATAAATTATTTAAATTATTAAATTAAAATTAAATAAATTATTAATATGAATTATATAAAAAATTATCTAATTATTTTAATTAAATGTAAATAGTAGAGTTTGTATGAATATATGACATAAATTATCACATGATTTATGATTTATTATTAATTGCTAGTATATATTATTCTATATTTTATTTAATCAATGATAATAAATTAGATAAAAATTACATCATTAACTTATATAATTACTATATAAAATTTGTAGACCTCGGGACGGGACCGAATTTTTTTAGCCCACAATTTGTGGGATCAAGACCGACCATTTCAACTTTGGTCCGATCTGGTCCAGACTGAACCATTCGACCTGATCAATTTTTTCAGTCCAGACCGAACTCCTTTCAGTCCTAGTTGCATTCTCATTGTCCGTCCCTAAACAAGTAACCCATTTTCTTTGCTTTGTGAAAAATACTGAGACTTGGTTTCACAAAAGGCAAGCTAGGGTTTTCATTCTTTGTGAACAGTATTATAACTTTCAAACATTGAGCATTCACATTGGCATATCTATTTGTATATGCAAAGTCATATTTGTATAATATGAGTCTAAATTTCTCTATATCAGAGTATGCATCTCCAAATATTTGCATAGTTATGAACAATAACTATACAAATTTTGAGATCTACTGTTCATTCCACAAAACATATTTTACTAATTCATTATCTCTCCTCCCACTCTCTCTCTCTCTCTCCAGCTCTCCAACTGGATTATTTTCATCCCACTTCTCCCCCACAACCCAGTACGTGTTAATTGCAAACTCTATAAAAATAAAATAAAAAATTAATAATAATAAAATTGTTTGATTGATTGTCCGAGTGGGAGAAGATAGTGCCATAAATTTCGTAGAGGTGCATGATTATGTGGATAACTGTTCATTATTTAATGGAGTTTGGACAGCTGTTTGGTCGTGGCTTGGGGGGGTGGGGGCTGTGCTCTATATATGCAGGCTCTACTCAACCGTCCATGATCTTCTTCTCGGTCGGGGGAATTGTAGTTCTTATGATTTCATTCATTACCCTTCCCTAACTCCCTCTCTGCCGTTGTTGTTGCTCCTTGTACCCTCTTTTCTCGATAACATCGCTTCCAATTTCAAAACATGTGTTCTCGTGAAAACCGATGAAATATCCCCATCTGTTTTAATGAGATTCATGTTTCTAAGTCTCTTTCCTTCTGTTGTAAAAAATAGAAATGCTATATATATAAAAATATTATATAAAATAAATTTATAAAATGATATAATTTTATGAAATTTTTTAAATTTAAAAAAATAATTTTATAATCTAACGTATCATATCAAATCACATCAATTTGTAAATATATTTTTTTAGAATAATGTTACATACAGTCGTGAAAAACGCAAATGCCGTACAGTCGCTTTGAAAAAGAGTTGGGTCCACTATTAAAAAATGAAAAATTTTATTCATAAACTTCATACACCATCATTTTTATGAGTTCTTTAATTTGATTTTCTTACCAAATGTGTGGCATATGGATTATGAATAGAATAATTCAATTATTTTAAGAATAATAAAATAAAAAAAAATTAAAAAAATTGGTGTGTGGTGTATGGGCTTATGAATAGCAATGTTCTTAAAAAATTCATTTCTTTTCACGTAGACCTTATATTTATTTCATTTTTTCAAAATGACTGTACGGCACTTGCATACTCACGACTGCAAATATCATTTCTCATTTTTTTATAATATTTTTATGACTAAAATATTTGCGATGTAAAAAATGTTCACGTCCTTGATGACTTTGCGTGTGGTAGTGAAGTGTTAATGTATGGTTGTTACACATATCATCTATGAATATAATAATGAATTGTTTATAAATAATAATAAAATAGTACGAAAACAACGAAAATTAAGAAGCTTCGTCAGCAATCATAGACTCGAATTCTCCTGTGAGTCAATTTTGACAGGCTATGTTTGCATTTATTGACATGCTTACCATGTTAGATTGCATCTAATGCTTAAAAAAAAAAACAACGAAAATAATGAAAAATAAATAACATTTAGGGGACCATCTCGAGTCGTTATGCAAAAAACGGAAATTGATGTCCAACTTGAGTTGAAAAACATGCACGCATTAGTATCATGTTCTAATCAAATACGATGTATTCACTTTACATTCTTTAATTTTTTAGAGATTTTATATGTTAAAACAGACAAATTATGCAATCAAACTATATTATAGGATTGTGTCCAACGTTATTCTAATGTTATTTATAATTTAAAAAGTAAAATATATAATTTTTTTTTAATAAATTCACAAGTGATCTAAAAGAAATAAATGTACCGTTGAAGTTGGTCAAGCCAAAAAAAGAGAGACTTTGATCGGTCCCATTGACGGAAAAATGATGAGAGTCCAAAATTAGAAATAAATGTGGTTTAATGATTTGGTATGAAACCCTACACCATTAAAAACAGTAATAAAATAATTATAGATAAATAAATAAATATTGTTGAGTGGGGTAGTTTGGTTGAATTACACTGTTTAGGGTGTGAATGAGTTGGATTCTGAATTCTCTCACCTAACAGCCTTTACACTATTTATGAAGTAAACTCAGCTTGTAAGAGCCTTTTTGGTAAAGGGAAATATTCTAATTAAAAATTGATAACACAAAAATAATTCTATAAATTGATATAGTTTGATGTGATTTGTTAGATTATAAAATTTTTTTATTATAAAATAAATCTAATGAATCTGATTAAATCACGTCAATTCTTAAAATTATTTTTATGTAATTCTTGCCAACGACCACATCACCTCAGCATAACGCCCAAATTACGAACGTCGTAAGTCCATGCATGCTCTTTGCTGAGCACGTGAATTCATATGCGCCGGAGTTACATGCTTTGAAAATTTTATTATTATTATTATTATTAACAGTTTAGGTACTCTTTAGATAATGAGTTGAGGTGAGATGAATTAAAATATAAATTGAAAATTTAATAAAATATTATTTTTAATATTATTATTATTTTAAGATTTAAAATTTTGAGTTATTTATTATATTTTATATAGAAATTTGAAAAAGTTGTAATGATGAGATAAAATGAAACAATTCTTGTATCCCCAGGCCTTATTAAAATATTTCATCGTGAGATTGTTCATTATTATATTAATCTTTATTTTCTAAAATAATAAATGAGGTGTTAATAAATAGAATAATGTTATACATTACAATCTCATCGTACTTTTATTTTACTATGTAAGATGTGACGCATTTATCGTTAGATAAATAATCATCCAATAAAAGATCATCTAATGATAATAAATGTGCCACATATTATATAATGAAATGAAAATGAGATAATAGTGTAATGTATATAAATTTTCTAATAAATAAATTATCGTACTAATGCAATAATAAAATAATATTATTATATGTAAATTTAGAAGGTACAATTTTGAAGTAAATTTATTTTATAAAAATAGGACCACCGAAAAAAGTAGAATCTTATTATACTTATTTTCAATAAGTCATTCTACTCATCATTTATACACCATACATCATATTTGATTATTTATTTATTATTTTATTATTGCTAAGCTAAAAGAATTCTTCTACTCATCATCTATACATCACAAATTTGATAAGGAAAAAATTTATGTGAGATGTAGAGATGATAAGAATAATTATTTTTCAATACATCTAATTACATCTAAACAATATAACAAGTACATTTTATCTTGCACAGATATTTTTAAATATAATATATAATATTTGAGTTATTTTATTGTCAAACCAACTTGTAGAGTATATTATTTTAAATAATGGTAAAATTTAGTTTATAAAATTTAAAATTTAAAATTATCTTCTAAATTAAATTCTATAACAGATTTAAAGCCTGTTTGGGATTGTGGTATGATTTTTAAAAAGTATTTAAATAGTCTTAAAAGCCTTTTAATGAAAAAATTAAGTTGTTTGAATGTTATATATTAAATCACTTTTTATTTCAAATAAGTATGAGATAATCTCAAATAAAGTTTTTCCTCATACATGTTTTTTCGAATAATGTAAAACGTAAATCGAATTTTAAAATGACTGTTAATAGATAAAAATACCTATATAATTTTTTGATAATTCAAAATTTTAAACTTTATAGGATATGATCATAATTTTTAAAAATTCAAATAATCGTCATTTCTACATCAGAAATTATTTTTTAATTTGTTTCAAACAAACATAATATGTTTAAAAATATTTTAAATATATAGTTACCAAACAATAAATAATTTTTTAATAATAAATTTTATTTTTTAAATTATAAATCTTAAAATTATAAAAGTTATATTTTCAACCGTAATTTTAAACATGCACTTGAACTTATTATTAAGTAATAATTTTATGTTACAAACGGGACCAAGAGCACGCTGTCACTGAACTTTACAGTTCCATGCAGACTAGCAGAGTATAAGATAAAAGGAAAAACAAAAACAATTTCCTCATTTTTGTACGAAACCATAAATCCACGAGCTTCCGACAATCAGTCAGTCTTTGAAAACCAACCATTTATGATTTGAAGAAACCAAATCAACGTAGTATTAGCATGTATTAACATCTGTAACTTGTAACTGCAATCTGACTGTATGCTAAATAACGTCCTTTCAGCTTAGAGCGGGGACCGAAGAAGGACACGAGAAGAATGTCTTTTTGGCTTTTTTTTTTTTGGAAAAAAAAACCATAAAATGCCTTTTTATCTTCTCACTCACTCTGCATCTTTCGCCACTTGAAAGGGGGTTTGGGGACTTGGGAGAGGGACACACTCACTCTTCCTACTATAAATATTAAATACAATCTTTTATTTTTATTTTTTCAGTTGAAACTCAATCTCACTGTCCCTTCCTTCTTTCCTCCAAATCTCTGTGCCCTAGATCCTTGGCTTCCCTACCCATATTCTAGATCACTGTATCTGGGGGGTGACAGGGTGTTCAATCCCTTGCCGTGAGATTAGTTCTTCCTCTCTGCCGCATAGGAGTAATTATTTTCGATGTACTGGTAGTGAAATGAAGATTCTGAGCGTTTCTTTATTTATTTTTTAATATTTGCGTGATTCGAGGGTTTGGGTTTATGCAATGGGTTTCGTTTGTTGGTGATCTTGTTTCATTTCTAGCTTGTGAAGTAGAAGGGTTTATAGAGAAGTGATTTCCATTGCAAAAAAAAAAAAAAAAAGGGCCCTTTTTCAAGTCATTGCAGATTGATTTTCACTCAGTTCTGCGAGAATTTTGAAGAATTTAGGGTTTCTGCTTCTTCCAAAGCTGTAACTTTCTGGGTTGTGAATTGGTGGCTTTCATGGTAATACTGTGTTTTTTGGTTGGAACTCCATGCTTCTTTAAAGTACTATTTAGAAATTAAGTTGTCAATTATGGGCTTGGAAGACGAGGAAAGCAGGGCAAAAATAGCAGATTTGAGGGGTGAACATTGATTCAGGAGAAAGATTTTTTTGTGGGGGGTGGTTTTGGTGCATGATGGGTTGCAATTGTTGCAAGCCCTCTGCTATTGAGGATAGTAAGGAGAGCCCGAGGGAGAGGTTCTCGAAGGCCCCGTCGGACTTGCGGGCGTCGAGGGCGACCTCTTCCAGACGGGAGGAAGTGCATCGAGCCAAGGATCGGTATGACAGTAATGATGGGAGGACAGCGTTGATAGACAAGCACGCGAATGGTTCGGTCCGGTTACACAGTGAACATTTGGAGAGGAAGAGGGAGAAAATGGAGTGTCTTGTTGCTCAACATCCGGGATTGGGTAGTGTTCCAAAAGCTACGGAAGGGGAGCAGGTTGCAGCAGGGTGGCCTTCGTGGCTGGCTGCAGTGGCTGGAGAGGCTATTAGAGGATGGACTCCACGGCGTGCTGATTCTTTTCAAAAGCTGGATAAAGTATGCTCCTTTGGTTATTGGCTGTTAAGTTACATTATTTTGTTCGTCGTGGGAATGGTTATGGTTCAATGCCGATGATCATTTTTTATTCTAAGATATTTACTTGCTCTACTGATCAGCCCAACCACCCAATCTTTTGTTGATTCTAATATCCACTTTGCATTTGGGCATTTATACTACTTAGAGTGAACCCTTTCCTTGTGTTTAATATGGACTTTCTGAGCAAAAAGATTGGGCAGTAGTTAAATTTGTAGACCATATTCTCCCACATTGTAGACATTGTCCTAGAAATTGCGCGCATTAGCCTTATCTCTATTTGGGGTCCATTGGGTGATGCCTAGGACTGCAAAAAATTTCGGTGGGTATGAGAGTGGTGCGATGTGGGGGGCAGTTCCTCATATATTATGCGCAAGTTTTGCAGTGCTCAGAAAAAAATGTAGATAGTATGGCAAGAAAGGAAGAACCCAACTTTTAATGACCGAGCTGAATGGAAACTCTGAAATCCATCTTTATCTTTCCACCAATCTTTCTACATCTATATCGGGCTTGCTATCTGTTGCATTGTCCACTGTGATGCTTTCTTGAATTTTATCGCTCTTAAAAAGTTCAGTTGCAAGCATTTGGAAGGATGCTACACGCATCCTGCTGTATTTTTCTTATTTGTAACTTAATCCTTTATATCTTATTATTACTGGTAGCAAGTTTCAAGTATGAAAATATTGAAAACATTAAATAAAAAGGGCCGTTTGCTGATTCAAAGAAAAGAAACAAAGGCATGATAGTGATGAAGGAATAGTGAAAAAGAACCAGATTAGTTAGGACTTGACCTAGGAAACATTAGGGTCTTGGTTACAGGTCTGCTTAGGTACTATAATAAAACACAATGAAATGATATTCAATGGTACAGTATCACCGGATGCTTATTATAGTTTTTATTGAACTGGCCGTTAAACATGATGTGACAATTAAACATGTAACTTGGTCCAGTTTAGAAAACAGATTGCAGAGTGGATGAAAGCTCCATATCAGATTTGGGAAAAAGAAATGTTTCTGTAAAGTGTAAAGGAGCTATTGTCTTATTTTTAATAGATTTGTGATTATTTAATCTGTTAGTCGGCCATGGATTGTTTGTAATTAAGGCCTTCCTTTTATTAATCTTCTGTTTTCCTCTTCATCTTCTTTTTTTGGTTGGGGGGGGGGGGGGGGGGGGGGTTGTGGGGGCGAGGTTGGGTTATTGTACTTAGTTCTTACAAGCAGTCCTTCGGTTTCTCTTGGTTGGTTACCAGCTGCTGTCCACTATAACATGGTATTACCTGTTGGCTGGTTTTGGTCTGCTTTATGACAATATATTTTCTTTTCTTGTTGCAGATTGGCCAGGGAACTTACAGTAATGTTTATATGGCTCGTGACCTTGAACATAATAAAACTGTTGCTTTAAAGAAAGTAAGGTTTGATAACCTGGAACCTGAAAGTGTTCGCTTTATGGCTAGGGAAATTCACATTCTGCGTAGGCTCGATCATCCAAATGTGATAAAACTGGAAGGTCTAGTTACATCAAGGATGTCTTGCAGCTTATACCTTGTTTTTGAGTACATGGAGCATGATTTGGCAGGCCTTGCTTCACACCCTGGTCTGAAATTTACAGAAGCACAGGTATTAGAGATGCTTTTTTTTTCCTCTTCTATAAATTGCAATTTGCTGTTTTATTCAATTCTTTAAAGCAATTCTCTCAAAGAACAATCTTTGAGAGACCTTAGGGATTTTTTCTTTTGTACTTTGGGTTCGTGGGCCAAGGCTCTTGTACTGAATGATGATAATTTTCAGGATTTGCTTTAGGCTCTTTTTTGTTCCTAGTGTGGTGTAGGTATTTCCTTTGTATACGTCCTGTGTACTTTATTTTTGCCTATACATGGTAATAAAATTTTCTTATTAACCATAAATAAAAAGGTTTCCCAGACACGAGGGCCAGATGATATTCCTTGGTTATATATATTTTTTTACTTATCCAGGAAAAATTGAGATACTATATTTATTTAGTTCCTGTTTGTTTGGTATTTCAGTTCCTATATTTATTCATCTATTTGCAGGTTAAATGTTACACACAGCAACTTTTACAGGGACTTGATCATTGCCACAGCCATGGCGTTCTGCATCGTGACATAAAGGGTTCCAACCTTCTGATTGACAACAAGGGCATCTTGAAGATTGCAGACTTTGGTCTTGCAAGTTTTTTTGATCCCCATCAAAATCAGCCACTGACAAGCCGTGTTGTAACTCTTTGGTACCGGCCACCAGAGCTTTTACTTGGAGCTACTTACTACGGAACTGCTGTGGATTTATGGAGTGCTGGCTGCATACTTGCTGAATTATATGCTGGCAAGCCTATTATGCCAGGAAGAACTGAGGTGTTTGTTATTTCTCTTTTATATTATAGGATTAATGCGCATGATCTGCTGATTATAGTATTGATAGCAATCTAGATGACCATTATTCAAGTTACAAACAATTTATTGGATTGAGCACCTTATTGGACCTGTCTTGGAATTTTACTCACGAGGAGTGAGTGCATACGGTTTATGTCTACTACTTGTTGCTGATCCAGTTTTAAAGAAGATCTAATGATTTAGACCACCTTTTTTATTAAAGTGATGGGACTTCCTTTTTTTGGTTGCGGTATGGAGGACTATATTTCGGATTAAAAAAAATATGGAGGACTATATTTCCACTGGAAACGTTGTGAATGTGGAAATAGGGCATGGAAAGAGATGGTTCCTGTAGAGATTTTGGATATGCAACATGACAGTCATCACTGGTTATTGTAGCCACCTGGTAATTTTGTATTGTTCAGACTCCAAAATTACCAAAATTTTCGTAATCATCATGCTGAATTTGAGGCAAATTATAGGCTACATGAAAAAGACATCCTGAGTCTTAATTGTCTGGATGATTTTGCATAACCGGTCATATAACTAAAATATCTGTTTATGTTTCTTCACTTTCAGTAGGTCTTTTTGCTTATATTACGTAGAAGTAGCCTAGTTTAAATTTATTTTTGGACTTGACTTGTAAGATAAAAAGTTACGTTTGGACTCTATTTTTTTGGGTTGCAGGTGGAGCAATTGCATAAAATTTTCAAACTTTGTGGTTCTCCATCTGAGGATTATTGGAGAAAATCTAAATTGCCTCATGCAACCATATTTAAGCCCCAGCAACCTTATAGACGCTGTGTTGCAGACACATTTAAGGATTTCCCTGCACCTGCACTATCATTGATAGAGACTTTACTTTCCATAGATCCTGCCGACCGTGGATCTGCAGCTTCTGCTCTCAATAGCGAGGTATGAACTTTTACATAAATGAAATCAATAGACTTTCCAATTATTGTTTTACTATTGAGTGTGGGTTATCCTGATATTTTTTAAGGTATTTTTTATACTCCATTACCTGTTCTTTTGAGTAGTCATCGTGTTATTGCCATAACTAGTTTAATTTTGGAGTTATTACCATAGTTGGTGCTACTTACTTTTTTTTTTTCCTTATTTTTATTGGTTTATGTTTCCAGTTCTTTACTACAAAACCACTTCCTTGCGATCCTGCCAGCTTGCCAAAGTATCCTCCTAGCAAAGAGTTTGATGCAAAAGTGCGGGATGAAGCCAGAAGGTGAACATTTTTTTTTTTCTTTTCAATTTATGAAATACTATTTTATAGCTTCAAATGAAAGCATGCCTTTTGATGTTTATGATTTTATTTAAGAAGCATGAACATGTTAAAAATCGCTATCATATCCACATATGATGCTTATTAAATAGATGTCAGCAATAGTACATATATTTTAGGATTTTTTTTTTTTTAAATATCAGGAATACTGTTGGACTATGCTAGAGATACAGCACATAAAAAGCAATTCCTCCTAATCAAATAAATAACATATCATAGAAACCCTAGCAACTGACAGAGATCAAATAATTTCATGGAAGGGAGGGGGGGGGGGGGGGGAGGGGGGGAGAGAGAGAGAGAGAGAGCACAATTCTGTTCATCTTATCATTCTTATGGAATGTTTTTCTGACCTCATTGAGCTTAATGATTGGGATGGCCTAAGCTTCAATGTCTTCATACACAATGGTGGGTGCTTAGTCATTTTCTTTGTTCTTGTCCATTTTAGAGGTTTTTTTGGGTGGAGGGGGTGGGAGTATCAAGAATTGACACATCGCCGTATCTTTAACATATCATGTCTATATTCCATATCCGTATGGGTGCTTCCTTGGGTGTTTTGAAGCTTGGGTTGTCTGGGCTTGCAGATCTGTGTGAAATTTAGACATTGCCTGAGAATGTTAACTGAATCAGATTTTGGTGATTGAGTTGACTGCAGCACTTTGCAGTTCCAAGATACATATTGTGATGGTTTCTTCTTGGTAAATACATTATCATAAAATATCAGTTAATTTGAAGTCAATAGATTGTATGGAGGAAATGTTGCTTGTTTGCTTAGACTGTGGAGAACAGCATTGGTTCATATAGTTTGTTGTTTTTAGACGAACTATACTGATGACTATCGGTCCAATTTCTAACTCTGTTGGCTTTGTAGGCTTTAAATTTTGGTCGATTATAGTGAAAGAATGTTTATATAAGTTCCAATAACTTATAAAAAAAAATATAAGTTCCAATAGCTATTGCCATTCTGCTAATGCCAAAGGGATTTAGCTGTATAGGTGTTATATGTAACCAATAACCTTGTTTTTGTTTAACATGGATAGACAAGGAGCAGCAGGAAGCAAAGGCCAGAGACTGGACCTTGAAAGGAGAGGAACAAGGGAGTCTCGAGCGGTCCCAGCACCTGATGCCAATGCTGAATTAGTATTGTCGATGCAGGTAACTAATGTTTATATTAGTTATTGTTAGTTCTCTATTTCCAATGGGGTTTGAAGATTGTAATTTGTTTGTGATGATTTTAGTTTGTTTAATATTATCATTTAAATTAAGCCAATTGAAGTCTATAAAAGCCATCCAAAGGAGTAGAGTGATAATTAGTCAATGATAAATTTATATAGTTCACTGTTGTTCAACCATATTGACTCAGTTCTATTGATTCATTGGATGGATGACATCTTACAATTTAGATGATGGTTCATCCTTAGTATCGTGTTTTGAGGATAGGGATATGCAAAATGAGCACCGTGATAGCATTCTGAAGTTACTGTGCCAATTTCAACTTTTGGAAATAGATCTATGGTGTCTCCTATTTCATAACAATAGACTATTATTTTTTGATTTGTTACCTGTGAGTTATCTAAGCCCTATATTAAGTATTCTCCATAAGATCATCACTTCTTGTTTTTGTCCTTTTCTTTTTAATCAATCTTGCATCTATATCATATTAATCGTCTTATTAATAATACCTTTTGTTGCAGAAAAGACATGCTCAGTCGAACTCTAAGAGCCGGAGTGAAAAGTTTAATCCTCATCAGGAAGACGTTGCCTCTGGCTTTCCAATTGATCCACCTAGACCGTCACAAGCTGTTGAAGGAAGCATAGAACCCCAGGAACATCATCATAAGAGAGCCTCCCATTCAGGGCCACTGACTCACCGGGCTGCATGGGCAAAGGCCGGTAAGAACCTGGATGATGCCGCAAAGATGTCAACTGGGGCTGACTTGTCAACAATATCAGGTTTTGTGGAAGCAAGGAGGATGTCTGAGGATCGCAGACAAAGGTCTAGTTCTTCGCAGCCAGAAGTTGCAAAATTTATAGGCAGATTTCCTGGATCCTTTAAGGAGAGCTCAGAGTCCGTGACACAACATGATCAAAAACATCCTTCACTGGGAATTGCAGGTTCTCATAAAAAAGAAGATGCAAAAATTGGCAGCAAAGATCCAATTCTCGTGAGTAGTTTAATTTTCCACATTTAAATATTTTTCAATTTCTTTTGAAGTTTTATGAATTATAATAAATTTTCTTCATATATGTGTGTGTATATATATATATATGTTTATATAGAAAGAAAGAAAAAAAATTCTGAAATCCCCATTTTTACAAAAATTTCAGTATTACGTGCTGGTTATATACATACACGTCTTTATTTATTTAAATTTGCTATTTTAATGTCTTTTAAGCCGTTTTAATGGACTTTCATCCCAGTAGTAGCATGTTCTCTTGTTTTTGCTTTCTAATAGCCTGATGCATGATTCTTGTCTTTATTCGGTTCAGCTCGGTTATGGATCGAAGGGTCACAAAATACACTACTCTGGTCCATTGCTAGTTCCATCGGGCAACATGGATCAGATGCTGAAGGACCATGATCGCCAGATCCAGGAAGCTGTGAGACGAGCACGCATTGACAAGGCAAAGGTCAGAAAAGTTCAGGCTGAAGGGAATAAAATTTCAACCAGTTCATTATTTGTTTCTGGCCGTTAAACTGGTCAATGTAAACCCCAAATGAACCTGACCATCCTCAGGAAGATCAGTGCACGCAATTTGGCTGATGATTTTCTCCTGCAATATAAGTTAATTATTGGCTGGGGGTTTTCTTTTTCTTTCTTTCTTTCTTTCTTCCTTTCTTTTTGTATAGGTCCTAGAAGGATGGCAAGTCGCCATTTTAGCTAAGCTTATAGCTTGTCAAGAAAACTCCCTCACTCTCTCTCACTGTCTCTCTCCCTCTCTCCCCCGCGGGTATATTTTCTTTCCACTATGCAACTGAAATTGCTAAAAAGTATGGGCCATTCTTGTAGATCTTATTTGTTATTATAAGCTGTAGAGTATGTGGAATGCGTTAGCTTTTGTGATGAAAAGAGTAAGATATTGCATCCTCTGCACTCAAGGTACCAAGGTAAATGCTTCCTGTGTAGAGCGCTCCCAAACGCTTTTCTTTAATACTACTGTCTGTAGTGGCGGTCACATTATCCAAACCAAAGAGCATTCAGCGTTTCTGCTGCATTCTTTCATTATTTACCTTTCTTTTTATTTTTTCCCTCTACTTCTGAAGGTAGACCCAGAATCTACCTTGCCAACAGAGTTTACCTTGGATGGTTTCAATCCTTCAGACCTCTTTACTCTTATGGCACTGCAACACTGTACTCCCTTGTTGGTTCCCTGACCAAGAACACTACCTTTTTCCATTGGTAGAGCTCCATATCATTCTAAAGATCCCCATACTCCTCTAAACCACTCCCCTTCTCTACCTCTTCCACTGGAATCCAAGGTGCTTCTTCAGCCCAACAACTAGGCTTCTTGAGCCGCTCCAACGATGGCGATCCCAACAACCGTCGTTTCGATGCAATTCAAAACAAAGAGTTGAGGATGTCGACGACTATCATGTTGGTGTGGACGTGAATTTTCTCGCATCTTTGGTTGCAAACAAGAATGGCTCCCGCAAACATGAAAAATCCCTGGAGAACATTGATCTCAAGGTTTGTCTAGACCTATCCAAAGTGTCTTTTGCTGATGAAATGTATGCCTGGGTTCTGTGCATCCACTATTATGCCCGTTGGTTGTTAAATTCATATGAGTTAACTCAATTCAGTCTAATTTTAAGTTAAGTCTAATATCCAAACATTCAACTCTTAAATTACTAATATCATCTCAACTCAAAACTTTTTTACACGTGAGATCTACAATTTTTTTTTAATTCAACACTTTTTTATACGTAGGATCCATAACTTTTTTCAACTTCTCAAAATATATTTAAACTTATATTAACATTCAAACACATTTTAAATTTATTTTAAATCAATTTTATTAAATTCACTCTACCATTTCAACTCGTCACTATTGATAAAAACAATCATCCAATCTTATCCTCGAGCTTCGTCTAAACTTTTCCTGACAGATATCTTAATGGGTAAGATAAGTCAATTTATTATGTCCCCTCCAACATAATAAACACCAAAAAAGATGGACCAACTTGTTCAACGAAAATAATAATTTATTTGAGGAATAAACCCACTTTTTTTGTCCAGCCAACTTACCATCCGATCCAAGAATGGAAATGCCTTCTTCCCAAACTTCATGATTAAATGTAAAAATATTTGGGTGTTCATCCAAAGATATTTGGTCGAGTTTTGTTATGTATAAATAAATTTTTGTATTAATGTTGTTGCCTTCATATTCTAAATTCAAATTAATATTGTTTTTAATAAAATTTACTTTCTGATTAATCATATTAAATTAATACACGTATTAATACACAAAATCATTTATAATTAAATTTTTCCTATTTGACTATTTGGAAGTTGGAATAAAAAATAAAATAAAATAGACAGTCGTTGGTCCATTGGCGTTTTAATGGACAGAGTAAATGGAGATTCCATTGTCACTGTCTCGACTCTCAATAATAGGAACTGGAGTCTGGAGCAGATTACAAGAAGACGAGATGTTGTTTTCCCTCTCTTATAAAAATCTTTTACGGAGAAAAAGTGTACCTTTTTTTAATATGATCACGGAAGTACATACTCTCACCTTTTTTTTCATTTTTTATTACTCATTCGTTAAAATGGATAAAAACCAAAAAAAAAATTGATACATATAGTCGTGAATGTGTAAGAATCGTATAGTCATTTTGAAAAAAATAAATAAATATGAGATCCACATGAAAATAAATTAATTTTTTAATAGTAGACCCCACTCTTTTTCAAAATGATTGTACAACGTTTATGCATTCCACGACTGTATGTAACATTACTCTATTTAATAATAAGGTCACAATTTTAATAAGTTAATAACTTGATAGACATATTTCAAATTATAATTATTTCAATTATAATTATAATTTGAATGAAATTTTCCACGTGTACTTTTAATGGTGATGTTGTATATTATCCTTAATCCTATATACAATTTTATAGTGTGTAAGTTTTGTATATTCATTTTAAAAAAAATGAGATTCATCATTTAAAAAATTATTTTTTAATATAGATCTTAGATTTATTCACTTTTTTTAAAATGAGTGCGCTATACTTACATATTTTAAGATTGCAAAATTATAAATATTATTTCTTATATATACACACACGAGCAATACGAATAATGCTAGGTATAAGTTTTAAATAGATAAATTTTATACAAGCCATTTGTAAAAAAATAGATCATACTAATAAAAAATAGTTTTTATTTTTTAAAATAGAGTATATTTTTTTTACAAAGATTTGTACGTAGCTTATCTATTTGAAACTAGTATAAATCATTTCTGGAATCCACTTTTCTACTATTTTCAGCACACCTGTTTGGTGACTCGGAATATGACGTGGGGCATCCACAACCACAAACATTGAAATGAAAAATGAAATAATTGTGTTGGATACAGTCGAACAGCTTTGCAAATGCAAACATGAAACAACTCGTAATTGAGTTTGATGAATTGGTTGCATGTACTTGCAAGCTATGAGAAATTGGATTGAAATTCCTTCAAAAAACAAAGCAAATCATCGGGCTCCGCCCGTAGTTTCAGAAGCATTATTTTTCTCCACCAAAAATTCTTAGGGCTTTTTTCCCAGAATCTACCCAATGGAAATAAGCTTTAAACTATTTTGGCCTTTTATTTTTTCCAGAACGGAAATTGGAAAGATCTTAGTACCGTTGTCTAAGGTAAGTACCGAAACATTTGCTTTAATTGATCAAATTCTGCTACAAGAAAAAGAAAAAGAAAAAGAAAAAGAAAGGGTTATTTAAACTTTAAATACCGGCTTTCTCCGGTAATCGCCGGTTGTCTCTGAGAATCTCATAGGAATATAATAATAATAGAAAGTAATATTTAATGAATCTGTATGATCACACTGTTTTGGATTGAGATCCCATTCATTGGTAGTAATAGACATCAGGGAGATATTTCTTTAATGAAATAATTGCGGTTGAGCCGCTCCATTCTGAGTCAATCTTTTATTATTGTCTTCGATGTTGGTCCCACATCTTGATCGCACTAGATTAATGCTTTTACTTTAGCTCAAACAAGTTGTTTACTGATAATTAGGGTTTCTGACGGGAACCAGATTTTCACGTCGGGAAAGCAACTTCCACTTTCTCTGACTCAGGTAACAATTCGGGGATATTTTTTTATTCAATTATTTCCCAAAACTGTACGCATGTAGAAATGTTCAGACGATGCCCCACAGGTTTGTTTACGTTCAACCTTGTCTTTGTTCCAAACTAGCTTCAGGCCATGGTTGTGCCACGTAGGTGTTTTGGAATAAAGCGGGAAGATAAAGAAGAAGTGTGCCTAAAGATTAGCCTCACAACTCACGAGGTTCAAAAAAGGCAATAAAGTAGAAATATTTTTTTGTAGACAATATAGTAGAAATATTTGATAGACACCAATAAGGATACAAAGAATAGGGCCTTGATGTTATTGGGAAGTTGTTTTTCTATTATTATTATTCACAAATGATCTGTGTTTTTTCTGGGGAGATTTTGTTTTGTACTTTTGCGAAGAGGGGGGGATTTTTGTGAGGCTGTGGAGCTTCTGAGTGGTGTGATAGTATTGCAACTACAGTTTTTAGTGTGTGGTTCTGTTCGTCAGGTGGCCTAGCCGAAACAGGAGACCCTCCCATGGTGGTACAGGCACCTCTCTCTCTCCTCTCTCTATGTATTTCTGAAGATTTCTTTGATGACTATATTGTGGTACTGTTGCTTGTGTTGTATGCCTTAAAAGCTGAATATAGTTAAATGTGAATATTGTGAAGTATGTTACTTAAGAGTTCATTGAATATTGTCGAGTAATTGTGGTGGCGGCGACGATGCATGTGTTATTGGCTGTGCCGAAATTTGTACGCTGATTTATATTACTTTTGTGCCAGCAGGATATTTGTCGTTATGTTTGTCAAGCTGAGGTGTTTATAATGATGAAAGGTTAGGTTTTTCTTATATGCTTGCACCACTGTAATGAGTTATTGATTCAAAATGGTAATGGTGGAAGTGAGCGAGTGTAATAGAAATCGGAGAATACCTCCGTTTCTTGGATGTGTTTGTTCTGGTCTTCATGCAGCTCTAGGTGGATAGTAATGGAGGGTTCATCCGAGTCTGCCTGGCAGAAATCTGATAGTTCTAGGGGATTGAATGTTTCTGGAGTCTCAGACAGGAATCTGAGGCTTCTTCCCGCCAACAGAATTGGCTTCTCAGGTGATGCATCGCATGATTCTGTGTTTGGAACGGATAGAGGTAGGGTTGCGTTGGCTCACACGGATCATCTCAAAAACCAAGGTGGTTCTTTTGGAGTTTGTGAGGATGAGGTAGCACTTAACCGTTTTGTCCATACCATAGAATGGGGTGATGTTAGTTTGAGGGAGTGGTTGGACAAACCAGAACGCTCTGTTGATGTCTTAGAGTGCTTGCACATATTTAGGCAAATTATGGAGATTGTTAACGTAGCACATTCCCAAGGAATTGTTGTTCATAATGTGCGGCCTTCCTGCTTTGTGATGTCCTCTTTCAATCATGTCTCCTTCATTGAGTCTGCATCTTGCTCGGATTCTGGTTCTGATTCTTTGGAAGATGGGACCAACAGTCGAAATGTGGAGGCTAAGAATTCATCCTTTTCGTTGCCCTATGATGGGAATCAACAAAGAAGCAACCTAGGAAGTGAAGATTTTCGATCTGTTACAGCACCAACTAATGCCCTATCAGACACTACTTGCATGCAGTCAAGTTCAGTCTATGCAGCACCCGTATCATTAACAGAAGAGAGTGAAGCAAATAAAGACAGAGATAGGGGGAAAGTTGAAGCTGCAGAAGAAAAGAAGCAACCATTTCCAATGAAACAGATATTGCTCATGGAGATCAATTGGTACACAAGCCCCGAGGAGGTTGAGGGTTCTCCAAGTTCCTGTGCTTCAGACATTTATCGGCTGGGGGTTCTTCTCTTTGAGGTTCATAAGAAAAAAGATTCTCAAACTTCCTATTAAATATTCAAATTGAAAAAAGATTTTCAATTTCTATTGCATTTATTTCATTCTTGTACTTAGAAGTGAGAGTTCAGTTGAAGTTATACTGCTCCTTTATGTTTCTTTTTCTTATGTAGCCTAATATGAAAGTTCTAATTGTGACCAGTTATTCTGTCCATTTAGCTCGAGAGAAGAAAAAGGTAGAACTATGTCTAGTCTGAGACATCGAGTTCTTCCACCTCAATTGTTGCTGAAGTGGCCAAAAGAAGCTTCATTTTGCTTATGGTTACTGCACCCTGAGCCAAGTATTCGGCCAAAAATAAGGTAATCTCTTCCTACAAAATGCCTTTTTAGCCATGCGTTTTTTTAATAACACAGCACCTTGACTATATGAAAGTAGATACAAGGTGAAGACTTTTCAAATTGGAGATACAAAGAAAATCGGTTTTATAAGCTATATGATATATAATTATAGAACAAAATATTTGATGCATTAATGTTTAAAGAAATGTGACTGGAGTTGACTTTTAAAAAAAATATGAACTAACTCAGTCTTAAAGAGTCGTACAAGAGTTACCGATCGAAAAGAAAAATATAAAAAGTTGTTGTAAAAGAGTTTATACTTGTGATGGTGTGGGAAGGGGTAATAGATTGGGAATAAATATTACTAGAAGTTATAAGACGTTTGCTTGTAAATTATCTAGATGGACGATGTTGGATTGCTTTTGGGGAATAATTCTCTATTTTGAGGAATAGCGTGATTGATTTTAAATTAAATAGTTACCTACTTATATGGAATATCAAGTTTCTATCAACTGCCTTGGTGAATAGAGAATTTTGGCTAATTGAAATCCTTGTGTAAGTAATCTGAATGTAAGTGATTGTCACACATATTTTAGTTGCATCTTTTTTATTATTATTAGTATTATTATTTTGCATTCCTATTTAACTACTGTTTTTTTTTTTTTTCCTTATAATAACTACAACTTTTTAATTGGTGTTTTAATATGATTGCCTTATTAGTTTCTTTACTGATAAAGTAATCAATGAGAGGAATAACTTTTATAGTCTTCATTTATTTTTCCATTGCATTTCAGAAATCCCTCCCTATCTTCCCATGTATTCTACTCATAATCTGATTCTGTTGACTTATTGCTTTCAAATCATTGGCGGTTAAGAAGAATCATACTGGCATTTAAAGACATTTTTATGTGTAATGTTCACAGTCTTACTTTGTCACATGTAACAGCGAGTTGTTACAGAGCGAGTTCCTGAATGAACCAAGGCTTGATTTCGAAGAACGTGAAGCAGCAGGTGTGCTTAGAGAAAGAACAGAGGAGCAGGAGTTGTTGCTGGAATTCCTTTTGCTTATTCAACAAAGAAAACAGGAAGCTGTTAATAAGTTGCAAGACACTGTTTCCTTTTTGTGTTCTGATGTGGAAGAAGCAATGAAGCAAAAAACAATTCTTAGGAAAAAAAGTGGTTCATGCCCAGAACTGGGGAAAAATGATTATTTGATTTCAAGTCCCCCATCAATGAATCTTGTTGATAGTGATGATTCTACTAGCTTGGGGTCTAGAAAACGATTTAGACCAGGACTGAAGATTCATAACACAGAGGAATGTGATGATAATCTCGATGATGGTCAGAAGTCAGATACACTCAGTGGCAATAGTGAAATCTTTCTTTCAAGAAGATCTCGGTTAATGAAAGACTTCAAGAAACTGGAGTCTGCATACTTTTTGACAAGATGCAGGCCAATCAAGCCCTCAGGGAAACCAGTGAGCAGGCACTTGCCAATAAGTAGTGATGGTAAGGGGTCTATTGTTGTAACTGAGAGGAGTTCCGCTAATAATTTGGTACCGAAAGATCAGTCAAGTGAGGGTAGACAAAGTGGTTGGATTAATCCATTCCTTGAAGGGTTGTGCAAGTATCTATCCTTCGGTAAGTTAAAAGTTAAGGCAGACTTGAAGCAAGGGGATCTGTTAAATTCTTCAAATCTAGTATGTTCTCTCAGTTTCGATCGAGACGGACAGTTTTTTGCTACCGCTGGTGTAAATAAGAAAATTAAAGTATTTGAATGTGACACGATCATAGATGAAGATCGTGACATCCACTATCCCGTAGTTGAAATGGCTAGTGGGTCAAAGCTAAGCAGTATATGTTGGAACAGTTATATCAAAAGCCAGATTGCTTCAAGTAACTTTGAAGGTGTTGTGCAGGTAATTTAAGCCTTCAATTCTATTCCATTCTTCTGCTTTATATTTCTTTATAGTAAGTCAGTTAAATGTCATGTTCAGTTATGGGATGTTGCAAGAAGTCAAGCACTGACGGAAATGAGAGAGCATGAGAGGCGTGTATGGTCCATAGACTTCTCATCAGCAGATCCAACGATGTTGGCCAGTGGGAGCGATGATGGTTCTGTTAAGCTATGGAGTATCAATCAGGCAATTCTATTTTTGCACTTGGTGGATGTCAGCTTTGAAACTAAACGTACTGCAGTCATATCATTGCATGCTGTGTATATTTACTTCTGGATGTGTGATAAGTTTTTCTCTTACCTGGGTATCTACTGCAGGGAGCCAGTATTGGTACCATCAAAGCAAAGGCGAATGTCTGCTGTGTTCAGTTTCCCTTGGATTCTGGTCGTTTCCTTGCATTTGGTTCGGCAGATCACAGAATTTATTACTATGATCTCCGTAACCTCAGAACTCCTCTCTGCACATTAATTGGACACAACAAAACCGTGAGTTATGTCAAATTTGTTGATGCAATGAATATTGTTTCTGCATCCACGGATAACACTCTGAAGCTCTGGGACTTGTCAATGTGCGCTTCTCGGGTTATTGACACTCCGCTTCAATCATTAACAGGGCACATGAATGTAAAGGTACATTCACTTGTCATACTATGCTAGGCATCTCTTTTCATATATAACGAAATATTATTTCATCAAGGTCTATTCCATTTCTAGTACACTTAATTTTCAATTATCTTGTTCTGTCATTATTAAATGATTAGGTGGAGCAAGCAAATTATAAAATCATCAAAGACGGAAAAAAAGATCTAATCACTTTATTTAACTATAAAAACCTTTGGTCAACATGTGCAACCTCTAGTGCACTTGGATTGTGCCCCTAGCGCTTTTAATAAAATGTGGTACCTTTTCTTAAAAGAAAAAATCTGGGGAGAAGCAACTGTAGTGGGAGCAGCCGCTGCACACCCTACGTGGTATAAGTAAAATAAATTCGAAATTACTATGGATTGAGAGAGCTAATGAGAGAGAGAGAGGATATGAGAGAGAGAGACCGAGATGTGAGAGAGAGATGATGAGAAAGAGACCAAGATGTGAGAGAGAGAGAGAGAGAGAGAGAGAGAGAGAGAGACCGAGATGAGAGAGAGCGGAGATGAGAGAGAGAGTCGAGGAGAGAGAGACCGAGATGAGAGAGAGAGTGACGATGAGAGAGACAGGGATGAGTGAGAGAGCTCGAGATGAGAGAGAGAGAGAGTCGAGATGAGAGAGAAATGATGAGAGAGAGACGATGGGATGAGAGAGAGACGGAGAGAAGCCGTCTGGTGCAAAACCAAAAAAAAAAAATACATGGACCAGAAGCATCCACGTAATGTGTGCATTGTGTGCACCGCTACAGTGGATGCTATATACAAGAACTCTAAAAGAAAAAACAGTGGGTCAATAAACATAAATTTTGGTGCAAGAAACATTAATATTGGTGTTTATTGACCAACCTTATCACTGAAATTCCTGAAATCCTCAAAGTGCTGCACCGACATTGATCCCCAAAACTTGTGATTCTCCTTCCATATTTTTTATTCTAAATATTTTCAATGAAAGCCTCAATTGACGTATAGTGTATTTACTGAATGGTTATCATATTTTCAGAAAGAGTAGGCCATGCTAGAAGCATAAATTGCAGTACCACGTTTTTCCTACCATAAAAATTGAGTGTGCCTCTATATACATTGGTGACTGTTATCCAAGGAACCAATGCACTCAGGCCCGCAAAAACTCTACAATTTTTTTTTTATCTGTAATCAAGAAATTTTATTCATAATAATAGGCAAAGCTCAAGTACACAGGGAGTATACATGAGAATTACCTAACTATAGTTTACAACTAAAAGTAGAAAGTCATAGACATTAAGTCCGTTACAAACAATGGCCCCCACCCAAGAAAACAATGTTTTGACTTTCAGCTCCTCCCTTGTTCTCTCATGGTTTTCGAAGCTTCTATCATTTCGCTCCCGCCAAATACACAAACACATACATATGGGGATCATTTTCCAGATTGCTGTAACTTTTGAATTTCCTCGGAGGCCTCTCCAGCATACTAGAAAATCTACCAATCTATGGGGCATGACCCATGATAATCCAAGTCCTATAAAATAAATCAGCCCACATGGTCCTGGCCATCTCGCAATGTAGAAACAGATGGTCAACTGATTCACCATCTTTCTTACACATGCACCACCGGTACAATACCATTAACCGACGTCTCCTTAGGTTATCTGTGGTGAGAATTTTGCCCAATGTTGCTGTCCAAACAAAAAAAGCTGCTTTTGAAGGAGCTTTGATCTGCCAGATGCTCTTCCATGGGAATGTGGGCATGCCTGGGCTCGATAAAACTTTGTGAAATGATCTGACCGTGAATTTACCTTTCTTGGAATGGCTCTAAAACATCCTGTCCATAGTACCCTCGGTCATACGTACGGAATATAATGCCGCATATACCTCCAACTCCCAGTCTTGGGCTGTCCTAGTGAAGTCCACATTCCATTAAGGGGAGCCACTAGAAAAAGCCAAAAGATCCACTATTGCTGCATCATTTAGTTGTGCTAGCTCAAATATGACGGGGAAAGTGTCTTTGAGACATCGTTCACTGCACTATTTATCATGCCAAAATCTGACGCGAGAGCCATCACCCACTACAATATGTGGATGTCTCCTGAAAGTCTCCCAATCCTTCCTAATGTTTTTCCACAAATCCACCCCATGTGAGCCGTGTACCTCATTCGAGCACCAACCACCCCATGCCTCCCCAACCTGTGCAACTATGACAGACTTCCACAGGGCCCCCCTTTCTTGTTGGTACCGCCACAACCATTTACCCAATAGAGCTTGGTTGAGCTTCGTCAAGTTACAAATCCCCAATCCACCCCTAGAAAATGGAGTCACACCATGGACCAATTACCCAGATGGAACTTGAACTCGTCCCCCAAACCACTCTACAAGAAATCGCGTTGTAGCTTCTCAATACGGTTGGCAATCTTTGCTGGGAGCAGGAACAAGGACAAAAAATAGGTGGGGAGGTTAGAGAGAGTACTTTTAATCAATGTGAACCGACCACCTTTAGATAAATACAGCCTCTTCCAAGATGCTAACTTGCGCTCCACCTTTTCAATCACAACATTCCAAATATGCTCTGATTTGAAGGAAGCACCGAAGGGTAAGCCAAGATACTGAAGAAGTAAAGAAGATACCTTACATCCCAAGAGAGAGGCTAGAGCCACCGCTTTGGGAACATTTCCCACCAATACCAATTCAGACTTTGAGAGATTCACTCTCAAACCCGAAACGGCTTCAAAACAAAGAAGTAAGGCCCTCAAAGATTGGATATGCCCAAGGTTTGTAGTGCGGGAAACCAAAGAAACCCCACCTCCCATAAATGAACCGCACAACTGTACCTCACATTGTGTCTTTATCTTGAAAAATAATATATTAAAGAAGAATCCTCAGTAGTCGGTACAACAACTATACCTTTTTGTTCTTGTTCCCTTCTTTTTTTCCTTCTAAATTGACTTCGTCATCGCCTTTTGCTTCGTTTTCTTTATAAGTTCATATATATGCACGTAACAACTAGAGATGGAGAACTTTATAGGCTAGCTAGCTCCTGATCTTTTTCTTGAGAACCGCACAATTGAAGAAGAGCGGGAGAAAGCAAAGAAATCCCACCTCCCATAAATCTTTTTCTTGAGAACCGCACAATTGAAGAGGTACAGAGAAAGCAAAAATACGTTTTTGTTCTGCCATAGCAGCCTTTGCAGTGCCGGTGCGGGAGATTTGGGTAATCTCTTTTGCGTAGCATTGGGAAAAAGAAATACTACACTAGTTATCTGATTATTTTTTTTATCTTTTTCTTGAGAACTGCACAATTGAAGAGGTACAGAGAAAGCAAAAATACATTTTTGTTCTGCCATAGCAGTCTTTGCAGTGCCGATGCGGGAGATTTGGGTAATCTCTTTCGCATAGCATTGGGAAAAAGAAATACTGCACTAGTTATCTGATTTTTTTTTTTTTTTTGGTGAATTCTAAAAAAAACAAAAAAAGGTTCAACCAGGACCCTGGAATAAATTCATCCGGGTCTGACCCGGGCTAACCCGGGCCGGAACCTTGAAACCCGGGTTCCGGTTCGGATATACAAGAGTTCCCGGGCCGGAACCCGGATGAATAGTCCTAAAGATGGGAGTTCTCGAGTGTTGAACCAAGTATATGTACCTGATATCCATAAGCGCCTGTTCTGAAATGAAGTTAGAAAATTCCCTCATAGCGGGTGTGATGTGGGATGTACCTAACCTTTTACTCGAGAAATGAGATACATTGAAATCACCCCCTATACAACTTGGTAACCCCTACCAACTAAGAAGTCCCACCAATTCTTCCCACATTGATCTTCTTTCCGCGTCAATATTAGGGCTGTAGACTCCTACAAATGCCCATCGGAACCCATCTTTTATATTTACAAAGGAGCAAGCCACAGTGAAATCACCCACAAATTCCTCTAATCTTTCCACCACTCTTTTGTCGAACATGATAAGAACACCACCTGATGCACCTTTATAAGGTAGATACAACCACCCAACATGATGGTCTCTCCACAAACTTCGAACTATTTGCCTTGTAATTAATTCTAACTTGGTCTCCTGTGAGCAAATGATATCACCTTGCCATTGTCGAAGTAAGTTCCTGACTTGGAGCCATTTGGCCTTCTCGTTCAGCCCCCTTACGTTTCATGATATAATTTTTGGCTTCATATCGGAACCGTCGTTGCCCTTCCCTTAAGACGCGCTTGGCTAGAGCTCCGCTCCGCTCTGCTCCCTCATCGTTCATTGCCCATGTAAGCCTCTTGAGTTCTTTTGTCTTTTTTTGTCCAAAAAAGTGAGGGATCAGCTTTGGCTTGTGCATGTCCAGCTTCAATAGCTGTGAGTAACGCCAAAAATTCATCTTCAATCCCAACAAAATGTTTGATCTCCATGGCTTTTTGAATTACCCAATCTGACACCCTCGGATGAAACGATTTCAATGGAGTAGGTTATGCCCCCTCAACAGAGCATCTGCCCCTCACTGCGTCCTCTCCCCTTTCAACCATCATCTCCACTCCACTTGTAGACTCACATACTACCAGAGACCCTTCCATTGCAACTTCCTCTGAGTTACCCAGGCTTCCCGCACTGTCAGGGCCAACAGATATGGATTTTTCGGTAACTAAAGAGTATTCCGGCGCCTTTAATGGTTTTTGGGCAGCTAAGGAAAGTTCTGTCGGCCCAGAGGTTGCCACTGGCATGTTCTGTGGCTTCTCACAGTGTTCCAACCCTCCCAACAACTCACCCATTCTCTCCTCTGTAAGATCTTGTGGTAACTCAACATTTGATGGCGTCGGTGACGTCGCTATCACAACCGTTATGGCGGGAGGCAACCCAGAAAGGTCCGTCGCACCCTTTTATGCCTTTCCATTGGACATTGACCCTCCTGATGACACAAGATCCAGCTGCATAGCCTCCTTAGTCCTCAAACCGCAAGCTCACTCCAGACGCAAGGTTTTCGGTGCAGAGGTTACCGAAGATAGCCCCTGAAGTTGCCGGCGACGAGCCGTTGATGTTGGGCTGTTGCTGCTGTGATGGACCATTGCCGGCGAAGGGATAGTCCCTTGCAGGCTGTCGTTGGGTTGTTGGGCCGGCAGCTCAATGGGACCAGCTGAGGATGTGGAGCCCTTCTCAAAGGAAGGCCCAATCCTTTTAAGACACCAACTCATTTTGGGTTGGGCTTGGCGTGTCCGGCCCAAGCCCACGCCCACGCCCATCTTAGCTCTTGATTTCAACATTGACCCAGACCCAGAATGGCCTAGGCCCAAGCCCAAGCCCAAGCCCAAGCCTAGGAATGAAATCCCAGTCCACATTACCTATAAGTGCTTCGATAGCCTTCTTCAAACAACAGAGCTCCTCCTTCATCCCAAAGAGTACCTTTTGCCCCTCACTTTCCCCTGCACAGGCATTGGGCAGACCACCTTCAACTATATTAGGTGTAGAGTTTCGACCAACCCTCCCTACCAAAGGATGCTCCCCTGCTCCCCATTTCTTTTTGTCATTTTCTCCATTTTGTGAAGCCAAAACCTGTCCCGTACCACCATGCACCACCACCCTACTTCCTACTCTACCACCACCACCACCACCACCAGCCTCAGTGTATGACCTAGCTTGCCCACCCACCTCTTTTCCCTTCCCACCACCCTGAACCACCGTTGGAACCTTGGAGAGGCAAGAATGCTTCATCTCCATGGACAAATTTTTCCACCCCTGTCCTTCCATCCCTGTCGGGAACACAAGCAGGCCTTGACGCCCATTACCATCAAATTCAGTAACTTCCAAGTAGCGTCCAAAGGCATTAGCACGCCGGTGAGCAACTATTGCCAAAGACCCAAGCCGAAAAGTCTTGAAAAAATCCTTTCTTCCCTCCGAAAGGTTGCATTCGTCCACCGTGTTTGCCAGCCAACGAGCGCTAGAAAGGCTGAAAACCATCTCCTTCGTAACCTTCCTGCCTCTTTCAGTAATACGGAAAAAATTTCCCCCCTCTAATGATAATATGAAAACCGTAGGTTCTATTAATAAGCGTTTTAAGTACCCCATCTTAAACCAGAACTATAACAGACCCAAGAAAAGCTAATGGGATGATGATTCCAGTGTAGATCACCAGAAGGGATCACCCATGGTAGAACTGTACAGAGAGAAAATAGAAAATGTACGGAGAGAAGGCAAACTCCAAGAAAATCATATAAAATTAAATTAAAAAAACCCGCAAAAACTCTACAATTAAGCATGCTTGGTTGGGGATAATTCTAGGATGAGTAGTTTTCTGAGAAGTTCTAATGTTGTACCACTCCTTTGGGCCCTTTTGGTACAATACTAAAAGTCTAGGATTTTCAAAGCGAGTCTACTAGTTTTGTTATTGACCATCCATGGACTATCGAAGAAAAATAGTCCACTATTCTAGTCCTTAATGGTGGCCACTTCTTGTGATGCTAAGTTTGGATCTAGCCAAATCTTCCCTCTCCTGGATCTACGTTAATTATTCTAATTGCATTTTTTTTGAGATTTTACATGGAGCTTGAATCATAGAGGGGCGGTATCTTGCTGTTTGTTTTTTGTCAAGAAGCCAATAGTCCGATATTGTCTTCTATTGGCTTTGACAGAGCTTAATGATATCTTTTACTCATGGAAGCATATTTGGTCTGTTTTCAATATCCTAACATCAGATAAATTAAACAATTAAATTTACTTGTCTGTCAATTTAAACTTTCAGAATAAATAATGAGATAATATGTATCAAAGCAGAGGCCCTAAGTTTGAATCTTGACTCCAAACTTCTCCCCTGTTTTAATTAAATATTCCACTTGTTGCACTCATGTATTAGAACATAAATTAAACAATCAAATTGACCTCTTCCCTTCAATTTAAACTTTCGGGAAAAATAGTGATTTAGCCTCTAAAGAGCTGCTTTAGAGTGTATTATGACCCTTGACAATCTTGTCAAGAGAAAGTTCTTCCATCTCAACTGGTATGTTACTTTTAAGCAGGATGTGGAGACAAGGAATCGTAATTTTCTTCAGTATTTGCTCACTTGAGCCCTTTAGATTTTTTTTTTCAAATTTATTTTTATTTAAAGCACTAGTTCACGAGGGTCTTTGTATCGGTTTCATAATTTAAAGAGGAAACAATATGGTAGTTGCATTATTTTCATATGTCCTGCGTGCAAGTATTATTTCTTCTCCCTAACTGTTTGCATGATTGTGATACATCAACTATGGTGATTTCTTCATTTTTTTGTGATTTTGTACCTTTGGGGCTAGAAGTTACAAATGCCCGTTCCTCAGAATTGTTAAAAATGTACTTACCCATAGGGGTATAGACCTATAGCTTGTGATGTCACCCTAATCAATGGTCACTCATCAAGGTGTTGGCTGATTAATGCAAAGCTATATTAAGCATGAAAATACTAGGTATGACACATAGTTGGAGTATGAAGTTAGCCCTCATCTCTGGCCACTAACATGTACTGCCCAAAGCATTGCCTCGAATACTTCTAACCTTCAACTTGATTCCTTGTTGCAGAATTTCGTTGGTTTGTCAGTTTCTGATGGTTACATTGCTACTGGTTCAGAGACAAATGAGGTACGTAATGTATTATCTTGGTTATTAATTCGACAAACATGTTTTGATTTCCTTGCTTTTGCTATGTTCTTCACATTAATGTGGTGAAGGGGAGCTTTTCCTTCTCCTTATGATCCGGGAAACCAAAGTCTCTCATTGTGTTCACTGTGTATTGTTTTTAAGTCGCATTAGCATTTAAGTATTGGGCACATTGCTGGTGTGATTTCGAGAGAAAAAAAAAAAAAAAAAAAAAAAAAGCAAGCCCAGCACCGTTTATAAATAACAAGTCTTTTTTTTATGTGCCTTGCAACGATAGTCCCTCAGAAAAGAGGGTCCAAGCCTGTGACAGTTACTTTGTTCTCCAATTCGTGGAATCACAAATTAAAATTGTCTGCTGTACACATCTGCTGCTTGTATTTCCATGCAATAAGTCACCAATCCTAGTTAGAAACTCATGCTGTTTACTAGTAGTCACAACAATGCTCATAAGATGTCATTTTGGTGGAGGTTGTCTCTATCTGAAGCTTTTATGATGATTAAACCCAATTCGGGTTGAAAATTAAGTTTGCTAGCTGCAGAACTCATTAGCATCTCCTTTCTCCCTACATTCATCGTGACAAGCAAAATTTTCTTGTAATCATCAACGATGTTTCTTCTTCCATACTGAAATACCATGTTGCTTTCGCCACTGCAATCTATAATAGAACATACCGTCCAAGAAAAGGACTCTCACGGGTCTTTTTTTTTTTTTTCAGTTTTATTAAAATTTGCATCAGAGATCTGCAGGGTGAGGCAGATAAGAGCCAAAGTGGCTGCTTATTTCCTAGCAGTACTTGTTTAGTTCTGTTATCAGATTACATTTATGGACGCAATCTTGTCCATGCATTTGTTCTTGAATTGTGCTAGTTTACAGCTAGTTATGTTCTTTGGCTCAGGTGTTCATCTACCACAAAGCTTTCCCCATGCCTGCATTGTCATTCAAGTTTGACAACACAGACCCACTGTCCGGCCACGAAGTGGGTGATGCTGCACAGTTCATTTCTTCTGTTTGTTGGCGCAGCCAGTCCTCAACCTTAGTTGCTGCAAATTCTGCTGGGAATATCAAAATTTTGGAGATGGTTTAATTTGGATACTCCAAATCATTCACAATTCTTAGGAAAAGGATAGACGTGTAGGGCAGAGACACGAGGTTAAAGAATCTTACGCCAAAGAAATTTGTGTAGCTAAGACAGGCTTTTAAATGTCCTAGGAGCTCGATGATTCCGAGCAACTTGGGAAAATTTTGGCATTAGATCATAATAGCGGATATGGTTTACCTGAAGAGTGAGGATGGTCATTTTCAATTGTGATGCATATAAAATTTCAAAGAATAGGAAAATGTATAAAATTGGTATAATATGAATTTATAACAGATATTCAAATACATCATTTTTTTTTTCTTCTTTAATATCCCAAGAAAGCAGTACAATTCTTCCAATATGGAGGACATATCCACCAGCCATAGATGGAAGGTCTTTGGTAAAACAACTTTTTTTGTACATTTGCATTGTCTTGAGATTCTCTGGAGTCGTGGACTTTGGTAGATTCCAACCATTACGTTCAAGTCTAACCGTTAGCTGGTGATAGATGGATACATATACGCAATCTTAATCGTCAGACCTTAACGCATGATGCCATTTGATAGCTTGTTATAATTGAAAATTGCATTAGCATTAGTGCTACATATGTAAGTACATATTGAGTTTTGGTTTACAAAATTGTTGTCTTTAATAACTAATGGAATTAAAATCTAGAAAATTCTAATCACTGTACGATGAAACTTACAATTCCAAAAAATATGGAGTATGTTGGTTGAAGAGTAAAGCCAAAAGACTCAAAATATTGAAGGAAAAAAAAAATCATACTAAAAATGCGTAATAGTTCAACATGATCAGAGCCTACTAGTGGAAAGATAACCGTGGCAACAAGTTATGGCTATGCTCATAACTACACTAATATGCCTTCAAATCTAACAAGAATGAGGTCATGGCTGCATCTACAGCATTAAAGTTCTTCATCTTGGTGGACATATTTACTTGCTTTAGTTGGGCTTGTAGAGGTCTTTCTTACTATTATCTTTTCCCTGTAGAGTCTTTCCACGTCTGCAAGCAGGAAAGTTCTACAAAATCCTATTTGCACTGATTTTGACCGAATTTAGCCTTCAGTGCTAGCCTAGCTACAAGGCGGCGAAGCCTTTGAGCTCCCGGGCTTGGCTTGAGCTTGCTCAGATTCCCAACCTTGGAACATTTGGGATTACCGGAGCACCAACCACCAGGGGTGAAGCTCCCATTCTTGCGCCTTAGTAAATCCTTATCAATCTTATCCAACACTGGGTCATCTTGTTTGAATTTTCGAGCAAATGCAGCACCACTACCAATCATCTTGTTTGTGTCATTAAGGGAAAGGGTGTGAGGGTGCTGTCTGGGGGGGTTGTCCCAAGAAATGTAGTGCAAGTCATGGTTGGCTGCACTCTGTGCAAACTTGGGCACATTGCATATGACGGTCTGAAAATAGCCCTCAGGGGAGGAGACGAAATTTGCGTAGTACATGAGTAGGGTTCTTGGCAAATTATCCCAACCCCAGATGCAATACTCTACAAATGACCGTGATAGAACCATCCATGCCGAACCTACAACAAAAATTCATATTATGAATGTTACCTAATGACGCACCAGGGGACAGAAAATAGATTGCCAATGCAGGTTTAGGCAAATTCTATCCGTGCTTTAATTGTAAGGGGAAAAAAAAGAACAAGAGGAAAACAGGAGGCATGCTATTATGAAGCACCAAACCTAACGTGGAAATGTTCAGATTTAAATTTGCCCCAAATTAAAAAAATATAACCTACCATCAGAGTGTCTGAAACTTAAATAAATGAATATGTTTAGAACATTCACTGTGATACAGGCTACAAACGTAAAAACTAAGAACTAGTAACCAGATGGATTTTTTGTCATAGTTCGAATTTGAAAATGAATTCCTCCCAAAAGCACCAAAAAAATAATATTTCCAGTAGAAGTCGATCTACTTTAAAAAATCTTATAGATAGATTCAAATCCCATAAATTGGTCACAGTTGACTCAACTCAGATATACAGGGTTTTATTGATACTCTCGTGAAATAAAACTTTAAATGTGTTTGTAAAGAATCAGACATCAGTGGACAATCATGGAGAATACAAAAAGGTTTAAAAAAACATGGGTGCAAAGAACTCTAACCTGTAAATAATTTAAAAGCTGTTGGCAAAGTTCTTTTGGGATTGACCCAGAAGACATCTGATTTGGTTGACGAGTATAGCCCAGGATCTATCATCAAAGGCATAGCACGCTTGTCCCTGCAAAACACAATCAAATATAGAATAATTTGTGAGTATATTGTGTGAAGGAGTTATTGTGTGGCATGTGTTAGAGAGAGAGAGGAAGAGGGAGCTCACTCCTTCCAACCTAGCTGGCTTGTGTGCTCAATGAAATTAAGGTTTCGATTTAAAGTTGAGAATGCGTAAAGAAGATCTGCATAAAATTAAAAAAACAGATCAACAAAACATATTGCATTCCTCACACTAAATAACAACAGTAGCAATATTAATTATAACACCATAAATTTGACTTCAATGATATGTACTGACCATCTTGAGTCACAAGAGGATAATCGGAAGCACTGAGGTTGATAAACCAATCCCAATCCTTACTCCTTTTGAGAAGAATGGCGCAAGCATGAAGAGTATTAGCAACCATAGTGGGTCCTCTATAAGTGACCATATTAGCTTTGGCAATCATGTAAACATTTTCAACCTTAGCAAAGATCGGTTCTTTTTCCACTTGAGAGGCGAGCTCCAACCTCTCCTCTGCTGGCGCCTCAAGATCCAAATGAACAACATATTGGTTTCTTGGATGATAAAGTGCATGAAGAGTTCTCCAAAGCTTTTCCAAATCTCCTTTTGATCCAGAAATCAGATATGCAAATCGAGGAATTGTTGGGCCAGTAGGAGGGGGTGGAGATTGTGAAACCTTCGATTCGGCAAAAACTGGGCTTGTTTGATTTATAGCTAAGCGAGAAGGAAAATTTGAAAAGATTGAATTTATTGTGTGTAGTGAAAAAACAAGACCCATGTTGAAGGTAGTGGCCAGAAGAAATATGCATATGAGAGAACTTATGACAAGAGGAAATAGCCATCTCTTCTCCATGTTTAGGGACCCCATTAACAAGCCTTATCATGGGTTCCAAGCAATTTCCTTGCTCAATTCATATAACAGAGCAGAATGACAAAAGACTATTAAACCGAGCAGTTGAACTCGGATCACTAACCTCTTCAAAAATATTCCGGATTTTGGACTTCAAAAAAATAGCTGTCGAATCAGAACCCAATATTGAAGCCAAGTAAAACTGGAGATTGGAGGTAAATCAAGAATTGAAACAATAACCAACCAACAGAAAGAATTATAAAAAAACCTAAAGGGTTAACCAATGAAGATAGAGAAGGGGAGATGAAAAAGAATATATATCAGAAGAGACAGCTAGGGCACATCAAGAAAATCGTCAATAGGAAACGAAAAAAAACACTTGCCAAATTCTTTGCTGTCAATGAGCTACTAACTATACAATTTCCAGACAAGTCCATTCATAGTGACACAAACAGTAGCAAAAATTCAAAATATAATCTTTGCAAAGGAAAGCTTCTTTTCTTACTTGGGACATTGCCCCCGATCATAGAATTCCATATCCAACAGCAGAATATTAATTAATTGCATAAAATCAGCAAAATACTTCTACGGAACAACCAAATGAAGCAATTATAATGCCGATGAAACGAAACCCAGATCAGAAATTTCACGTCTTCAAATCTTTCGACGAAAAAAATAACAAAAGAAGATAGAGAGAAGCTAAACTTTACGTAATACAGAACAATATAGCCGAGCATTAAGCTCGGAAAAAATGGAAGTAAACCAATATAACTGACATCAGAACAAAGAAAGAACAAAACGTAAATCAAGGAACGAGGGACAGACAAAAATCCAGAGCGAGAGAAATTACTCGTGATGTGAGAAGCGTAACCTGTTTTGGATGACACAAATCCAAAAACACGGCGTTTGCGCACGTTGGAGAGAGAGAGAGAGAGAGAGAGAGAGACACAGAATGAGAGAGAGAGAGAGAGAGAGAGAGAGAGAGAGAGGTATCGATTATTGCACTAGAAAGATAGAGAGTCCTTAATAAAGCGAACAACTTCTCGGATCTCTTTCGCGCACACACGTCCTGTCAACAACAAAAAATTAAATGAAAAATAAAATAATTAATCTTTTTTTTTTAATAAAGGGAACTGTAAACACAACACATTGCTTCTTCATTCGTTTCCTGTTTCCGTTTTGTTTTTCTCATCTGTTCTTTCTTTAATTTCCTTTCTTTTTTTAAAAAAAAAAAACTTGTTTTGTTTGGTTGTAGCTCATTGTTGTAGGGAGTTAAAAGGTCCTATCTCGTTACAGTTTTACAAGTTTTTAACGTTCAAAAAATGAAAATCAGAGTTTGTAGAGAAATTACAAATGATTAACAATGTTAGAGATGTTGTCGGACTCTTATTTCTGGAGCCAATACAAAAAACAGAGAAACGCAGGACCGTACATTAAAATCTTTAAAGCCCGCATTAATCGATATCCATCCATGCACGTTCATAGACGAAGCTTCATTGAAGTGCACATTAACTTCCCATTTCTGCAAACATTCTGTGGGATATTTGGATTAACCCGTTTGTAATTAGAATCGAGTTGAGATAGTTTTAGATGAATTGAATAAAATATTATTTTTAATATTTATTATTATTTTGAGATTTAAAAAAATTGAATTATTTATTATATTTTATAAGAAAATTTAAAAAAATTATAATGATGAGTTGAGATAAGTTGAGGTGAATTTTGAATCCAAACAAATATCTCTTAATTTTCATACCCATCATTTCTTTCATTGTTTGATAAAATCTAGTTATCAATTGATAAAGATGGATACATGCATTTACATTAATTAGAAGCAACATCAATATCATAGAAATCAAGGTACTTGTGCCACCAATGAATAGACTTGGTTGTTATATAATTTTCATATATATAAGAAATACTTTAAATATAAAAAAAATTATAAAAAAAATATTCACAAGCTAATGTATTTTATATGTTGCGATAGATTATAAAATTATTTTTATTATAAAATAAATTTAACGTTACACATGAAACTACAAATTTATTTTGATAAAATATTTTTTTTATAGTTATAGTAATTATCTAACAATAAATATAAAGTTGATAAATTTCATTCGTAGTCTATTAATAGATTCTAATCTTTTGGATAAGAAGTTAGTGAGGTTGTCGGTAACCATCTATTTTGATTTGATTAGTTAGAAAGAGACTAATCAGCAGTTTATTTTTATAATTATAATTGATAGATGTGATTGCACCACTTTATTAAAAATACTTTATTAAAAACCTTATTAATTTAAATCTCCTCAAAATTGGAAGAAAATGACTAGTTATCTGACGTGCTTTCAGTTGATTGGGCAATGGGAATTAACCCTGTCTATTATGGGAAGAATATATGGCATCAATAGGTTGAGTCTGAGATGGACATTATGTTGTTGGAACTTGGAATATAAGTAATTAAGATGGAACTGTCAAACACGTTTGGCCATCATCGCCCAATAGACAAACTTTACCAAACTTTTATATATATATATATATATATATATATATATATATGAACGTGTGTGTGAGTAATGCTACTCATCATCTTAACTTCCATCATCCCATGATACGGCATTAGGAGATTGTAAATTATTTATTGCATTTCACTTGTAAACCTATCATCTAATATCACATCATGAAATGATGGAAGGATGATAGAAGTTGAAATGATGAATAGATTTTTTCTATATATATATATATATCAAATTTATTATATAAACTTTATAAAGTATATATCTTTTATACCGGGAAAAAAATCACTCGCCATGACCACATCATTAATACTTGATAGTTTCTTCTTACCAACCACTTCTAAAGCTTGAAAATTTAGTTTTCTTAAATATATTTTTCACCCCTCGACAATTTAGTATTTAAAATTTTATATCTTAAGCTATTAAGATTAGTACATTGCCCATTTAAGGCTCTATTTAGGTAGTAAAAGTGTTTTATCTCGTTAATATAATTTTTTCAAATTCTCACATAAAATATAATAAACAATTCAATTTTTACAAATTTCAAAATAATAATAGTATTAAAAAATAATATTTTAATAATATTTTATTTAATTTTCAACTTTCATTTAAAACCATCTCATCTCGTCTCACTGTAGAAAATGCACTTAAATTACTAAGAAGTGATGAAATTGCATGTGTTCGACCCTTAAAATTGTGACAAATACACGACATTAATTGCACAATCTTAAAAGAAAACAAAATTGTAGCTAAATGTTGATAGGTTTAAAAAGAAATTTATTCAATCTCAATTAGAAAGCCTGAGACGACTCGAATGTTCTATATACTAGTGACGTACCATTACCAAATCATTTCATCGTCTCCAAGTGGTTTCTTGGCCCTACGAGCTTTTGTGCAAGTTTGAAAATTATATGATTGGATCGACATGACACATACATTGAGTGATTAAACTAGGTACTTAAATTACGTTAGATAGAACATTCGACTATAAGGGAATTATTATATAAAGATAAATGTTTTATTCATAAAAAAATTTTACAAAAATAAATTCACAAACTGTCATAATCTGATGTGGTATGTTAGATTGTAAAATATGTTTAATGTATTACATAAAATCATGTCATTTTATTGGTTTATTCTGTGGAAGTTTTGATATGAAAGAGAGTTTATAATTAATCTTGAAAATTGAAATAGCTCTTCTTTATTCCTCTTATGTCGCCCACACTGAGCTCAGTCTACTTGTGAGACACAATATTATTGTACCGAAAAGTTTGGAGCATGGACGACTGGTTATACCTTTCATCGATACCCAAAACTCAATCCGGTCCGTCCAGCACTATGTTAGAATCGGGCTCATATGGGCCGAGAGTATCTAACGTATATAGAAAGATGCAAAGGATCGTCGATAAAAACGAAAACCACTGGATAGAATGCCTAACCGGCGTAACCGCGGTGGGAGTCTGTACTGCTAGTGGACCTACCACATCACGTGGGCCCGATAGAGAAAAGGTTAAGGCCCGTTTGAAACTTGAACCGAATTGAGATTAATTCAGTTTAATTTAATTTTATACTGAGTCTAATATTCAAATACTCAACTTTCAAATCACTAAACTCATATCAGCTCAAAAACTCTTTATACGTGAGACTCACAACTTTTTTCAACTTAACATATATTTACACGTGAGACCCACAAACTTTTTCAACTTCTCATAAATATATCTAAGCCCATATTAACATCCAAACACATTTAAACTCATCTTAGGTGTGCTCCACAAAACTCACTTCATCATCTCAACTCACTATTATTTATAAAGAACTAAACTCATCTCAATTCAGCTAAACATCCAAACTGGGCCCAAGTATAATAGTACAATAATGTGTGGTCACAAATTTAAAATTTTAGAAAATACTTGAGCAATTTCACGAAAAGCAAGTGTTACAGTTATAAATATTTTTTATAAAAATAAATTTAAAAATTCATTTCGAATAATACGTTATATATACTTCATAGTAAAAATAATTTTATAATCTGATTAACCACATTAAATTATGTCATTTTGTAAATTTATTTTTGTTAAATTATTTTATGGCCAGAGCATCTCTCTTCATAAAATAATTGTGAACAAATTATGAATTTCTGATATATATGTTTGGATGTTTGGATTTGGGAGATTTGGATATAAGTCTTTAATGTTCAAATCATTTGCATAGATCATATAATAAAATCTAGATTTGGATTTGCACCAAAATTAAGCAATATTTAATTATCTTTAAAAACTTGGATTTCTCTCTCCCCTCTCTCTCACGATAAAAAAAAGCCCCCAGTTATGATTTTCATCAAAGGAAGAGGAGGAGGTCTCGACTTATTTCTTATTCTCCATGTCTTTCTCTATTTTCTTAGTTTATTTTTCTTTCTTTAAAGTCAAAAAAGTCAGATATATAGTTTTTCGACAACTCTCGACCGATGTGCTTAGTACAAGAAGACTTTTAGGTTGCAAATCGTTCGAAAGATAGTGATGATTTTACGAAAATCACCATGCGTGGGCAAATTAACAAACAAATAGAAAGGTTTGAAACTCAAAAAGGGATTGGCAATAGTGGCCAAATACTTATTCCATGAACAGTTGAGATATAGTTGGTGTGGTGGTGATTTTTCGGATAATTAATAGTAGTTTACTAGTAATGTTAATTAATTCGTTAAACTTTGACGAAAATTCTGTGAAGATAATTAAATGTAGCATATTTTTAGGTGTCTTGGGTTAATCCTTTTCTTTATTTCATCACGGATTTTAAAAATGCATAAAGGGTAGTTTTGTATTTTAGCTTGTTACCATCCAATCTTGTGTTCTCTCTCTCGTAATCCTCAACAGACGACGTAGAAATCACGTGTTTACGGTGACATCGATGTTGTCTGTCTATCGTAATTAAGGATACCTTTAAATGAAAGAGTAATTTTAGAAACGAAATGGTAGTAGTAAATAAAAAATTCTATCTATAAGTTATAATTAAATATTTATACGATATAATTTTATTGATTTATTTAATTTTTTAAATTTGAATCTTCCAAAATTAAATCGCAGAGAGACGGAGAGTTTGGGAAACGGGTCGGAGACTGGTATTGGAAGCGATAATTTTTTATTCAGCAGTGGGACTGTAGCTTCCGTTGGAGCTCTGCTTTGGAAATAATTTTTTTTTTTAATGTATTTTTTTAACACATTTAAATATATTTTAAAAAATAAAAAATTTATAATATTATTAAAAAATATTTAATAATAAAAAATAAAATACTAACAGCGATAGAAAGTGGCGGTAGAAACTAACGGTATAATTAGTATTTTCCTTTTTTTTATTTGACTGAATAAGAAGCGAGATCTAAACCCTTTACATTTTCTATTATTTTGGGGGCAAAAACTCGGAATTGGGGCCCCTTCGTTTTTGTCAGCTAAATAGAGTCTTCTCCTGCACAATCTCGCCCCCCACCTTTCTCTCTGCTTCGATTTATTTCTATTCCAGGTAATAACGTGCCTTTTTCCTTTTTTAATCCTTTTAGTCCTCGTATTCGTATTTTGTTTTTTTGTTTTTGTTTTTGTTTTTTTTTTTTTCTGAATTTTGTGGCAGATCCATATTGATCTTCATAATCGAGGGTGTTAAGATTACATTCTGATCTTTTAGCGTTGATTTTTCTATGATGGTTTTTGTGGGATTTGCGTTTGCATGCCCGGTTCTTGTGGGGCAAGGACTTGGTCTCTATAAAGCTCTTGTTGAATTTTGTGCTGTTCTGATTACAGTTGCTTGCATGATTGAGATAGAGATTTGTAAGGTATCACACACAAGATACCAACACCAACCCAGAAATCCAGAACAAGAAAATAATGAAAACAAGAACGTGATCAAGAAAATAGAGAGAGAGAAACCAAGAATCCACTTTATTGATTATTGAATAAGGTTTTCGAGGAACCTCAAACCTCCATACACTTCCAGGAACTGATCTTAAGCAACTGAACAGAAAACAATGAAGTTCTACTTCGTTATCTATACAAATGAATGCAAAAGAGTAATAAAACGACGCCGTTAAACCTCCTTTGCCTATCTTCCCTTCTAAGCCAAATGCACCACTTCACTCATGGGATAAAAGTTTAAAACGCACCGTTCCCAACTCCAATCCGTTAATTCTGTTATTCCACACTGCTCACCGTTTCATTAAAGCTAAGCGCACTGTTTTGCCTTAACTCGTGACCCTCACTTCTCTTCCTTCGTCTCAGCACGATTCCTTCATAAATCAACCTCTCCTCCCATACACCTTACAATCTCCACCCCTTTAAGGACCTTGTCCACAAGGCCCTGACATTTCCCTTCTCCACAAGGAACCTTGCCCACAAGGTGTGGGTAAAGATTCCTCAGCTTCCATAACATTTCCCAAGAGCTGTCCTCAATTGGTGCCCCAAACCATTTAACAATTACCTCTGTTGCTGCCTAATTTTCCACCTCTTCAATCTTCTTTCCAGTATTGCCTCATGCTCGGGTTGGAGTATTCCTTGCGTATCCACTGGAGGTAGGGGTGCTACCCGCATGGTGCGGGGTGGGGGCACGCACCATGCGGGTGTTGGGGGTTTTACCCCGCCTCCCGCCCTTGGGAGGCGGGGGAAACCCCCCCCCCCCGCCATTATGTTAAAAAAAATTTTTTTTTGTCTAAAAATTTTTTTTTAGACCAAAATTATAATTCCCACATTGCTTAAGGATGACTATTGTATTGCCTTGGCCTCCTATATAAAGATTGGCCTAGGAGGCCAAAACAATCCAATGACTTGAATATAATATTAAGTCTTTTATAAATTGTGTATATCTATATACAATATATTTATTTAATATATATAATTTTTTTTTTTTTTAATGCGGGGCGGGGGCGGGGCGGGGCCCCGCTGGGGTCATCCCGCCCCCGCTATGCCCTCTCTATGCGGGGCGGGGGACCCCGCCCCCGCAGCTGAAGCTGGGCGGGGCAGCGGGGGCGGGGCCCCGCAGCTGAAGCTGGGCGGGGCAGCAGGGGCGGGGCCCCGCTGCCCACCCCTAACTGGAGGTAACACTGGCAGTGGAGAAACACCTTGGCCCAACTTCTTTTTTAGGCATGATACATTGAAGACATGATGTATTCTTGAAGATGTTGGTAAATCCAGCCTATAAGCAACTATTCCAATCTTTTCAATCACCTGGAATGGACCATAAAATCTTGGTGAAACCTTCAAATTATGCCTCATAGCAACTGTTTTTTGTCTATAAGGTTGAAGCCTTAGAAAATCCAATCCCCTATCTCGAAAACTCTCACAGTTCTCTTCATATCAGCAAAGAACTTCATCTTCAACCTTCCTTGAAAGACCATCTGCAACTACATTTTCTTTGCCCTTTTTATAGTCAATGATGAAGTCATAGCCCATTAACTTGAATAACCACTTTTGCCGAAATTCTGTTCCAACCCTTTGCTCCAGAGATACTTCAAAGCCTGTTGATTTGTTTTAATCTTAAAGGTTTGGCCCAGTAAATAGGGTCTCCACTTGCTCATAGCAGACACAAGAGCCAAAAGCTCTTTCTCATATGTGGATAACAAGAGAGCCCCTAACCCTACAAGGCTTTGCTGTAAAAGGCAATTGGCTGGCCTTCTTGCATAAGGATTAAGGATAGCCCCCAACCCTACACCAGAAGCATCACACTCTATTGTAAAGGCCTTAGAAAAATCTAGTAACCTCATGACAGGAGGTTCAGTAACTTCCATCTTCAACTTGCTAAAGGCCTGAGTAGCAATGTCACTCCAAACAAAAGCATTCTTCTTTAACAGATTAGTTAATGGTGCTGCTATAGTGCCATAATTTTTTATAAACTTCCTATAGTATCCAGTGAGACCAAGGAAGCCTCTCAATGCCTTCAAAGATCCAGGAATTGGCCATTCAAGCATAGCTGCTAATTTTGAAGGATTAGCCCTCACACCCTTAGCAGAAATTACATGGCCCAAGTAGACGATTTCCTCCAATCCAAACTTGCATTTGGACCTTTTTGCATACAAAGTGTTATGCCTCAATACCTCTAAAATGACCCTTAAATGTCTCAAATGGTCAGATAAGGTATTGCTGTAAATAAGGATGTCATCAAAGAACACCAAAACAAACTTCCTTAAGAAGGGCTTGAATATGTCATTCATCAGCCCTTGAAAAGTTGCAAATGCGTTAGTAAGGCCAAAGGGCATTACTAAGAACTTATAGTAGCCTTCATAAGTTCTGAATGATGTTTTCTCAATGTCCCTTTCACTCTGATTTGGTGATAACGTGATCGAAGATCCAGCTTTGAAAAAAACTGTGCACCAAACAACTCATCAAGTAATTCATCAATGACAGGTACGAGAAACTTGTCTTTGATGGTTTCTAGATTCAAGGCTCGGTGAACAATTGCTTAAAAAGTTATAACATTGAAAACAACATTTTTCTCTCCATACAACTTATCCATGCACATCTGTAACCTCACCTCTGGTGCTTCTCGCCGGAGATGAATTACCCTTTGCCAAGGCGATTTCCTTTTGGTATTTGTTTAGTCAGTTTCGCATATGGAGTATGTTAGGCACTTCAAGGTGGAAGCAAAATCTTTTGTTTTCTCGTGGGAGGGGGGTAGTAGCATACGTATCACTGAATGTAGCAGAAGATTGGTCACGTCCATCGTAGTAAGCAGGGCTTTGGCTACATGGATGGTCCAGCTGGTGGAGGAGGGGTTAGCCTCTCATCAACTGGATTCTTTCTTAGGCAAA
Organism: Juglans mandshurica; assembly: GCA_022457165.1. Lineage (NCBI taxonomy): Eukaryota > Viridiplantae > Streptophyta > Magnoliopsida > Fagales > Juglandaceae > Juglans > Juglans mandshurica. Next base: position 1,910,507 of record CM039632.1, on the reverse strand, counting down.
AGAGGATGGGAAATTGAGTCATTGCCATTCAAAGGCACGTAAACACCAGGGGGTGCTTCTTGCACTTGGCAGAACTCGGGTTTGAGAAGAAAAGGGGATCGGTGATGGTTCCTGAAGGCTTGAAGGGCAGTGGTTGGGAGGATTTCGCTTACCACCTGGGCAAACTTGCCGACCACCATTCGAGAAGGGTGACAGTTAGGGACTTGGAGGAAGAGAGTCTTCCACCCTCTAACGAAGCATCATATGCAGTGGCACTGAGTTTGCCGGCAAGGAGTGTTTCTGACACTATGGCTGACAGGAATTAGGCAATGGGCGAAAGGTTGGGTAGCGTAGGAAATCTTTTTAGCAGACCTATTGCTAACAAGGGTGATAGGGGAGGCTCTGTCGTAGGCCCTATGTTGGGGGATGTAGAAGGCGTGCTGTGGGAGGTCAAAGGCCATCTGCCAGGTCTTTTAGAAGAAATTTCTACTCTTATGAGGAAAGTTGATTGGGGCTTAAGTGTGATAATGGGCCAGGGAAGTGGGGCTGAGAAGTATGAAGAGGCCGCTGGAACGGGATTGTGCAAGAAGGAGCCTGACTTTCCTCCCTCGGTTGGGCTCGTAAACGGGAAGCCCACGAGGCCCATCAGTTATGTCTGGTAGCCGAAGAATTCCACTCAGGCCGAGCCTCCACCTTAGGCTCGTGTAACCTAAACCCGCTGGCACCTCGCTGGCGACCTTGCCGGCACCATAGAAAATGTCACCGGACCCCGTCGACCCTACCGGCACTGATAGCGTGCGACTAAAGGGCATGATGACGATGGCTTCAACAGGGCTGGGTCTAAATGACGCCGCCGTCTGTTCTCAGGATATCGGAGGCTTGACGTCGTCATAGATAGGGCTAACCTGCCTAGTCCACCCTTGGGTTGCAACCATGACCTTTTCTCGGCTCGGGAGGAAGCTTTCATGAACCCCATGGTCGAAGCCCACGTTGGCCAAAACCCTTTCGAAGCCACCACTGGTCCTCTCTCGATGGAAGCTTCTAAGATCCCTTCTAGGGTCCTTTACACAATTGAGGAAGAAGAGGAAGTTGTTTCTGAAGAAGAGGAACTTGTTTCAGCTGAGTCTCCAGGGTCTAGTGACATTGTGCCTTTCGCTGAACTGAGGGACATTGGGGATGATCCTAGTCCTATTTGTTCTTTGCCTCCAACATTACTGCGATATGATCCACAGGGGATGATCCTAGTCCTATTTGTTCTCTGCCTCCAACATTACTACGATATGATCCACAATCAGATTGGGTACTTAAGAAGGTTGAAGAGATTCGGCATTGCGCAGGGATCTCCTGTGTTGGTTTTGAGGATCAACATACAGCATTATTCACAACCATGGTAGCAGGACAACCACATCTAAACCGATCTGCCATCAAAAGAGAAAGGGAGCTTAAGAGGCTACATTGTTCCATAAATTATGAATCAAGGGAAGGAAGCGCTAGCAGAGGGATGATTAATGATAGGGTGAATCTAGGCGATCCATGAAGCCCAAGATCCTTTCATGGAATATTCGGGGTTTGAATAACGTGAACAAACGCCTTAGAGTGAAGAACTTAATCCGTGACTGGAAGGTCAACATTATTTGTTTGCAGGAGACTAAATTGAAGTACGTTGATAGGAAAATTATAAGAAGTTTGTGGAATTGTTCGTATGAGGGATGGACTAGTCTTGCTTCAAAGGGTGCATCAGGGGGTATTATAGTGATGTGGGATAAGAGAGTTGTTGATTTGGTGGAGGAGTTCATTGGTGAGTTTGTGGTTGCATGTTCTTTCATTAATTTGGATGATGGCTTTGGATGGGGTTTTGCAGGTGTTTATGGACCTAACAATGGCAACAGCAGGAAGCATCTTTGGGATGAGATTGCTGGTTTGTGTAGCTAGTGGGAGGGCCCATGGTGCATTGGAGGCGATTTCAACATCACTCGGTTTTCGAGTGAAAGGTCGGAGGTTTCTAACTCAGGGTCAGCCATGGCTGACTTTTCAACTTTATTTTTCGAGTTGGACTTGATAGACCTTCCACTAACGGGGGGTGACTACATCTGGTCAAATGGGAGGTCATGGTCTAGGCTGGACAGATTTATTGTTTCTCCTTCTTGGGAGGCACACTTTCCCACCCTATGTCTGAAACGCCTCCCCAGGCTTTGCTCAGACCACTTCCCGCTATTTCTGGATTGCGGGGTCTTCATGAGGGGCGGAGATATTTCAAATTTGCGAATATGTGGTTGAAGGTGGAGGGGTTCATGGATAAAATCAGATCGTGGTGGTCCTCTTATCCGATCTCGGGCACTCCCAGCTTTGTCTTAGCCGGGAAACTCAGAGCCTTGAAAAACGACTTGAGAATATGGAACATGGAAGTCTTTGGAAACCTAAATGATCAAAGGGATAATTGTTTTCAGGAACTGCAGCAATTTGAGGATCAAGAGGTGACTAGGGCCCTCACGGCTGATGAAAAGGAAAGGAAAATGGTTGTAGTAGCTGAATTGGAAAAAATCACTCTCATGGAGGAGATATCTTGGAGACAAAAATCTCGGGCCTTTTGGTTGAAGGAAGGAGACAAGAGCACAAGATTTTTCCATCGTGTTGCTAATTCTCATCGAAGAACCAACGCCATTGAGGTTCTTCATTCCGAAGGGAGGATTCCATCAGACAGAGTAGCCATAAAGGAACACATAGTTCACTTTTATGACCAGCTCCTTAAAGAGCAACACCCTTGGCGGCCAAAGGTCGATGGCCTGATCTTTGACTATTGATCCACCAAGTGCAGTTTGGTTGGAGAGGCTGTTTGAAGAGGAGGAGGTGTTTAATGTGCTAAAGGGGATGGAAAAAGACAAGGCCCCAGGCCCAGATGGTTTCACAATGGCTTTCTTTCAGGCTAGCTGGGACATTGTCAAGGAGGATATCATGAAGGTATTTATTGAATTCCACTCTTTCTTGAAATTCGAGAGAAGCCTCAATGCTTCATCTATCGCCCTTATTACAAAAAGGGCAAGGTCGGTGGAGGTGCAAGATTTTCATCCCATAAGTTTGGTGAGTGGGGTTTATAAAATCATCTCCAAAGTGCTAGCCTAGCGGATGAGCGCAGTAATGGGGAAGATCATCTAGAAGTCCCAAAATACATTTGTAAAAGGAAGGCAAATTCTTGACTCAATCCTCATTCCTAATGAATGTTTGGAAAGTAGAGTTAAAGTCGGCATTCCAGGTATCTTATCCAAGTTGGATATGGAGAAAGCTTTTGATAATGTAAATTGGGATTTCTTGGTGCATATACTTGGCAGGTACGGTTTGGGGAAAGGTGGTGCTAGTGGATGAAGCATTGTATCACTACAGTCAGATTCTCAATTTTGGTTAATGGCACTCTTGAAGGCTTCTTTAATACCTCTCGGGGTTTGAGGCAAGGGGATCCTTTATACCCTCTTCTTTTCATCTTAGTAATGGATGTGTTGAGTAGAATGTTGAATGGAATGGTGGCGGGGGGTTTCATCTCGGGCTTCTCAGTAGGTGGTTCCACTCAGGGTAATCTCTCAATTTCTCATCTACTCTTCGCTGACGACATGCTAATTTTTTGTGAGCTAGATCCTGATCAAATTCGTTCCCTGAGAGCCCTCTTTCTCTGTTTTGAAGCAGTCTCTGGTCTCAAGGTAAATCTTGCAAAATCTGAAATTGTGCAAGTTGGTGCGGTTGATAACTTAAGCGAATTGGCTGTCTATCTGGGTTGCAAGGTGTCATCCTTGCCTATGAAGTACCTTGGTCTCCCTTTGGGGGCCCCTCATCCAAGGCAATGTGGGATGGGATTGTTGAGAAGATCGAGCGCAAACTAGCGGGTTGGAAGAGACTTTATCTATTGTACTAAATGGGATTGAGGAGAAGGAGCGTTCACCGGAAGGGTTTAGGGACTTTTTCTATCATCCCTTATTACTTTGAGCTACTTCTATTGTACTAAATGGCACTTCTTTCAATGATCTATACGCTGCTTTTCATAGCTCTTAGAGCATTGGCATTGGACTAGCCAAATGCCAATGTATCTTCATATTTTGGCTAGGTATGAGAAAAATCATCTACATTGAACTAGCCAAATTACTAAAGCTCAAGATATGAACTATGGTAAGTTAAGGGGGCTAGTCATATTTGGAGAGTTACTGTTCACAGACTAAACAATTATTTTAATGTTTTCCATCAACCATCCCTCTCTCTTTCCCTCACTCTTCTCTCCCTCGCAGGAAATGTTTTCCACTTCTGTGCATTCTTCTTCTATTTTCTTTTTGGATATTTTCATTTTTTCCTTATTTCTTTATTTATATATTTCCTAGTAGGTTTGAGAATTGGGGTCATTGTTTTTATTTATATTTTAAGCTGAAAGAAAGTTTGGTTTGTATGTGTTTGCTGGATAATTAGGTTGAGGAAAAAAATAGTTGAGAAATAATACTTTTAAGTAAAAATTTAATTATGAATTAATATATGAAGTGTATTTATAAAATAAAAAAATTATAAAATATTATTAAAATATATAATATTATATTATTATTTTGACTTTAAGATGACTAGTCCAATGTTGATTCACCTAGCCAAAAATTAATGTTTTAGCTAAAACTTGAAATTCTAGCCAAAATTTGAACTTGGCAAGCCATTGCCAATGCTCTTAGCGTGTAACTAGGTTCTTTTGTATACTCCCTGTGTACTCGGGCCTTACCTTTTTTCATGTCTTAATATATTTCTTCTTACTTATAAAAAAAAAGAAAGATTCAAGGCTCGGTAATCCACACACATTCTCCATAATTTATCAGCTTTTTTAACCAATAAGACAGGTGAAGAAAAAAGGGTTTGGCTAGGCCTCACCAGTCATGATTTCAACAATTGTTTCACTATATTCTCTATTTCTGTCTTCTGGTAGTGTGGATATCTATAAGGTCCGACTAAGATTGGTCCAATGTTTTCCTTCAAAGGAATTTGATGGTCAAAACTCCTTTTAGGAGGCAATCCCATTGGTTCATCAAATATCTCAGCAAACTCATCAATAACAGCAGTAACTTCATCAACCCCACTGTTAACTGCCTACTGAGAATCGTGTGCCATCAACTGCAGAAACCAACCATTCACTAGGGAAGATTTCAGGTACCCTTCCCCATTTTTAACCTTTAACTCTACACTCTTCAGGCCTTGCAAAACTACAACTGACTGTTCCACCTTGAAACTCATAACCATAGTTGAAAAATCCCAATTAATGGGTCCCAATGTTCTCAACCACTGAACTCCCAACACCACATCACATCCCCCCAAACTTAACACATGGAAAAGAATTATGAATTTAGGTCCTTGGATCTTAAGAGTCTCTTCACATTTTCCTTGACTCAAAACAGTGTCACCATTGGCAGCTTTAACTTGCAAACTGGCCTCTTTTTCAACTCTCAACTTAGCTGCCTTGATTACTAGTGGATCTAGGAAGTTATGAGTACTTTCCGAGTCCACTAAGATCTCTACTAAAGACTCACCAATTCTACCCAACCTCATAGAATTGTTGTTAATGCATCCCGACAGTGCATGAATGGAAATTTCCATACTTTCATCTTCATTGCTCACCTTCTCACCCATTGCAGTCTCCTCCTCACTGCCCTCCTGCACTATAGAATCTTCAAACAAAGTTTCTTCCCCATGTAACACATACACCTTAGGTTTTTTACACACGTGTGCTGGATTCCACTTTTCATCACAGTGGTAGCATAGTCCTTTCCTCTTCTCATCCATCTGTGTAGAAAAAACCTTCTTAATTGGCCTTGTTGTCTTCTTAAACCTATTCGTTTAAGATGGTGCATCGAAATGCATTTTTTCAAAACTACTTGCCATACTCCTCACTGACTTCCTGGCAGGCCATTATATACTCCTCTTGGATTTTTGGTAATCCAAGGGTTGCATTGAGATTAATGGGATTGAGCATTTGGATTGGAAACCGAATCTCATCCTTCAAACCACTCAAGAAACAACTCAATTTATGCCTTTCTGACATGCTTTTAAGCCTGTTAAACAAAACCTCGAATTGAGCCTTATAGCTGGTCACAAAAGTGATTTGTTTGAGGCATGTCAAAGTCTCCATAGGGTCATCATAGGCTGTGGGGCCAAATATGACTTGTAAAGCCTTGATGAATGTATTCCACCCATTAAAGACTCCACCATTTAAGGCATCTTTGGTACCAAACCAAGGCCTCCCCCTTCATATGATACACTTACATTAAAAGCTTTTGATTCAAGGGAGTTTGTTGGAAATAAAAAAATTGGATGGCTTTAAAAATCCAACCCGAAGGATCATTTCCTTCAAAGTGTGGAAAATCAAGCCTCACCCCAAAACCCCAAGAGGTTGGTCCAAGTGGTGAAGATCTTGGCCTTGGGGTATCACTCCCTTCAAGGTCCAAGGTTCAACACCTCATGGGTGCAAACAATCCTTTGGGGCCTGGTGAAAAGCCAGCGATTTAACTAGTTCCGTATAGGGAAACTTCCGAGAGTGCAGTGCACGAGACCGGGGTTTACTTTGCAGGGATGAGTCCGAAGGGCCTTGCCTTGGAGAGGTTCCTCGACATGAAAAAAAAAAAAAAAAAAATTCAAGCCTCACCCCAAGAGGCAACACTGATCTTTCTTCTGGGACCCCACTACCACTACCATGTACAACATCAACAAGAGGTACAACTTGTCTACTTTCAACGAAGGACTTGAGCATATCATAAAGTTGTTCTAAACTTGTCGTTGAACAGCTTCCTGTTGCTTCTGCGACCCGTCCAACTGTGACTTCAGAGCTCCTCGCGTACCTTCCGCCATGAGAGGATCGGCCTCTCTGATACCAATTGTAAGGTATCACACAAGATACCAACACCAACCCACAAACCCAGAACAAGAAAAGAATGAAAACAAGAATGTGATCAAGAAAAGAGAGAGAAACCAAGAATCCACTTAATGATTCTTGAATAAGGTTTTCGAGAAACCTCAAACCTCCATTCACTTCCAGGAACTAATCTTAAGCAACTAAACAGGAAACAATGAAGTTCTACTTCGGTATTTATACAAATGAATGTAAAAGAGTAATAAAACGATGCCGTTAAGCCTCCTTTGCCTTTCTTCCCTTCTAAGCCAAACACACCGTTCCCAACTCCAATCCGTTAATTCTGTTATTCCACACTGCGCACCGTTTCATTAAAGCTAAGCGCACCGTTTTGCCTTAACTCGTGACCCTCACTTCTCTTCCTTCTCAGCACGATTCCTTCAGAACTCAACCTCTCCTCCCATACACCTTACAAGATGCGTGTGCTTAGATTCTTGTTTTTTGTTTTTAATAAAATTATTTCGTTTGAAATAAACACTCATTTAAATGGATGACTAGATGTATAACATGCATGCACGTATTCCTTATTGGGTATAATGTTGCTTTTTGTCTGGAGTATTCTTATTGTGTTGTTTGGGGGATTTTTAAAGATTTTGGATGCTCAAGTAATGTAATGAACTGCTGGCTTTGAATCGAATCTTGTGCATCTGTTTGTTTTGGGTGTCCTAGATATAAATATAACCTGTTGAAAATCTGAGTGCATCTTTTATTTAGGGTGATGAAAATTTGAAAATTATTTATGGTCGTTTTTTTTCTTGTTCCATAACATAATTGCCTCAAATGGGTTTCTATGAATGCATGTACTGGTCAGCGTTTTGATCAAACAACAAGAAAACATGCAAAACATATAAATTTGGACTGTCTGATTTATTCAGAAAATGAGGTTTCCTATCTTCATTCTCATGATATATTCTTGCTTTTTACATCAGGTTTTCTGGTTTTGAGGCTGCTTTTGGGGGTGAACCATGGCTGTCGAGGTTGTGGGGTTTGAGATGGTCCAAGGACCAGTGGACACTGTAACTGAAGGAGGCACTAATGTTTTGCATGAGAAGGAGAATGGCAAATTGGATCAGGGGCCAGGGCTTAACGAGCCCATAAAATTTGGTTCACATGGAGATGAACCAATTAAAGGAGAAGGAAATGGTGTTTCTGATGCCAACTTCCCAAAGGATGCGGTTGACGAGTGGCCTGCACCTAAGCAGATCCATTATTTTTATTTTGTCAGATGCCGATCATATGATGACCCAAAAATAAAAGCCAAGATTGATCAGGCGGACAAAGAGATTCAGAGGAAAAACCAAACACGCTTTCAGATAACTGAAGCGCTGAAGGCAAAACGGGTACGTTAGAGTTTGGCCTGCTATTGTAATCTTAGAAGTTATATCTGAGCCATTGATTCATATATTCTGTTAAGTCTTAATTTTAGTCTTTGACGCTATCAAGTGCAGCCAATACCTTTAGAGTAGAATCCCAGAATTGAGGCCCTAAAAACAGACACTTATCCCCAATTGACTATCTCGCTACAAGAAGAAAAGATCCCATTTTATCTCCAAACTTGTTAACTGATTCTTGTAATTGTTGTTTTAATTCAAAACCATCACGTTAGGTGAACGTAAAGGAATTGCATAATCACATGTCAAAATAGACATCTTTAACTTGAGGGCCACTTAGAAGCTGTTAAAGGTTCAGGGAGGGAGGGAGGGAGTGTAACACCTCATGGGAGGCCCAAGCCACATATGAGCCCATACTTAAAAAACATTAGTCAATGGTATAATTGGAGACCCTTGGAATCATTTTTTTTTATTGGCACCAGCTGTCCGGAAACAGCGTTCCAACTAATATTGGGGATGCATAGGCCCTCGGCAAGGAGTTTCTTGTAAGTGCACCTCGGGCAATTCAAGCGGAAAATCCTTCAGTCCGATGGACCCTAGAGATTGTTTGCACCCAATGAGATTCGAACCTTGGACCTTGGAGGGAGCATAACACAAAGGCCGAAGCCTTTACCACTTGAGCCAACTCCTAGGGGTTAGAGACCCTTGGAATCATTATAAAGAGTAATAACTTCTCTCTCAAGCAATGCGTGATCTCCATTCATGACCTATACTCACTATGGGATATTCAATTGAAAACTTGTTTAAAGAACTGATTGAGTTGTGACCTTTCTAAAGTTATTTCCAAGGTTAAAGAGTGAGTGAGTGAGGGAGGCCATGGATGATGCACATATCTAAATATTGAATGAAGGCTGACCTAGGTGGGAATTGATATTTGTAGAATAAACAGCAAACCCCTAGGGGTTGGCTCAAGTGGTAAAGACCTTGGTCTTGGTGGTATGCTCCCTTTAGGTCTAAGGTTCGAATCCTCTTGGGTGCAAACAATTTCTAGGTGCCATCGAACTGGGGGAACTTCCCCTTGAATTACCCGAGGTACACTTGTGGAAAACTCCTTGCCGAGGGCTTGTGCATCCCCGAGAGTAGTCGGGACTTTGTTCTTGGACACCTGGTGCCAATAAAAAAAAAGAATAAACAAGAGATAATTGAGGGATGTAGGAGAATATCCAAAAAATAAAGATTTGGATTATGCTTTTTTATGACACATTAAGGCTGTGGATGGACTACATGTTTAAAGAATTGATTGAGCTGTGACCCTTTGGAGACAGCAAAAAGCACTTAAATTGTTAGAAGTGACTGATGTGTCTCTTTATCAAAGTGACAATTACGATTAAAGAAAAGGTTTAGTTATAGAGGGCTTGACCTCCTACTGACCACTTTTGTGCGAATGGAAGTACTTTTTGCTGTTCAATCAAAACAAAATTCTGCACATACCAATATCTCTCGTGTTCTTGCCCTTTTATTTCTGAAATTCACCACCAGTACCATATATCTCTCATGTATACAAATTCTGAAATTCCACCTGACAACTATTGTGCAAATGAAAGTACTTTTTGCTGTTTGATGAGAACAAATATCTCTCATGTGCATAGATTATGAGATTACACCGACTGCAATCTGAAAAAAATCCTACGTGTGATCTTGCTGTTTTATTTCTTCTTTTTCTGTAGTCGGATCGAGCAGAGTTGATTTCTCAGATTAGAGCTTTGAAAGATGAGAGCCGGCAGTTTAAGGCAATCTTGGATGAGAAAAGAAGGGAGATTGAACCTCTGCAACAGGCTCTTGGGAAGCTGCGCAATACAAACACTGTCGGTCGGGGCAGTGGTTTATGTTCATCTGAGGAAGAGCTTAATGATTTTGTATGTTTTTTTTAATCTCCCCATGCTTTGCAGATTTTGAATATATTAGTTCATTTTGAGCTACATTGGTCGTTGATACCTTTTATTCTTTTGTTCTCTGACTCTGATTGTTGATTTGTGGATACAGATCCATGGTTTGCAGTACCGCATACAACATGAGAGCATTCCGTTGTCTGAGGAAAAACAACTCCTTAGAGAAATCAAACAACTAGAGGCAACGAGGGAAAAAGTTGTTGCAAATGCTGCTATGAGAGCAAAGATACAAGATTCATTGGGTCAGAGAGAAGACATTCAAGACCAGGTTAAAGTAAGGCAGTGCTAGTTTGAATTTTATGTTTTGGAGCTTGTCATTTCGCTGATTATCCCAAGCTGTTTATATATATTTTTTATCATATATACCAACTATTTGTAAAATACATATGTCATTGTAGCTCATAGGTGGTGATTTGGATGGAGTAAGAAAGGAGAAACAAGTACTTCAGACCAAAATTAAGCAAATTGAAGACACACTAACGGCAGTGGATGATGGTATTAATTCTTTATCGGAGGAGCTAAAAGCTGTCATCCAAAAGAGGGACAAGGCATATGAAAGCATTCAACAACTCAGAAAACAACGTGATGAAGGGGTAGGTTTGTACTTTGTTGCTACATTTATGGATCCTCTCTGCGTGTTGTTGTGGGCCTAAAGAGGAACATGCTTGCTATTGGACATTTCCTTAAATCATCTTAAGTTTCCTTGGTGCAATTATGAAAGTTAAATTAGTTTGCTCCGGGGTCCTCAAATTTTCAAAGTGCTGCTGGCCAATGCTATAAATTTGGCAAGCCAAGGCCCCATTCATTTCCCCTGATGCATGGCAGGCCGTGGTAAATTATATATGCGAATAGCTCTGGGGTGAATTGTAAAATTGTTCAACCACGTCTCCAACTTGCATGTTCTAGAAAGATCAATATTTCATCTCAATGATGACTTCTGATGCTGAATCAACGTCAGAACATCCATTGGATAGACATTTTTTTTTAATAAGTACGTCTATGAGATAGACCACTACAGTACAAGTAAAGAGAAACTGTGTTTTGTTGCATAGATTGCGTTGGCATCATCTCATCATTGCCTTGTTCGGAAATTCTCATTTATCACTTATTACAACTTACCTTCCCAACCCCCTAGATAACTATTAGTGGCAGAACTTGCAATGTCATATGCTGGTAAGGTAAAATTGTTGAAAAAGGGAAATGCCAGTGTTAGAGGGCTATGACAATAATTGAAGTTTTAGTTAGGATTGCAATTAAATTTGTACTGTCATCCTTTTTTTTCAGAATGCCTGCTTTTACCAAAGCCGTACAGCCTTGAACAAAGCACGGGAGCTTGCTGCAAAGAAAGATATTAAGGCTCTTGAGGAACTTTCATATTCAGAGGTTTGTTCAATTACTGTTTGTCTTATGTTAAGTGCATCCCCTAGTCTGAAGTTGTTGGGATTGTACTCTAATCTCTTAAACGTCAATCTATTCTTGATTAGGTTGAGAATTTTTTGTCCCTATGGAGCAGTAACAAGGCTTTTAGGGAGGATTATGAGAAAAGAATTTTGCCATCTTTAGATAGTAGACAATTGAGTAGGGATGGACGGATGAGGAACCCAGATGAGAAGCCTTTGGTGGTGTTGGAAGAACCAACATTTTCCGAGACGCAGACAATGGCAAAAGCTAGTGTCAAAGAATTAAAGGAAGATTCCAAATCAACTTCACAGGTTACTTTGCCCACCCAAAAAGCCCAGAAGGAAACAAAAAATAAAGCAACACATCCAAAATCCACCTTGGAGCATAATGAAGTAGAAGACAGGGAGATCCCTGGGTTAGAAGAGCTGCCAAAGGACAATCCTGTCAAAGACAATGAAGTTGATGCAGCAAAGTTGAAGGAGATGAAAAGAGAACAGGAAATTGCGAAAGCCAAACAGGCGATAGAAAGGAAAAAGAAGTTGGTGGAGAAAGCCGCAGCCAAAGCAGCTATAAAAGCTCAAAAGGAAGCTGAAAAGAAGCTCAAGGAAATTATTAATTTATATATTTCAATTATTTCTGGTTTGCTATTTCTGTTCAGAGTGAAGCATAAAACTGATACTTCTTGTCGGATTATCTTATTCAGGAGCGTGAGAAGAAAGCAAAGAAGAAGGCATCAGCATCTGCACTTGCTACTGACCCAGAAGAACCACCTATGGAAGTTGTGTCGGAGGATGCTGAACAAGAAAAGATAGATGAAATTGTTGAAGCTCCAGTTGCAGCAAAGCAGAAGGTACAAATGGAGAAGGTTCAAAAGGGCAATACTATCAGACCCAGGAACAGATCCAAAGGCCCAGATTCTGTACCAAAAGTCTTCCTGAAACGGAAAAAGTCGACCAACTACTGGATATGGGCTGCTCCTGCGGCTGCTGTGTTGGTTGTGCTGTTTCTAGTGCTTGGATACTACTATCTTTTCTAAAGGAACTAAATAGAGAGAGCAAAGGACCAGTTTTTATGCCAGAGCGTGAGTAGGTTTGTAGTACTAAAGTTAAGTTATTCCTGTTCGTTAAATCATAATGTTTTTGGTAGCTCAGTCAGTTGGGGAGAAGCGACATCTACATTTATTTATTTTGATAAGTTAACATCCACATTTATTTAGTTTGACTGGATGAATTGTCATATCTTGGACTCCTGATTAAATTTCATGAATGCTATCTAAATCCATGAAAGTTGCTACTTTCTCAGAAGACCAAGTTTCATTTATGATCAATAGGTGCAAGGGAAGATTTTGAAGCTGAGGGAGCTCATTCGATATCCGTAAAGATACTTGCACTCGGTGCGTGAATCAAGGATAAATGGATTTACGAATATATTCAGTGAATTAATAAATGGATTTACGAATAATTTTTCTTTATTCTAAAACTTTAAGAAGCTGCTGTGCTGGACTACTTTGTAGAAAAACAGAGTTCTAATTTATAGGCACAAGCCCAGATGGTTCAAGAACTCCAGTAGTGCTCGTTCATTCAAGAACGAGTAGGCAAAACAATCGAGCCTTTTTAAAAAGAACTCTTGGAAAGGAAATAAAGAAACGATAAATTTATTCATCATTATTTTTCTTATCATCATTTCATCATCCGGTCACGATGTGGCATTAGATCATGATTAGTTCACAAATGATATATAATAAATAATCTCTAATTATTTAATGCCACATTGTAAGAGATGAGAGTAGTATGATAATTTGAATGATGAGTAGCATTATTCTAAAGAGCCAACCATTTTCTAGAAGCCCACCAAAAGAAAAACAAAAACAAAAACAAAAAGCGGCTAAAGCATAAGAGGATGGATTGTTTTGTTTATTTTCTTGATCACTACCTTTCCACGACTCGAGTGAACGAGATACGTGATTTGGATGAGATACGTGATTTTCTTGATCACTACCTTTTGCGTATGAGATGAGATGAATTAAGATTAAAGTTAAAAGTTGAATAAAATATTGTTAAAATATATTTTTTAATATTATTTTTGTTTTGAGATTTAAAAAAGTTAAATTGTTTATTTTATTTTTTGTGAGAATTTGAGATAGTTGTAATGATTAGATGAGATGAGATGAGATGAGATGAGATGAATTGAGTTGAGAGGAGTTGTGAAAAAAAATGAGGCATACTCCAAGTCAAAGATGGGTATATATATATTATATTGAATAGAGAAGTGTTATAGTTATAGAAAAATTTCACAAAAGTAAATTACAAACTGACGTGGTTTCATGTGATACGTTAAATTTACTTTATAATAAGAATAATTTTATAGTCTGACGTAGCACATCAAACCACATCAATTGGTGAGTTCCCTTTTATGAAATCTCTACGTGCATGTGGCTAAATCATTAATTTCTCTTTTGAATATTAAGCGAAAAAAAAGTAACTGAAAGAACACTTTTGCGTTCTAATATAAATATCATATATATGCATTGAACATAACCTTTTAGCAAGAAATTTATAAGCTGGCACGTATAAGAAGCAAGTGTTAATTAGTCATGTACTTGTATTATATTATATATGAGTGATCGATCGATGAGCACAATTTATGTCAAGAGAATATTTTTACGTAATTGATAGGCCCCGACGAATAGGCAACTTAAACCCATAGCTTGGTGCATGCCTTCAATACCCACTGATGTTCTTTGAACAAACTGTATACAACTGGATCTAGACCCACCCTTGGATAGTTTCCATTTCTTTGCATGCAAACTATATAATAGCATGCATTAGCCAAAGGAAAATATTATTTGTATTTATAATTTTTACTTATATAACAATACGCATTGACGTGTTCATTATTGATATGCTGGAGATTATGAAATTTGAAATTAAAAATCTGAATTTAAAAAGAAAATTAATAAGATGAACCTTGTGCATACGTAAAATTGTAAGCACATATAACAGTACTACTCTTAGCCAAATATATATCGTGCCCTTAGCCTATACAAGTTTTCAGGTAGTGATCATTGGAGAACATCTCTTTTAAGTTCGATTATAGATTTAAAAACCTCAATATAAATGAGAAAAGGTAAAAATAAGAAATGAGTATTCATTATTACTAGTACATGTGAATTTTCTATACAGTATTCAATATTTAATAAATACTGTAAGATCATTTATATGTTTATTTCTCTTATATCTGAGACTGCAATCTCGGATATATAATAACTTAACAGACATGATCTTTATCCCTGAATTGAAACAGCTTGGTAATTCAAAGCAAATCAAGTTTTAAAAGACGTACGCCAACATGAGAGAGTTGGTTATTACAGCTTGATTAAACATTGGAATAAATATAACATATTGGTAGCAGCTTGAAAATGGTAATTAGAACGTCAATCCTTTCAGCATGATGATCAGTTTCAGTCTCCAAACTTGTAGACGTTTGAATAAATTCAAGCATACCCACAAGTTTTCTGCTCGCAGTTTAAGCCTTTCGCACACTTCTTATGGCATTTGCCACAATGATTCTCATTGCTAGTAATATCGGTACAGATCCTATTGCAGCAACGCTGTCCTTCTTGGCACTTTCTCCCACATCGTCCGCAGTTGTTCCGATCGCCAAGAATGTTCCGGCAATGAGTCTTGCAGCAGTAGAGCAGGCTGGTCCCTTTGTTTGCTGGTATTCCATTGCACACATTGTTTGTGATGGGATGACACCGAGTACCTTTCTTTATCACGCTGGCCAAGAACCTGCTTCTCGATGATCTGGGATTAATATTGGCCATTAATGGAGAGTCGAGTACGTACTGATCTTCATCGTCTTCTTCGATATCGTTTGAGAAAGCTAACTGAGAGTGCAGAGCTAGGAATGTTATAATCAGAGGCATGATTAGGGAGAGAATGGTCGTGAGCTTGAGGAGAGTGCCAGCCATATTAATTAATCTCTCTCGTGAAAATGGCGAACTAATTATAGCACTGCCCGCATTTAGGGTTAGCCGGTGATCGAGGAGGATGATGGGTACGTACGTATCAATGCCATATAGAATTTTCCATATATATATAGGCTGCGAGTATTGATTCAAGGGAAGCATGCACCTTGTTTTGCTGCAACTTGTAATAATTAATTTTCCTTAAAAAAAAAAAAGCTCTGCATTGAATTGACTGATCAATATCTGCCATGTATTTAATAAATATTATTAAGTTCAGTTTAATTAATTTGTTAATTAGTGCTATCTAGCTCTAAATTCTCGGTAGAGCAAGTTAAATTAATTAAATATATAATCTTGACTAATCAGAACTCTAGCCATATATTATACGTATATACCTAGTACCCAGACGCCGCTGTACTTAATTAATTTACGGGCATATATTCTCAAGTCTATGCACACCATATATTATTTACGTCACATAATTTAAATATATTATATAAGCAATATATGGTACTGTAGATGCTTTATTATTTTTATAATTATTTATACAATCTTATTTTGAACGAGGGATATTTTTATAAAATAATTTATAAAATAACATCATTTTATAGAAATACATTCAATTTAAAATATATATTATTGTTGTATAAAAGATTGTAAAAAGGATTGTACATGTGTATATTATTACTCTTCAAATTTTGCTTTTCTTTAATGTAATTTTATGATACTAAAACTATGAAATTTAAATAATAATTATGATCAATCAAAGGCTTTTTTTTTTCTCACTCTCTCTCGATCTCTTTTCTTGGGGCCAGGTTGAATATATATTGAAACAAATTATTTCAATGAGTTTTAGCATTTTATATAAATTTTAAAGCTTACATATCTGATTAGTAGTTGTAAATTATCAGTATTTATTAATAAATTTAGTAAATTTATGAGTTAGAATTAATCATTTATAGACACATTTTCACAAACTATATATATAACCTATATATATATATACACAAAAAATTATATTTACAGTTATAGAATATGCAAATGTACGTGTCACCCCTCTTGAAAAAGTGAGTAAATATGAATCCCACATGAAAATTTAATTTTTTAATCATAGATCATAATTTTTTTTAAAGGAATGCACGACGTTTGCACAATCCACTATATTTAACATTATTATATTATATTATATATATATATATATATATATATATATAAGTTAGAATTTTGACCAAAGCTTTGTCCATTTTGGGAAGCATGAGCACTCTCATTGGATTAGCCAAAGTTAAAGGATATTTTTTTATGAATGTAAGAGAAATTTGACTTTTGGCTATTCTATTCACCTAAATCTCCACATTGGAATAACTATTTTTTCATTATATAACAATAAAATAATATAAAATAAATTTGATTTTGGTTATTCACATCAAATCTCCATATTAGATTATATATTTATTCATTATATAGTAATGAATAACTAATAATTTCAAAAATATTTAATTTTTTTAATTATTAATTTATTTTATTTTATCATATTTTACTATTCTACCTATTATATATTAATTAATAATCATATTCTTATTAAATTAATATATTACTAACTCAAATTAATATACCAATTGTGATAAAATATGTGATAGAAAGAAAATGAGAGATAAATAATTAATAAAATATGTATTTGATATATGTACAATAACCTTTAAATTTGAAAAAACTTTTGAACGTCACTGTAGTTAAATTTTAAATATGTAGAATTTAGTTAATCTATTGTGAATATATTTTACTCTCTAATAACTAAATACTCATTGAAATAACTTTTTAACTAATATAACGAGAGTGCTCTTGCATTTAAAGAATTCTGACTTCCAAATTAATCATCATCAAGAACCGGGAAATTTTAATTTTCAAATCAATTAATTAAATTGGTTGACTACTATTGTTGATTTGAAAGCGAAGCCGGAAAGTTCACGTGTAGAGGATCTTCTCTCCCGGCGATAAATGCGTTAAACTCATTGGTTGGTCACGTTACCCTACACTAGATCCTGGATGATGCATGCATGACGATACACGTGGCTCAATATCTCTGGTCGGTCGCAGAGCGAGCATGACTTATACACATGGTACCAGCACCGATTCTGCAATATTCTCCGAAGTCAAACCGAGATTACGCAGCGGGTTAGACTTCACTACCATTTAATTAATTAATTAAATATCTCCACTTTATTTGGGTTTATAAAATGAGGAAGGTTAGAAATAATCATAATATATAAATATTGCGTACTCTATTAAAAAAAGAATGGGGCATATCTTTAAAAAAATAAATTTTTTATGTGAGTACTATATTTATCTTTTTTTTTTATAAGAGTGCGTGATGCTTGCATATTCTATGACTGCATTTAACATTTTTCTTATAATATCTTCATGAAAAATATAGATTATAAAGTAACACAATTTTTTATAAAACAAAATTATTGAAATTCTATTTTTTCTTATAGAATCATGTTACATTCCACAATAAATTATGTATTTATGCACCAATTTATAAATAAAGTTTTTTAAATATATATAATTTTAATATTCAAGACATGCAACCTAACGTACGTGTGTGGTGAAGAAATGAATCCTTCGTGCATGCAGATGACATTAATTATGAAAGAGTAATATTAGATATAATTATGATTTGTGTAAATGCTATTATGTATTCATTTTAAAAAAAAGTAATATTTATTATTAAAAAATTAATTTCATGTGATTTACTTTTTTTTTTTAATGCGTGCACCACACTTAAAAGTAGTACTCTTTGCGTGAATTGCAAAGTGCAACATTAATAATGTAAGGAAGGCTCGATCGCTTCTTTCCCCGTTTTGATCTCCTTGTAATTAATTAATAGTACTCGAGCATGATAAAACCTAGCTAGCTAGCCCAGCATCAATCCTCCCTTTATGTATACGCCACCTCGATCGGCTGGAGCTAAAGCAAGCTCGATCCTCGATCCTCGATCGAGTCGAGAAGTCTACTTATAATTCCTTTGAAAGAACTTTCGTGTTCAGATCGAGACCAAGTTGTTGCATGCGTGCAACAATCTATATATATAACTTGAAGACATATAATACTTAATTATAACTTATCAAAAGGGTAGGTTGGAGACATTAATATAAAAGGAGGGAGCCAACATGCAGGCTAGGATCGATTATTCCCCAAGGCATGCATGCATGCAAACTTAACTTACTCAGATCCCAATTTTTTTTTTGGGTTTATATATATATAAGTTTGTCTGCTTGCATTTGCTAAATAATCGGCCATATATTAGAGCTGGTACCTGTTTTGGGGCAAAAGGTAAGTATCAATATGAGTCTAATTTTCTGTTAATTTTATTAATGTTTTTCTGCCAGAATTTTGGGTAAATTTTTTTTTTAAAAAAAATTTAATTAATTAATTAATTAAGTCCGTCCAATTTCATGACTACAATATTCTAAATAATTAACTATAATTAGGTTATGGTCAACATGATGACAGGTAACCCGCCCCTGAAGTTGGGAATTACTCCTTTATGCCCCCAAATTGCGGTTCTCGTGTAAGGCAAAATCAAGCTCCATCAACTAATTTGAACATTATTTAGCCAATACTACAATTATCTCCAGCTAGGTTGGTATGATCCCCGGCCACCAAAACTGGAAAATATATTTACAACTGTGAATTGTGTAATCGCCGCGTAATCTTTTTGAAAAAAATGAATAAAATATGGGACTCACATGAAAAAAAATTAATTTTTTAATAGTGGATCCCACTCTTTTTCAAACCGATTACGCAGCGGTTGCATACTTCACGATTGTATGTAGAATTCCTCATATATATATATATTTTTTTTTTTAATTAGAAAAATCATTTAGCCAGCTTGCTCAGCTGGTCACGGCGCTTCATGCCAATACTATAATATATAGTATAGTAAGAAAGATGGAGAGAAAGAAAGTAATCAAAGATCGATCAGAAGTGCATGCATAGATTCTGGAGTATGCGATTCTGGAGTACTTCTAGAATCTTCTCAACTCTGTTTTGTTTTTATAACTCTTCTCAACTCATCTCATCTAATCATTAGAATTTTTTTAAATTTTCATAGAAAATAAAATAAACAATTCAATTTTTTCAAATATTAAAATAAAAATAATATATTAGAATAATGTTTTATTCAACTTTCAATTTTTATCTCAATTCATTTTCAAAAACAAATTAAGCTAAATCACCCGACAAATAAGTTTTAGCAACAAGCAAATTAAAGAGCAACATGCCAGCGTACTACAACTTGGCATGGATCGATCCAAAGTCTTGCTTTTGTCGTAGGCTTGTACTTTAGCGGGTGCAAGCTCCTTAGGCCCATGGTCCTGGCTAGAGAAGTTTGGGCCGACTTAAATCCTTGATCCGTTTTCCAATTTTCATTTTTCCTTTTCGTGTTGTCAGAAATATTCTACTCAGCTTAGAGTATTGGCATTGGTTTCATCAAAATTATCTTTAAAATTTGATGAAAAGTACATAATTTTTAAAAATCCAAGACTTTCCTAGTCATAACTCCACATTGAATTAGCCATTGAATTCATCAAAATAATAATATAATATTATTTTTTTAATAAAAATATTTTTTTTTTTCATATTTTACAATTACACTAATCATATGTTGATTACTAATTTAATTTAATTCTTACATTATTATTACAAGATGGTTGAAGATTAAATATGAATAAAAAAGACATTTAGAGATTAAAAGTGAATAAAAAATAGATTTGATTAATGAATAGTAGACCTTCAAATTTGAAGAAACCTATACATTTACTGTAGCTCAAAATTTCATATTTATCTATTTGATTAATCCAATGCAGCCCTATTTTGATGAAATTCATCAAATTTTATATTTGACTAGGCTTTTGATGAAGGCAATGCTAATGCTCTTAGGCGATTTTTCTGGTTCATGGATTTTAATTTGAAACTGTCATCTTTTGATTCAAAGAAGTGATCATATTGAAACAACATTAATATTTGGTAATTGGAGTCAGCTGACAAGATTTCAAACGATCAAAGCAACAATAATGCTGGTTATTACACAGGAAAATAAACTAATTAACACTCTTAAAGAAGTAATTGATATCTGTGTAGATAGGGACGCAGAAATACCTGAACCTAGATACAGATTTACATGCTAATCTAAAAACTCCTCGACCGCGTGACATGTTGGAATTATAAGTTCGAGAATATCCACAAAACCCATGCTCGCATTTAACACCATGCGCACACTTTTTATTGCACTTGCCTCAATGATTAACATCGTAAGCAGTATTGTTACAGGTTCCATTGCAGCAACTCTGTCCTTGTTTGCACTTTTTCCCACATTTCCCGCAGTTGTTAGGATCCCCAAGAACGTTACTGCAATGCGTCTTGCAGCAGTAGATCAGAAAGCTCGACGTCCCTTCGTTTCGCGATATTCCATTACATGCATTGCCTGCAATATTGGGATTGCAAGGTGCACCTTCATTATTAACTGGCCAGGAACCTGTTTCGTGATCTGATATTGGGCTTTGGAGAGACATGGTTGTCACTTGTCATCAGCAACGCTACATGTAATATATTGTGCAGAAAAAATAAAAAATAAAAAAACCTTCGAAACTCATTTTATCAGTGACGTCTAGAAATTTTATTTACAATCTTGAGCGATGAATTGTATGTGCAGTTCAGTCCCATTAATTAATAAGATAAAAGGAAAAAAAAATTTATTTTAAAAAAGATATTATTGTAATTGTAATTTTGTTTTTAAATATGACTGTACGTAGCGCTCGAGGATCTAGCCTTGTGTAAGTACATGACCAACCAGTCACTTTAACCCCGTCCCTATGGGTGCAAGTGTACGCACGTACCGGAGACTTTGCCTGCAATCTTCATGGTCAACTCTAATCTATCTTATCAAAATTATGATGTAGCCAACTTGACATAAGCAACTTGGGCTGTAAATAAAAGTATATTAGTGTTATTTCAAAGTCTATATATTATATATTATTTACACATTATTTATGTGGTATGAAATATAAATTTTAAAATTTATTTTTTAAATAAAATTATGTGACGTGAATGATATGTGGTGTAAAAGTTTTTAAATATAATTATTTAAATATCATATAATTTTAAGTCCTTATTTTATGCTTCAATGAATTATTTTATCAATAGCTAGCATTTGTCACTGTAATTATATATATATAATTAAAAAAAATCAACCATTAAAAAATCATGGGGACATGAAGAGGCATAACACCTGAGTCTAATAATTAATTACGTATATGATTACATCCTATTTATAGGTTACTAAATTCTCTGTAGCCAATTAATTTGATTAATTTCCGATTAGAATTAATTAGTTGTTAATAAATGCTCAGATCGCTATTGCCTTTTATAATTGCAACTCGGCAGAAAAATTCAGCAAAAATCCCTACACTTCAAATGATGGAACATTCTACCCAATACGTGCAGCTTATAAACCCTACCAATCTCTCTCAGTTTACATAACTCGTGGAAATTAAACCCTCATTTCCAAGATAAAAGAATGGCTTGCACTCTCCTCAAGTTCACAGCCATTCTCATCTCCCTGCTCCTAGCCCTACAGCCACAAATTGCCTTCTCAAATGACGACATTGAAGACGACGAAGAGTACTACAACGAGGTCAACTCCCCATTGCCCATTAATCTCAGGTCATCAAGAAGCAGGTTCTTGGCCACTGTAGTAAAGAATGGAGCATATTGCAATCCCATTACGCGTAATGTCTGTAACTCGACATGAATATACCAAAAAAGTAGACGATTAAATATAAGTTGTTTTAATTCTACTTTTTCATTGAAATATTAGTGTTTGATCAGCTTGATGCCAAATGAACTTGGCACAATGTAATATTGTAGATACACGGGAGACCATTTAATAATGAAATGACCTTTTAAAAAACCAAAAATTAGAAGACAAGAATGTTTTATTTATTGATTAATGCTTGTAGAAACTATATATATATATGAAAAATTTTATATACCATACTATCATCTCACTTTCATCACACTAAATATAATATGATATATTTATCACTATTAAATGATCATTTATTACATTATTCTTTATCATCTAATATATATATTGGCCACTATGTATATATTAATCATCATCAATAATTTTAAAATATTAAGAAAACGCGTGATTTGCAACCCGACTAAATTTGTGCGGTCACGATCTGTTAATTGCATTTTCAAACAAAGTTGCACGACCCACCAAGGAGACGGAACCACGTGTGTAATTATAGAGAAATGATACTTGCAGTCGTGAGTGTGCAGTCGCCGTGCAGTCGTTTTGAAAAAAATAAATAAATATGAGACTCACATGAAAAGAAATTAATTTTTTAATAGTGAACTTCACTCTTTTTCAAAATGACTGCACGACATTTACGTATTCCACGACTGTATGTAGCATTACTCGCAATCATATATGCCAAGCCGGGATTTATAGTTCGGGTAGTTAACGTGACCAACCGCTGACTATAATTACGACTATCCCGCCGTGACAAAATATTCCGCAACTTCGCAATTCATATGGTCGGTCAACCAGCTAATAAATGGTAAAATGTGGTTAAGTCAATATTATGGCGTTATTAGACATGTCGTCTGATCGATGTTGGTTCATCTAATAATTGGAGGTAATAATTATTTTCTTTTTGTGGTAAAAAGGAAGAATTCTTTATGGGAACATGCATGGTTTAAAAAGTAGTGTTATTTGTAAGCTTTTACACCATATAATATCCACATGAGTAATGTTATGTATAGTTCTTAAATGAGGACTGTATTGTAAGTCTAATTAATTTTATCTTTAAACTTTTTTTAAAATTACAATAATATCCCTATCAAAATGGTATTTTTTTATTTATTTAATGAAGGGCTTGCACAAGCAGTCCCCATTGTAAATAGAATTTCTCTATTCACATGGTATGATTTGATTTGTAAGATTTAAATTTTAAAACTTATCTTCCAAATCAAATTATGCAACTTAGATGATGTGTGGTGTAAAAACCTTCAAATTCATAAATATCTAGTGTGTCTACATACACACATACAACATTTTAAAAGTAATCATCATTAATGAGAGAAGTAATACGGCCGCAAAGAGATAAAATGCAGCGCATAAAAGTAAACTCATAAATTGACATAGTTTTTTTTGATATGTTAGATCCATTTTATAATAAAAATAATTTTACAATTTAACGTACCACATCAAGTCACACAATTTTGTGAGTTTACATTTGTAATCTTTATAGCTAAAACATTTCTCAATCACTGAGGCTAGCTATGATGTTATAAAATATCCTAAACCAGCTATTTGACTTCACCATTTTACGCACTTTAAAATGTGTGAAGGTTTTCTAGAACAGATAAACTAATCTAATTTATAGTTTAGTCGAACCTCATTAAAAAATACAATCGGTTTGTAATTATATATATGAAGTAACGGAGGATAAAGTATCGAGTTAGTCTACATACAACTCAAAATGGAGACTGCATGTTCATGTAAGTACATAGTTACAAATCACCGCTAGCTCAACCGTCGCCTTAATCCCCCGCGACTTCCCCACCAATAGAAACAACGCGTGTTGACTCTATTGCCATTTTTTATAAGTAAATAAAAATTAATAAATCCTCGTTGTGGGTTATAAGCTTATAACCTTTTTACCCCTTTACTTGCTAATTACCATTTAAAAACTATGTGACAATTTTAAGTCTTCGAGACCTTCTCTTTTGCTGTAATTAAGTAGTGTCTACAGTTCGTTGTTCAGATTCGAGCTCCAACTTTTGAAAAATACAAACACATATTCTACTAAAAATAAACTGGGAATTTAAAGAAGAGTTCTTTTGGGTCACTATATTAATATATATATATATATATATATATTTACAAATTTTGACATAACTTCATATGATATATTATATATATTTTATAATAAAAGTAATTTTACAATTTAACGTATCATATCAAGTTATGTCAATTTATGAGTTTACTTTTATGAAATTTCTTTGTAGTTAAAACATATATATATATATATATATATTTGTATTACATTTCACATTTGATTAACTTTCTAATGGTCCATGATAATATGATATGTATGTGTATATGTTTGGTGGGTTCCGTTCCATTTTTACTCAATTTAAGATGGGCATGTGATTTGGGTATAAAAGATTGAAAAATGATTTATATAAGTCTCAAATAGATAAGTCCCTTACAAGTTTTTGTGAAAAAGTGAACCCCACTTTAAAAAATATAAAAAATATTAGTAGGACCCATTTTTTTACAAATGACTTATATGGATCTTGTCTATTTAGGACTTGTATCTAACATAATTTTAAAATGTCATAATTTCTAGTTTTGGCACGATGAAGATACAATAAGCATATAAAATTATTTTACTAGGGGAGTGAAGAGTTTGGCAAACGCTCAAGATATAGACTCAAACTTAAACTAAACAATGACCCGATTCGAATCGACTTTTTATTTTTGTTAACGTCGTGTTTTGCGCGCCTTTCACAGAGAATGGGAGCTTTGGTGATGGTCGGGAGTCTCCAATACTAAAGTCAACATATATCTTCAATAGTTTGTTCTTCATACCTGGGGATCGACTTTTATACTAGGTTTTTGGTGGAGACAGCTCGTACCCGACTTTGAGGAGCCTTTGTCATTTCCACAGTTTGTTCTGTCCCTTTAATGCGGCATGGCATCCTGACTCACTTTACCCAACTGGTGTTCCTCGTTGAGCCCTTCCATGTTTGTTGTCAGGAGATCAAGGATTCTCCATATTTTCCACCCGTCTGCCTGCACAGGTTTCCAAGAGTAGGGTGTCAGCGACGTGGTCAGTCCCATCTCCCCTTGATATCCGTTTTTCCCATGCATGAGTTGCTTCAGGGGTGGGTTTTGCTCGCGAGTCGAGTACTCTGAAGAGGCCCCACTAACTCCTCTTAGTGGATGGTCGTTGGGTTTGGCCGGACTCTTTGACTTGCTTTCCCCGTGGTCTCTCGTGGGCTCGATGTATGGGCTAATAGAGGGGGTGGGGGAGAAAACCCCCTTACAATTTGATCATAGGAATTTAAAAAAAAAAAAAAAATAAAAAAAAATAAGTTAAAGCTGGATTTGGGGAGAAGCTGGTTAGAATTAGGAAGATGCAAAAACAAGTTTTTTGAGAATTAAAAGAGTGAATAAAATAACAAAAGAACTTTTATCGCACGGCTTCCTTCATTTACACATGGCATGACGACTTTGATTACTAATAACAGAAAGTTTTATACTACACATCTCTACTTTAATTTATAAGAGTACTAAGCATTAAGATAGAAATGAAAAAATAACAAATCACATATTGATTAGGTGGAAGGATGTGTTGTAAGACTTCCAAGTAAAATTATTCTACTAATAGTGCAAAGCTTCGTCTTGCAGTTCCAACTTCTAACGGCAATGTTTCTTGTAAGTGGGGATTTTCTCAATGGGCCTTTTTGTGGGCTGGTCATTGAGGAGTTAACAAAGTTAACAAAGAAAAAATACCCTCCGGCCCATCAAAGATATTTCATTCATAAACGCCCTTTTCCCAACGGCTTCATAGTGCATGAGCCAATTTCAAATTCAAAATCCTCTCTCTCTCTCTCTCTCTCTCTCTCTATTGCTCCAATGGCTACCTTTGTCACCACTCCCACCAAGACCCCCTCGGACAAGTCCGCATCTGCCATGTCCCGCAAACACCCTCATCCCAATCCTAACTCCGCCGACTCATCCGTTCGCTCCTCTCGCTTTGAGGCCTACAACCGTCTTCAGGCCGCGGCGGTGGCCTTCGGCGAGAAACTCCCGATCCCAGAGATCGTCGCCCTGGGCGGCCAATCCGACGGCAAGAGCTCACTCCTCGAAGCCCTTCTAGGGTTCCGCTTCAACGTCCGCGAGGTCGAGATGGGCACCCGTCGCCCCCTCATTCTCCAGATGGTTCACGATCCCTCCGCCCTCGAACCCCGCTGCCGCTTCCAGGTCTCCTTCGGATTTTGAAGAATTTCTCATTATGATTGTTTTCTTGGACATTGGGAACTTATTAATGAGTACTGAGTTAATTTCTGATTCATATCTCACATAGACTTCGCTTGTTTTGCTGGAAATGCAGGCAAATGAAAAGAAAATGGAAATTGGAGTTACTTATACAGTTCATGTTGAAATAATTAGGTGGATCAAATTTAGTCTCTTGTTTGTCACTTTAGAATTAATAGTAGATACTATATTTATAGAAGTATTGGGGTTTTGGATGTCGAGAACTGAAAACGTGTAGGTCAGGCTGCTTCTAGATTTAAATAGGGGTCTTATGATGGTCGGTGGGTAATGAACTCGGTTGTAATATTCTTCAAGAGGTGGTTAATTCACTTTTTTTACTTCTGTTTTGTTCTTCATGACTACATCTATATCTTTCTTGATGCCTCAATGTTTAATATACAAAAATACTGAATCTTGAGCATTAAAAACAGGAAGAGGATTCTGAAGAATATGGAAGTCCTGTTATTTTGGCATCTGCAATTGCAGATATAATAAAGTCCCGGACTGAGGCACTTTTGAAGAAGACTAAAGCTTCAGTTTCTTCTAAGCCAATCGTGATGAGAGCTGAATATGCACATTGTCCTAATCTCACCATTATAGATACCCCGGGCTTCGTTCTTAAGGTGGGCACTCTTGTATTTGATGATGGGTAATAAACGTTTGATATTATTATGCTATAAAATGAGTTTTTGGTTTTGAAACTTTGTTGGCAGGCAAAGAAGGGAGAACCAGAAAACACGCCCGAGGAAATTCTTACAATGGTGAAGTCATTGGCTAGTCCTCCCCATCGCATTCTGTTGTTCCTTCAACAGAGTAGTGTGGAGTGGTGTTCATCTTTGTGGTTGGATTCCATTCGTGAAATTGATCCAACGTTCAGACGGACAGTAATTGTCGTCTCCAAATTTGATAATCGTCTCAAGGTACGAACTACTAGTGTTTGTTGAATTATCTCCAGTAAGCAAATCTAAGCATACTAGATAATAGATATACATATCATCATTCATATTCTCAATGGACTTCAAATGAATCATTTGAAGCTTCCCTATGCTGTTGATATTTGCTGTAGTGAAGATACTACTAACTAAAGAAACTTGTTTTCATGGTATAGCAGAAGGGAGTGGTTTTACTGATATCATCATTGTATATTTGAATTCTTATTTTAAGATACTTATAAATGCAGGAGTTCAGTGACAGGTGGGAAGTGGACCGATATTTGAGTGCAAGCGGCTACCTGGGAGATAACACACGTCCATTTTTTGTGGCCCTTCCAAAGGACAGGGGCACCATTTCAAATGACGAATTCCGCAAGCAGATATCTCAGGTGGACTCGGAAGTCGTACGTCATCTCAATGAGGGAATCAAGGGTGGATTTGATGAGGAGAAATTCAGGCCTTACATTGGTTTTGGCCGTCTGAGAGATTATTTGGAGTCCGAGCTTCAGAAGAGATATAAAGAAGCTGCTCCAGCAACTCTAGCTTTGCTTGAGCAGCGCTGCAGTGAAGTTACAGCTGAACTGGACAAAATGGACTGTAAAATTCAGGCCACTTCTGATATTTCTCATCTTAGGAGATCAGCAATGTTGTATGCGGCTTCTATCAGCAATCATGTGGTGGGTAATTCCTATGAAACCTATCAACATCTATGCTGTCATAAACTATTCTAGAAGTTCTTCATTCCGTGAACATAACCAGTTCTCCCCCCTTGTGTGAACTTCTTGTAATTCATGAATCTCCCTGAAATTTCTGATTATATATGATCTCCATCTGTTATTTTTTAATATTTACATTGCCCACTTCTACTTAACAACATGTTCTTCTCTCTCTAATGTGAATTCCTCCGCCCAAGTAGTTGGCATTAAATAGAACAGAAAGTTTCAACTATTTTATCGACCGTCCCATACCAACAGAAAATATCAACCAACTACTTCCTGTACTGAGTAATTCTATCTTTTTGTAACTCTCAGAAAGTAAGTTTTATACTTTTCTCTAAAAATGGTATCTGCTTGTGCCTACTGTAAAGGGAGCTTTGATTGATGGAGCAGCAGATCCTGCCCCAGAGCAATGGGGAAAAACAACAGTGGAGGAGCAGTCAGAAAGTGGACTTGGGAGTTGGCCCAGTGTTACTGCAGATATAAAGCCTCCCAATGCTACCCTTCGGCTCTATGGAGGAGCTGCTTTTGAAAGGGTGATGCATGAATTTCGCTGTGCTGTTTATTCTATTGAATGCCCCCCAGTGTCGAGGGAGAAGGTATATATATTCTAGAGCAATTTACCTTGGATAATGGATTGAGATCTTCTGTGAACTGGTGAATTATTTACTCTCCTTACAGGTGGCAAATATATTACTTGCCCATGCTGGCCGAGGTGGGGGCAGAGGAGTAACAGAAGCAGCTGCAGAAATTGCCCGTACAGCTGCCAGAGCATGGCTTGCTCCTCTTCTTGACACTGCTTGTGATCGGCTTGCTTTTGTTTTGGGGAATCTCTATGATCTTGCTCTAGAACGAAATCAGAGTCGGGACTCGGAATGTGAGAAGCTTATTAACACTTTGTTAACGTTTCTCTCACATTGTTCGTTTATGTTGTTTTGTTGCCAACCCAAAAAGTCAGGATTGGAGCTTTGATATGTTCAGTTCAGATTATTTTCCTCTTTTGCGCTCCTGAAATCTTTTGCTTTCTAATTGTTTGTATTGGCGTGTAAATTTTCATGTAACTAATCATGAAGTCATTGGACATTTCTAATGTCAGATGGGATGAAATCAGAAAAAATGGATGGCTACGTTGGTTTTCATGCTGCTTTAAGGCATGTTTACAACCGCTTTATTAAGGACCTTGCCAAACAATGCAAGCAATTGGTTCGGCATCACCTCGATTCAGTTACAAGCCCATACTCGCAGGTCTGTTATGAGAATGGCTTTCGAGGAAGCTTTGGCTCGAGTTCAACCTCTTTTTACAAGTTCAACCAGGCTTCAGCTGGTTCATTTTGTCTTGAGCTAACAGATGGGGGCCCAGCAGCGTGTGACGAAATAATGAGAGATCAAGAGAACATACCTCCGGAAATGAGCGGACAGCAAACCACACCAGGGAAAGCAGCAGAAGCTCGAGGAGCCCTTCGAGAAAGCCAAATGACTGTGCCTGAGACCCCATCACCTGATCAGCCATGTGATGCAGCATATGCTGGGGTCAAGAAAGAACTTGGAAATGATATTGGAGCGCGAAAGTGGGTTTCAAGATTGACAGGCAATAACAGAAATACTGATCACGTAAGAGTTCAAAATGGTGGTAGTCTCTTATTTGGTGATACTGGTTCAAATTCAGGCTCAGCCTATTCAGAAATCTGTTCATCAGCTGCACATCATTTTGCACGGATTCGTGAAGTTCTTGTTGAGCGAAGCGTGGCCTCAACTTTGAATTCTGGATTCTTAACCCCTTGGTAAGCTTGTTTTTATTTCCAACTCTTAACGTACGTTCACAGAGAGCATTTTATATTTACAGGAACACTAGTACATGTTGTCCTTGTGACAGTTCAAGCAACATATTCTGGTGCGATTTTGTGTTTTGGGGAATTCAGGGATTTATCGAAAGTTTCTGGTGCGATTTTTATTTTTTTTGTTCACGTTTTTGGTAAAGAACTGATTTTACGAAGCTGTTTATGTGTTCTGCTCTGTGCAGCCGTGAAAGGCTTGTGGTGGCACTTGGGTTGGATTTATTTGCCGTGAACGATGAAAAATTCATGGACATGTTTGTTGCTCCTGACGCCATTGGTGTACTGCAGAACGAACGACAGTCTCTTCAGAAGCGTCAAAAGGTACTCCGATCTTGCTTGAATGAGTTCAAAAGTGTTGCTCGGGCACTTTAATTGGCAACCGCGTTGAAAACGGAAGCTCATAGGTTTTCACATCTAGTGAACGTGCAAAATTCTCATTCTTAGGGTCCTGCATGCTTTGTTGCATCTGTATTCTTTAACAACGATATCACGTAAGAGTTTTGAATAGAAGGCTGATTTTTCTAAATGCCGCAAGTGAAAAACTTTTTGTTTGTGGGTCTTCCTATTTATAAGGATTCTGCGCTCCTCTCTTTACCTTCCAATAGCATTACATTACTCTCCAGAACTATACATACATGCATGCATACCTCTCTCTCTCTCTCTCTCTCTCTCTCTCTCTCTATATATATATATATGATGGATGCTACTCATCATTCCACGGACCCACACTATATACTTTACATATTTTAACATATTTTAAAATTATTTGTTATTATTTATTGTTTTATTTTATTCTTATTAAACTAATTGAGTTGTTTTACTTATCATTCATACACCACATACTTATTATAAAAAAAATAAAAAAATAAAATAAAATACATGAAATTTGTGGTGTGTGAGGTACCTAGCAAGTCCCTATAATTAATAACGTTTTAAGGAACCAACTTGGTTTAAAATCGCCAAGGCACCAAACGTCAGACTACCTAAATTTTAGTTAAATTTCCCTTCTTTTTTTTTTAATTTTAGTTACCTACTTCTTTAGAACTCTTTAAATCTTTATATATTTTATTAAAATATTATTAATCTTCTGAATTTCGAATTCATTTGGTTATATATATAAATATATATATATATATATATATATATATGACTTATTAGGTACAAGCAATTTGATAAAAAAAGGGAGAAATTTAACTAAAATTTAGATAGTCTCACGTTTGGTGCCTTGGCAATTTTAAATCAAGTTGGTCCCTTAAAACATTATTAATTATAGAATTAGTTTGTATACAGTTCCTAAATGGAGATTGTTCATTCAATCCTTATGTTTAAAAAAAATTAAAATTACAATAATATTCTTTTTAAAATGATTTTTTTTCATCATATGCTGTCTTTATTTGACTTCAAATCTAATTGTCTTCTTTGGATTATTCTTATTCCTTAAATAATTTCTTTTAAACAAACGCTTTTAGTTTGGGAGAGGGAGTTTGATCCGTTTGGCTATTCAGAATTTTAAGGATAATGATACATTAAGTTTTAGGGTGAACAAGTCTCGCATATTTTTTTTTTTAAATTGATAAATCTGAGATTCATTTAAAAAAATAATTTTTTTAATAATAAACCTAACTTTTTAAAAAAATAATACACAAAATTTACAAATTTTAAAATTATAAATATCATTTCTCAATCATGCTCAGCAGCCTTAAGGTTCCATGTAAGAGTTACGTGGGTTTTTGATTGATTGTCTTATTCTTTTGGCTTAAGACTCAAAAGTCGTGATAATTCTCGGGATGGACTTTTTTCGACTTTAAAGTTTAAACAGCACGAAAGGAAGCATATATAAAAACAAGAGACAAAGTGTCAAAGACATTGTCAACAATGTCTGCGAGCATTACGAACCTTTTGTAACATGGTCAATAAGTGGTCCCCGAACCCACCATCCCCAATGTCACTAGAACAAGAGACCTACTCCAACAACATAAAACTGGATTAACCTTATCATCTTTACTATTTTCTAATTCACTGTGTCCCATATCGTATATATATGGGAGATGTATTGATAGAGTTAAGAGTCGTGAATGAGTTTTAAATATTATATCGATTCTTTATTAGATGAAACTCGACTTTATAATACTTTAAATATATATTTAACTTGAATTATATATTTTGGTACAAAAAATGGACCACGACGTGCTTAAATATAGTGTGCTTGTGACGTTAAGATGAATGTAGTTAAATAATATTATAGAACTTAGCATCTAGTATTTCCAATCTTCTAGATTTATTCCAGTTGAACACAATGAATAGAGTACGGCAGGTATAGGAAAATGACATGGATTTGAATTAGATTTTGATAAATTTGGTATGCATGAATAATGATGTTTTAACCGGTTCTAGGTCATGAGGAACGTTTCTCCCATCTTGGGGGGAAACATCCACACCCAACCTATTATTATTTCTATTGCTAATCATTCTCATATAATTTAAGTATTTTAAATAAGAATAGATACGAGACATACTCTGCAATATTTATTATTATTTGTGCGAGTATTTTAAAGTCTCGTTTGGATAGTGAAAGTATTTTATTTTATCTCATCTCATTATTTTAATTTTTTTAAAATTTTACATAAAATATAATAAATAATTTAATTTTTTCAAATTATAAAATAATAATAATTCAACTTTTATTATTTATTTTTTATTTTAACTCATCTTATATCAACTCATTATCTAAACGGGACGTAAATAGCATTAATGCACCAAGTCATGAATGTCAACTGTTTTAATTAAATGCTGTCGCCTCCCATATAAATATTAGCCCTAAATTAAGCTGAAATCCTTAAGAGTTATATGTATATATATATTTTAAAAAAATAGAGTTTTTAAGTAAATATATATCGGTCCGGTTCCGTGGATAAAACATGAGATCGGCTGTGATGGGTGATGAGATAATACGACGGACTAACGTTGGCGGACCCTAAAAAGTAATAAAAAAATAAAAATTAGAATAAGATTCTAAACAAAGTTGTCACCATCCCCACAGCATAAAACCTACCAAAATGCCACCTCATAGTTGCATTGTTTAAGATTCGATCTAGTCAAGCCGGCCAACCCGATACTATATAAGTAGTATTATTATTATTAATTAATAATATTAATTATGGATACTATTATTAATAATTATCTAAGTTCCTATGCTTTATGGTCGGATGAGCTACCATAGACTAGTTTCGAAATTTAAGCAATTTTGTAATTAGAAATTAGAGCAAAGGAACACGTTAATAAATGTACATGAGTTTTGTTATGTACAAGCAAATTTGCGTACCAATCTACGTATTAATGTTGTTGCATACATATTCTAAATTCAAATTAGTACTGTTTTCAATAAAATTTACTTTCTGACTAATCATATTAAATGGATGCGCGTATTAGTACACATAATTGCTTATATTTAGATTTTTTCAAAGCATATATGTGACTTTTTTTCTTTTTCTTTTTTCCGATTGTTCTTTGTTTCTGTAAGTGGTCCGATAAAGTTTGTTAAAAATGTTATAAGTGTAAATTAACTCATCTAGTACGTATATAGTAGCTAGCCCCTGTCCAAAGGGTAATGAAAAAATATATATACCATGTTACTTAATGGAGTTCACGGCCAAGTTTAAGCTCTAATTTTGTGGTATTAAAAAAAGTAATAATTAATAATTAGACAACTTAATATATATATATATATTAATCTAGTGTTATATGGAAAAAAAAAACGGCAAAATCCATTCTTTACGTAATATAAATTATATTTATAGTTTTAGAGTATAAGTTGAGTGTATTTTCTTTAAAAAATAAGTAAATTTAAAATTTATATAAAAATATTATTTTTTAATAATGAAACTCACCTCATTTAAAAAGAGAATACATGATGTGATACAATTATATTTAATATTATTCTTTCCTTTCTTGCATGCATGGTTACTTGTGCAGGCTAACTTAATAGAGTAATTATATTCATCATTTTAATTTTTATTATTCTTTTATTACAAATTATTTATTATATTTTATTTATAAAATTATTATTTAATATCAAATTATAAAATAATGAGGGGATAATAAAAGAATAGACAGAGAATAAATTAAACAGCAAAGTATCCGAGGAGAAGTGAGAAATTTTATGTGCGTGTATGCGAGACAGGGAGAGAGAGAGAGGGAGAGAGAGAGATTAAAGAAACAACATTGCCATGTAGCGAAATGATAACAAGGTTCCTGTCTGTCTGGCAAAATATCATTATATTGATAAGTGTTTGACATTGGAGATAGCACTCAAGTAGTCTGGAGCCAGAGATTAGAAACACCATCAATCATTTTATTACCAAACAAAAAAAAAAAAAAAAAGCAGTCATTTTATATAACAACAGTTGGACTTCTGTGTTATAATATATGCTCATTGCTATCCATCCTTTTATAAAAATAGAAATGTTATTTTCAGTTATAAGTGTTTAAATGTCGTACAATCGTTTAAAAAAAAAAATATAAAATTTATGTGAAAAGAAATTAATTTTTTAATAATAGACCTACTCTTTTTCAAAATTCAAAAAATCTACTCATTTGTCACTTGGATTTTGCAATTTTGTTCTCGATCGATGATCATTAAAAAGAACTTTTAAGTTCGAACCAATTTTCTGCCAAAAATTATCACGTTGATTCAATGAGTTGACTGCAAATCTTTCGAAATCATATACAAAGTTTTATAAAATATAAATCATGCATTTTTTTTAATAATGTTACGTTTATAAAAATATTTTATAAAAATAAATTTATAAATTAACATGATTTTATATAATATATTAAATTTATTTAATAATATAAAATATCACGTAAAATCATGTTAAATTGTAATTTTATTTTTATAAAATTTTATTATGTTATTTTTTATTTTCTTGTGAGTTTATTGCTTTTCCAAAAGTCAATCCGTACGACCTGAGCTGAGAAATGGATTCTGAAATTAAATTTAAGAGTAGTGATAGATATACAATATTTTATACAACACTTTACATAATACATGTTATAAAATAAGGATATTTTAGTAAAATGATATTAGTTTTATAAAATATTTTATAAAAATACCCATCATTTTAAACGTTGTTGTATAAAATGTTGTGAGTTTATCAATTTTTCTAAATTTAAATGGCTGATACCTTGACGATGGAGTATGTTGGGGACTCCACAATCCAAACGATAATGAGTATGATCATGATCATGACCATGACACAGTGCAATTCCTTTTGCAGCAGCTATATAGTAGTTGTGGAGTGAGGTGCAATGCACGTTTTCTTAGTGTCTAATATCTACAAAATATAAAAATAATATATTTTTTTAAATAAAATTAATTAGTCAATAATTTAATGCAAAGGAGCAGAAAAATAAATTTTAACAAGGATTATAATAATAACAAAACATTACTGTAATATGAAAAATAAAATATTTTAGATATTCTAGCAATAGTTTCTTTACAAAATATATGAATTGTAGAATTTAACCACACTACTCAATGACTCAAGGAGCACTAAAAAAATTCAATCTTTTATTTTTATATTGCTCTAACATTTTTTCATTATTTAAAGTAAGTCTCTTCTATTTTGGAAACTCTAAAAATATTATAATGGTAGAAAATCATTTTATCTAAATGATTTTAGTTAATTAAGAATATTATGAGATTTAAATTATATTAAAAACTCTAATTATTTATATGATTTGACTCTCTTAAAAATATTTAACAAAACTCTATCTTTTATTTAATGATGAAATATTAGTATTTTATAAATTAAAGTTGAATTTATATTTTAATTATCTATTTTAAGTTAGTTTATTTGTAATGTTTTAACCTCCACTATTGAATCAATTATGGAAATTCAAGATGAAGGGTTGAAATTTAAAGTC
The DNA here is from genome assembly GCA_022457165.1 of Juglans mandshurica. Lineage (NCBI taxonomy): Eukaryota > Viridiplantae > Streptophyta > Magnoliopsida > Fagales > Juglandaceae > Juglans > Juglans mandshurica. Next base: position 1,874,437 of record CM039632.1, on the reverse strand, counting down.
TCAAATCCTAACTTTTTCCTTCATTTTTCCCTCTTCCCTCTCTCTCCTCCCTCCCTCTAGCCGCACTCCCCTCTCCCTCTCGATCTCTCTTCTCATCGGCTCCTCCCAGCACCACCGGCTGCCGCTACCACGCCACCACTAAGCCCAGTCACCGGCGACCTTTCCCATGCCGATCTTGTCCCCACATACCTCTCTCTCTCTCTCCCCCCGCAACAGGCCAAAGCCCATAGCCCTCTATCTTCCTCTACATGCACAGGTTTCTCCTCATAGCGCCGCCATTAGCCACCCCTACGGTACCATACCACCACCAGCAGCCCGCCGATCTCGTCCCCATAGACCTCTCTCTATCACCCTGCAACAGGCCGAAACCCGTAGCCTTCTCTCTTCCTTTACACGCACAGGTTTCTTTCCATAGAGTTGCCGTTAGCCACCCCTACGGCACCGCACCACCACCACTAGCCTAGTCCTTCGCCGACGACCCCTCTACTTCCTCCAGCTGACAATTCATTATTTGTGATTTGTGTGGAAACTTGTGTGGTGATTTTGTGGTATTTTATTGTGATTTTGTGGTGATTTTATTGTGAGAATGTAGAGAGGGGCACGGATGTAGAGAATGACGTAAGAGAAAGAAGAAAAGAGTAAAACAAGTTTACTATTTATTATTGTTCACGTATTACTGTTCACGTTTATAATCACTTTTAAGTATAAAGGAATATATATATATATATAATATATATATATATCACGGCCTATACTTAAAAGCGGCTATAAATTTACTGTTCATAGATGAACAGTAATGAATAGTAACATTTTTTTTTATTTATTATTATTTTTTTTCGCAATGAATAGTATTTTTTTTTCCATAATTTTTTACCGTTTGCTACTGTTTATAAACAGTAATTATGAATAGTAACAATCGTGTGAATGTCAATGTGTAACGTAATACCACAATTGTGCGTGAGGAATGAGAGAGGAAAAAAAGAAAAGTAGGAAAAAATATTAGTTTTTGAGTTTTAAATTCCAACCCTTCATCTTTAATTTTCAGATTTAATCTAACAGTAGAAGTTTAAATATTGATTTAAACTAACATAAAATAGATAATTAAATTTTAAAAATTATATCATACACTTAAATATTTTAAAAAAAGTATAACAATATAAATAATTAGAGTTTTAACATAATTTAAATATGATAATATTCTTAATTAACTAAAATGAACTGCTACAACTAATGAAGAAGTAGCCTAAAAATATGTCTTGAATGTGTATTTCACTTTTTTATTTTTATTTTCCTTTTGTCATGTATTTTTTTAATCATCATAAACATTTTTAAAAAAAATAAAAAATTCACAAAATTATTAAAAAAACACTTCTTCAATCACTAGATAAAAAAAAAATTAAAAAAAAAATAGGCAAACGTCCCTCGGACGTTACCTACTACTAGTATATATATATATATATATATATAAGTGTTATGGGCATTGGGTCCCCCACGCTAGTCTCTATATCTCTTAATTAATTTGTTATTTTTTCCCCTTCTTTTTGCTGATCAATCTAATAAGAATTTGATTCTCTTTCCTTTATTGCTTTTTATACATTTGTGTGATCAAGAAAATTATGAGCCACCCAATATGTTAATGTGGATTCCGAACAAGATATTAAGAAATGAACTAATTTGACAATAATGAGAATTGAGAATTAGAATCCGACCATTGCTATTGCTGCAGTTATAACACTCAGTCTCAGTTTAGAACCGAACTTATTCACAAACGAATGATTGCCATTTAATTAAAAAAAATTGAATTATTATATTCTCAACTTGATGTGTAAAGTACATCATTCATGTCACTGAAATTGTAATATTCAAATTTTAAGATTTATATTTTAAATCAAATTATGTCATATAAATACTTAATATGTTATAAGATAGCAGGCACACTTAAAAAATATATTTGTTAAATATTTAATTTTATAAAATTAATACAATTTACGTATCTATCTTTTATTACGTAAAACTTTAAGAATCTGTTTGGACAGTAAAATGAGTTGAGATTATTTGTAAATAAATTATAATTAAATAAGATAAGATAAAATAAAATAAAATGCGTATCCAAACGTGCCTGATTCCTGGTAATTGAGGCAGACCATTACCAGAACCTCAATTCACACTGTGAGCATCATCTGATTTGCACGTGAAACACAAGCGCATTTAAAATACTTAGAATTATTTTTCTTTTTACAATCTTCAATCCCATCACAGGCACAAACACATACACATACACAAACAAGAGTCTCAGCAGACAGTTCTGGGTCTAAAGTCAATGCCACTTGTAAAGTTGTACATACATAAAAATTTTGACACTGGGGGCACCATGAAATGCTGATGCCTACAAATTCCTAATTCATCCAATACCCTTTTTTCTCGATCAAGTTCCCAAAACCGTTTGTGAATTCTTTCTCTGGCAAAAAAGACGATGAAATCTTGGGACTGTGAGAGAGATGTATATAGAAGAAGCCAAAGGTCTCCCAGAGACTCATGAGAGAGGGAGAAAGAGAGGCAGACCGAAACAAAAACATAACGAATAAGCAACCCTTCCCCGTCAAACCTTGTTTTTCACTCTTCCATCCCTTCTCCACCCAAATCACCCCCTAACTCTCTCTCTCTCTCTCTCAGTGGTGTTGGAGCTGGACCATTCAATGGAAAACACCTCAGAACTCCAAGAAAGAGAGAACCCATCTTCCATAAACTCCCCAACCAGCAATGTCATCAACGGTGTGAGCAGCAGCAACAGCAATGGCCTCCAAAATCCCACCCCACCTCTTACACCAAAAGGCATCCCTAGATCTGACTCCAACCCCTACCCGACAACTTTTGTCCAAGCAGACACCTCCACCTTCAAACAAGTAGTCCAGATGCTCACTGGCTCACCGGAGACAGCCAAACCATCGTCAAAGCCGACCCAAGATCCCTCACAAGCCCCATCCAAGAACCATAGCATACCTCCCATCAGGACTGCACAAAAGAAGCAACAAGGGTTCAAGCTCTACGAGAGGAGGAACAACCTCAAGAACAGCCTCATGATCAACACTTTGATGCCTAACTTTTCTCACAATCCCGGATTCTCGCCGCGCAAGGCGGAGATCCTCTCGCCAAGCCTGCTTGACTTTCCTTCACTTGCTCTTAGCCCTGTTACCCCATTGAATGGAGAAGACCCGTTTGATAAATCCTCCTCGCCTTCGCTGGGGAGCTCGTCAGAGGAGGAGAAGGCCATCGCAGAGAAAAAGTTTTACTTGCATCCATCGCCGATGACGACGCCGAGAGACTCCGAGCCACAGCTTTTGCCTTTGTTTCCAGTGAGCTCGCCAAGAGTTTCAGGGTCTTCTTCCTGATCAAGAGAGGTCTTGTAAAAGGGTACTGTTACGGTTTGAAAGGAGGATTCACGGTGGGTTTTGGATGGTTCTCAACGACAAGTAGACGTCTTGCTTTTAATTGTACAATTTTATCCATTTTCCTCATAGCTAGAATGGTAAAGGTCTTTGTTTTTTCTTTTGATCTTTTTGATATTTTCATGGTAATATTATCACTATCAGGAGCCATCAAGATTCGATAGATTCTGTTCAGGTCAATTGCCTTTTTGAGTTTCTTTCCTTCTGCTCTCTTTAATATTCGATGGATGAGTTTCCAAACAATTTCATGAGAAAATTAGATACCTGGGGTTTGTTTGATCGACAGGAAATCATTTAACTCCTAAAAAAGAACAGCGCTCTCTCTCTCTCTCTCAAGCAAGACCTGTGCGTACACATGAGCTTCTAATTCAAATTTCAGTTTACCCGTAAACATTTCTTTTACACTTAAAAGTGTAACAGTTGTTTCAAGAATGCTTATGTGCATATTCTTGGAGAGAGAGATGAACGGCTTTTAAGAACACTTATCATACATACTAGGATATGGGGGGTGAAGGCTGGAAATTAGGAAAGTTTGTGTTGTTTTGTTGGTAAAGCTTACTGTATTAGGAAGGATATCCAATCGTATTTAGTATTTGCTGAAATTCTAGTGCTTTAAGAAAGGGAGTCAACTTGGGAAGGGTTTCATAGTCTTCTGGGCTCCCTTCACTCGGGTACTGTATCATCAAATGTTCTATTTGATGACAGATTCCTACCATCTGATCCTTTCGATTCTTGGATTATGCAAAACACCGGAACTACTAACTCAACCAATCAAATTTTAGAAGTTTTAGGAGAAGTGCTGGAAAAATATTTATCCTAAAATTCTCATCTTATCTCATCTTTTTACATCTCATTCTCAAACCTCACTCAAATATAAATATTTTCAAACTAATCATTATAAGAAATTTCAGAATAGAAATGGAGTTAAACAAGTCAATTATATCCACGATGGGAAATTTGTTCCCGTGACTCCTTGCCGGAATCAACTTTCTTTAGTTTTTCTGATTTTTTTTTACAGTTGTGGGATAAACATGGGCTTCCTTAAACATATTTTAATAGAAACAAAGGTGTTTATTTTGTCAATGGAGGGAGGAAACTTTTGTCGAACCACATAAAGGAGTAGGAAGGTAACCAAGGAGATGGTGCTTAACCATGCCAGTGCTTGCTGGCTAGTGAACACAATAGAAGAATGTATACTGTCGAGGGGAAGGAAAGATTTTTACAAGACATATCGGGACGGCATCAAAGTTCTATTTGCTCATAGGCGGTGTAATGCGTATGAGCTCTTCCTGGAAGTAACAGACTATGGCGGTGGCAGTGGGGGTCGTGGTTTTTTAGCAATTCCGGAAGGGGTGGAGGGGAAGGGCTGGAAAAGTTTATCTATGGAGTTAAAGCAGGTTTTGCCGATGCAAACTAAGAAGGATCCAGTTTTGGCTCTAAGATTGGATAAAGAGGTGGACAAGGGGAAGGAGGTTGGGGCAAATCAAGTCGTATGCAGAGGCGGCGTTGGGTGGTGCAGGGAGTCGGGCAGCAGTGCATGGAGGTACAAGCCACCCATTGGTGTTAGAAAAAAACAAAAAAGGGAATGGCAGGAGACGAGAATTCTGAAAAATTTGGCAGACGAGACTTACCTAAAATGGGAACTGGGACTCTATCCCATGTCTATCCAGAAGAAAGCAAGATGCAGAGGGCTTTTTCTAGTTTGAAAAGGGAAGTCATCGGTGTGAAGGAGGAAGTGGAATTATTAAGGAAGGAGATAAAATCCTTGATCACTAAAATATACAAAGATTTAAATGGACATTTGCTGAAGTCTATGGCCCAAATTTTGATTCAGAGAGAAGGCTATTGTGGGAATATTTGGCAGGACTTACCAAGCTGTATTGGGAGTGACTTTAACATAACTCGATATCCGAGCAAAAGGTCGGGTGTATCCCACATCACTCATGCCATGAGGAATTTCTCTGATTTCGTTTCAGAACAGGAGCTTATGGATATTCCACTATCAGGAGGCACGTTCACTTGGTCCAACAACTGAGAATTCCCATCTTAGTCGAGGATCGACAACTTTTTGTTAACTTCTGAATGGGAGTCACATTATCTGGATGTTGCTCAAAGAAGATTACCCCGTTTATGTTCTGATCACTTCCCATCATTTTAGACTGCAGAGACATCCAAGGGGTAGAAAGTATTTTAAATTTGAGAATATGTGGCTTAAAACTGATGGTTTTGTAGACAGGGTCAGACTATGGTGAACTACTTACAACTTTCAAGGCTCTCCAAGCTTCATAATGGTAAAAAAGTTGAAAGCGCTGAGACAAGACTTGAAGCAATAGAACGAACAAGTTTTTGGCAATGTACTTAAATAGAGGCGCACTCTTGTTGAGGAGCTACAGGGTCTGGAAGGCGAGGAGGAAGCTAGAACACTCCGAACTTAAAAAAATTTGCAAAAGTTAGGTCGTCGCTGAACTTGAAAGAGTAACTCTAATGGATGAGCTAGATTTCATGGAGACAGAAATCAAGGGCACTATGGCTTAAGGTGGGGGGGATAAGTGTACGAAATTCTTTCACAGGGTGGCTAACTCTCACAGGAGGAATAACGCTATTGATACACTGATGGTAGATAATGCAATTTATTTAGACCAGATGATAATCAAAAATCATATTGAGCAGTATTATTTATAATTGTTATCTGAAGAGCACAATTGGCGACCAAAAGTGGACAATTTAACTTTTTCAGCAAAAGATCAGTAGAGTGCAGGATGGCTAGAGAGGCAGTTTGTAGAAAAGGAAGTGTGCAAAGTAATTAGAGGTATGATTAGTGATAAGAGTCCGGGTCCAGACGGATTTACTATGGGATTCTTTCAAACTTGTTGGAAGGTGATTTAAAGGAAGACCTTATGCAAGTCTTTCATGATTTTCATACTAATGCTAGATTCGAAAAGAGTCTTAATTCTAGAGAACCCGGTTAATATTTGCATATTATTTGTTGCAGATACAATTTGAGTTGGATGGATCACAACTAGTGCAATTTGGGTTGGATGGATCACAACCGATGTAATTCCTTGGGATGGACAAAATTTTTGCATACTAATTATAGTTTCTTGGGATTGAATGCATTTTTTTATATTGAATATAATTCCTTGGGATTGAATGTATTTTTGTGTATTGAATTTGAATGTATTTCAGGGAATTTTTATGTATTGAATGTTATTGTTGTGTATTGAATGTATTTCAAGAAATTTTCAAGGAAATTTTCTGAGTTTTTATGAATCTTTATGAATTTTTATAGATACATTTATGATAATATTTTTCTTTGGATGACTAGTTGTAATGTCATTCCAGATTTGCATATCCAGATTGGTCTTTGAATAAGTGCATATCAACTTTTGAGTTGGTGATGAACTCTAAGATGTGGACTTCTATTTTTTCTTGTATCTCTCTGAAGTGTGAACAAATTATAACAATGACATTTTCAATGTTCCCAATAGGAGGGGGCAGCACCATCATGAAACATTTTCCCTTCCAGTGAATGAGTGATTGGTTTTGCAAGTATCAAAATAAACAAAATTATAAGTAATTTCTCCTTATCACCTTTTTTTTTTTTGGTATGGAATTTGTTTGCAGTATTTCAAATTTCATACATCCTAAGAGAATCATAGAATCCTATGAAATAAGATTTGATGACTCACAATGAATTCTACTCAATTAGAATTCAAGACATCATACACATATTGGATAAGTCAAAATTGATGAAGAGGGAAATGGAGTTGGACCTAGATAGAATAAAGCACCAAAGATACTATATATTTGCAAAATTATTAGTATCTGAAATACACAATCTGAACACCACTTTACCATTTTACAATTTGAAATACACAATCTAAACATCATTTTACAATCTGAAATACACAATCAAGAAGCACCAACTCATTCAAAACCTTCTCATAAGCGTTGGATAGCATCATCTCTCTCTTCTTGATCTCATATGCTCTCTTACGGAGCTCAATCTCCATCTTTTCGATATCGCCAAGTATCTTTTCGAGCTCTTTTTTCTTTCTTAACAGTTCTTTTTTTTTTTCTTGAAGATCCAACTCTATGTATTGATTACTATCTGCCCACTTAAAATACTTGTAATATGGTAAACCCTGATCAGTTTAGACATATATAAAAAATGTTAAATGTACATACTATTAATCATTTGTATTAAACTTTTTCATTTGTATGAACTGCAAGAAATACTTATTAACTGCAAGAAATACTTACCCTGCAACAATCAGCCATGTAAATCACACAATTACTAATCATTCTAGTGTCACTAGATACAATCACACAATTAGCAGTTATTCTCCCTAACCCATCAAGTAAGATTGCAAAATTGAAAAAATATTTTTATTAAGAATAGCATAGTAAACAAAAGCATGCACCTAGCTTTTCACTATTGATATAGGCCTTTTCTGGTGCAGCCACCCCACAAGAGTACACCTAAATCAAACAAAACCAAAACATTTTTTTGGAGGAAATGCATCCACATGTTCCTCAAGAGTCAAGCAATCAGTGAAATGCATCCACATTGGCTAATATTAATCACAAGAAAACAATAAATTCAGGAGCTATTGAGTGCTGTGCAGCTAATTTAGACAGATTCTTAATTGAATCACTACTGGCGTGCACATACCCACACAAGGGATTCTCCATTACAGGTCCCAATTACTAGTCATTCTAGTGTCACTAGATACAATCACACAATTAGTAGTTATTCTCCCTAACTCATCAAGTAAGATTGCAAAATTGGAAAAAAGCTGTAATGTTCTTCATTAAAATACAGAAAGACTATGCTTGAAATAATATAGATTAAAATACAGAAATACTCTTAAGTGAAATTGAAATAATAATCTGAGAAATACAAAAATATTCTAAGATTTAAGCCTTCCACCTGGACAAGGGCGACTAATATGAGAAATACATAAATAGCTCTCATCAGGCTTGAAATCCAAATAAAGAACAACTAACTTCAAAACAAAACAAACACATTAATTTCTACTAGTTAACAAAAAAGAAAAAAGAAGAATCAAGCAAAATCTACGCTCAAAATCTGCATATCACATACTTGAAGCTTAACGTTCTTTTGGAATTGAATATTAACCAGATGAGGTTGTGCACCATCTGATTTGAAACGCAAAAATATAATAATAAATGCAATGGTTAAATATCAAGCACCGCTTGCGCCACGGTTACGCATGCCGCTTGTATCTATCATTTTTCTAAATTTAATTCTCATTTACATTTTAAGCAGTTTTCTTTTTGTGTCTAATGCTGCACAATGGCAAATTCCTTTTTAAATATAAAATAAAATTAACTATTCACTTTTTCCAAGACATCCAATCTCTTTTTAGCCTCAAGTTTTGCTACTCATCGTCTTCACACACCACACACCACACATCACACTTATTTTTATTTTTTATTTTATTTTTTTATTCTTCCATAACTAATTGAATGCTTTTACTTATCATCTATACACCATACATTTGATAAGAGAAAAAAATTAAAAAAATTATGTACGGTATGTAATGTGAGGATGATGAGTAGAATTTTTCTTATAATTATGAAAAGTGAAAAAGAAGAAAAATAGAGTATGATTAGTGTGTGATTAGCTTTTCTTTTTACTTTAATAATCTCATTGTAATTAGTCATCTCATGTTGATGTATATGGTGGAGGAACTCTGCTAAGCCAAGACCCTACTTGAGTATGTTGTAAGGTAAAATGCTTGGTAGTTTGTTTACTTGGGTTTCTCGCTAAGATTCAATCTTGGACCTTATGGAAATTATTCATTAAAGTAGAACTTATTTCACGTGATTATATGAGAAGAAAGTCTGAAAACCATTAATGTCAAGCCTCATTTGTAGTTGCTTTGACAATAAAACTTGGCCCCTAGCTTGCCCAATTAACCATTTTGAGGATGTGTGATTATATTCATTAACTCCTTTTTTGTTGGCTTTTCCCTTTTTAGGCTTCTGTTTCATATAAATTAATTGCTCGAGTTTTTGTCATTTCTCCACAGGCTCAAGGAATAGCACACAGATAGATGGTCGTTATTTCAATTGAGAATATTCACCTCCATCAATTGCATATTCCAATCTCGACCGTTAGATGTCAAATATATTCTTGGTAACATAGAGAGTTTTGCACAATGAAGGTCATCTTAGGACTTTTTTATTAGTCCAATTTATTCTTGTTTTAAGTCCCGTTTAAATACAGAAACGGTTTCATCTCATCTCATTTCACTTTTCTTATCATTACAACTTTTTTAAATTTCAACACAAAATATAATAAACAATTCAACTTTTTCAAATCTAAAAAAAATAATAATATTAAAAAATAATATTCTAACAGTATTTTATTTAATTTTTAACTTTTATTTAAAACCATTTCATTTCATCTCGCTATCCAATCAGCACCTTCGAGACCCCGTTTGGTTGTTAAACTCATCTGAGTTTAACTCAGTTCAGTCTAATTTTAAGTTAAGTCTAATATCCAAACATCTGACTCTCAAATACTAAACTCATCTCAACTCAAAATCTCTTTACACATGAAACCCACAACCTTATTTAATTCAACATTTTTTTACACGTGAGATCCATAACATTTTTCAACTTCTCATAAATTCATCTAAACTCATCTTAAAATTCAAACACATTTAATCTCATCTTAGATAGACCCTACAAAACTCATTCTATCATCTCAATTTATTACTATTCATAAACAATTCAACTCATCACAATTCAGGCAAAGCATTAATTGCAACACAGACAAGGAGAGGTCATCTTAAGAATTTTTGTTATTCATGTATATACTTTTCATAGAAATTGTCATATTTAATAGAAAAATGATAGAGCCACCGTTGGTGGCTCCGCTGGAGTCACCGCTGACTTTATCATGTGTTTTTTATGTTTTTTTTTACAATTATTTTTATATAGATATTTTTAACAATTTTAAGTATTAAAAAATAAATAAATAAATTATAATATTATTAAAACATATTTCCTTAATTATAAAGTAAAAAAAATATTTTTTTATTTTACTTCGTGATTAAGGAAGTATTTTTTAATAATTTTTTTTACTTCATGATTAAGGAAGTATTTTTTAATAATATTATAAATTTATTTTATTTTTTTAAAATATTTAAAATTGTTAAAAACATCTATATAAAAATAATTGTAAAAAAAACACATAAAAAACTCATACTAAAACCAGCGGTGGCTTCCGAGAGCCGGTGGCTCAAGCATCACTCTATTTAATATGATTACAGAGGCACGTCTGCATTCAGATTTCCGAGAATGATTTGATTGTTTTGAATCCATGATTCTCGGGAAGAGGTCCATTTCCTGGCCGGATGGAAACTATCACCTCCAAGCCTGCAACATGAATTAGATGTAATTATAATAGGAAAAAAACAGTTTGCCTGCCCGATTCTATCACACGGGTTCCCCCACCCCCACGAGATGCAAGATCGAAACTACCCTAGCAAAACCACTTCTGTATGTATATGTTGAGAATATGTCTCTCTCAAAACTGTCAAACACAAAGAAGTTTGCCTTTGAGAATGTGTTTCCCTTATAATAAAAAATAAAAATCTCAACAACAAAGAAGTTTGTCTTCCAAGGACTGAGATTTTAGAGTGCTACAATAAAGAAATTTTATAAAAATAAATTTACAAACCGACGTGTCTTGATGTGATATATTAGATTATAAAACTAATTTATAAAGAAGATAGATGATTATTGTGGCAGGTGACATTTCCTAATACCAATTTGGGTATTCATATTAGATCTTTTTTTCTCCTTTCACAGAGGATATAGTTTCTTTCTTACCTGCCGCCTTTGCAGCTTCAGCTTCTTGATAAACATCCGTTACAAATAAAACCTCTGTTGGCTTATCAACTCCAACAGATTCAGAGATTTCAACATAACTGCGTATTTCTCTTTTATTCCTGAGAGAGAGAGAGGTCATAGTAGGTACTCGAGTATTAAACACGGGCGTTGTGGAACCTTTAGAACTTACCCCACTGTGGTGTCAAAAAATCCAGACAAATATTTTCTTAGATCCCCGTAATTGGTATTTCCAAATATAAGCCTTTGTGCCAACCTGCTACCACTAGAATATATATACACCTGTTGCACAAGTTAACACAGTAACTTTCATATTAACATTGCATATCGTATGCATTCAAGGAATCACGTCGTATTCTCACTAAAGGCAGGATGCCTTTCAAAGAACGTGACAATTGTTTCAGCACCAACAATTTTTTGCTCAATGAAGAACATTTTCCTAAAAGAAGAATAGAGTTTGATCCTACAAAAGCACTTATTCACGGAAAGGTCCCATCCCTACAACCCTTGGGTGGGAGGGACTGCAGCCCGGGGGGCCAGCTAAGATGATGACCATTAAAAAAAATCCTAATGACATATTTGATTCAGTAACAAACTAGTTCATTCAGAAGGAAGTGATATTTTTTTTATTGGAGATGAGCTTTGAAATTGTGTATTGCATGTGTGTGCCTGGGCTTTTTTTGTGTATTTCTGTGCCTGTTATGTGTATTGGTTGGAATACCATTAGACTACAGGTAACAACATTCTATACAATTGATATGAAGAAACACAGCATCAAGACAACAAATTGGAAGATGTAAAAAAGAAGAAGAAAGAATAAGGATGGGGAGGGAGAGAGAAATGTAAAAGACCTTTATGCCTAAAGCATGCCACTTCTCCAAAGCTTCCGGTACATCCTCAAAAACTACTGCCTCCAATTCATTTGTCTCAAATCCAGTACGCCATATATGACCCTGCATAGCTAAAGTCAGCTATATCCACAAGATGGGTTGCATAGGAATCATATGCTTACCTGCAATTGTTTTAAGGCAGTGATCTTCCTATCAGCTTTTATCATTGCTTCCACATTGGCAACCAAAGCAGCAATCACCTCCTCTTTCCCTGCACTATCAGAGGGAATGGGAACAGCGCCCACAATACCTTGATCCAGGTCATCCTGAACCTGCATTCAGAATGACAAATAATTTACAGTTCATAAAAATAAAACCTTTGGGAACTCAATTCTGCCAAATTTTAACAAAGATGCAACAACTCCATCAACTAGTCCGAGTCATCCAGACTCTACCATAATGATTCATCAAGTTTTAAATTGCAATAGGACATAGAAGTGAGTCCACCGTCATACTTCCCAACACTGTGGACTTGGGTTTAGATTTGTGTTCGCTGGTGGAAATGTTGTCCATCTTAAATCATTGGATAGCACACTTACGTCTATATCATGCAATACAGGCTCTGTAGAGTCAGCAACAATCTAGGTAACACAAAAATTTCAGAGGCAACTCCTTCATTACCCTCTGAAAAGGGAACCCTTTTAACTGCTACGATATTTATTACCTAAAACCACCCGCTAAGGGAGAGACCTCTCCCCGTCCCTGCAAGCAAGGACGAAATTAATTCCTATCCTTGCTTTTCATGAGCAATTCTTGCCCATGATGGTGGATCCCCACCTTATGGGGCTAAATTGCCACCCCTACTGTTGAAGATATACAAGTGTAATTTCAAAATTAAAGAACTCATAACCATCTTTTGACAGTATCGTGGGTGATGACGACAGCACAATATCATCCATATTTTCAAGCAACTAGCACCACCAGTCAAAAAACAGGCAAACAGGAAAGGAAAATTATTCCACAAGTAAAATCAAATCCAAAATCGAAAAGAAATCTTACCTGGGACCGCAACAAGTTAATATCATCTTGAGTTTCTGCAGTCTCATATGTTGCAGATAAATGCCTCCCAACATTGTCACGAGCATATGGAAAGAGAACCTCAGAAACGAATGATATAGGGGTTGTAGTCCCTTCAATGTCAAGAACAATGCAACGCTGCAACCCAAATAATTAGAGAAGGAGAAATCATGGGAAAAATGTCAGTAACAGGTCTAGAATCCCAAGATTTCCAATAAAAGGAAGGAAGAACAGCTCACAAACTCACTCGCAATGGCTCAATTCCATGATCTGCACTCGCCCCTGCCTTCACAGACATGTTTGCAGATGCACCACTGCCTAAAACTCCTTTAACATTCCAAATGGGACCATGGTTAGGAGTAGACCAGTCCAGTCCCAGTTGGTGAAGCTTGATAGCAGCATCAAAAAGATAATGATAACATTCCGCCTGAAAGGAAAGACAACATTTGAAGAGATCGCATAGAAAGATGTTAAAGATCATGTGGAAAAAGTTGTCCTAGATATTGATATACAGGTAGCCGGGTTTGTATGGATTTAAACACTAAATATAAATACTCATTATCCATCAATCACAGCTATGATCTCGTGATATGGCTGCGTATAAGAACAAAGTACCAGAAAGCTGCTCTTCCGTTAACAAATTTGTAAATTGCACTATGTGAACAGAGAAAAATTGTGAACAGAGGAGCTGCTTTCCTATATACAGCTCTAATGCTATCAATTCCATATAAGTACCAGAAACATTTACAATATGACAAAAGAATATTCTGGAAAGGTACAGCTGGAAGGGACACCTCATCAAGACAATCTTCTAGAAGGGTAAAATATAGCACAACATTCTCTAACATTTTACATCTTCCATAGACAGAAACAAACCTGAGTTTTTGCATTTATCCATGAGTCTCCCCATATATATATGCCATGATTACGAACAAGAACAGCTGTTGTTTTTGGGTAGGCTTCAATCTAATATGAAGGCAAGTTAATCAGTCTGAAGCAATATAAAAAAAAAGTGTCTAAATGTATAGTTGTATATCACGACATAATAACAATTAGGGGTGTTACCAGAGCAAGCATTGTATTATAGGATTAAATTTTGCACAAATACTATCTTCATATCTTTTTTCCTTTTTCTTTTTTCTCTCACAAAGCACAGGGTGCCATCCACAACTTGAGATTAACGGGCAATAGAATCAATAAGCAGAGTAAAATGTACAACAAAACATACAGCTTTAGCAAGAGATTCTGTGAGCTCAAATTCATAAGCAGTGTTCTCTATAATCGGGACCACAAGTTCATCATAGTAACCATGCCCTTTGATTCCTTTTATCATTTCCATGTGAGTGATCTGCACATTGTGCCAACAAGCACCAACAAATCAAAGGGAAGAAAAGGCAAACTATAAGCTGGGCAAGAGTGGTTGTATGTGATAAACAGGATGACCAATTTAGAGAATGGTAACCGGAATTTTTTTCTTAGAAAAAAGATGTTTTTTATCCTCCCTTACATATGCCAATAATAAAAAGCTTACTCGAAATTCTTTGGAAAGTGGGTGTAGCATTGTTACAAGACAAGATTCAACTCCATGACTGTGGATAACAGCTCCAGCATTACACATCTCATATGTCTAGAAAAAAAAAATACAAAATCAAGATGGGAAAAAATAGGGATTAGAAGCCAACTTAACAAAGATCTAATTACCATTGATCATTACATATAAAGTCATAACCAAAAGAATCCATTCCCCAAAAGCAATATGATGATGAAAAGACATAGGCTAATGCATTAACTAAAAGTTAGGGCAGGCCTAAATCACTGAGCAAAATCCCTTCACGTGCATTACAGATGATGAAACTTCACATCACAGGCTCGTCAAGAGCCTGCTTGCAAGAAACACTTTACAACTTCATCACGTCGAACCTGTTTCTCAGATTCAGAACTTTAAATTTTCTAAAGTTTGAGCTCATTCAAAACTCCAACATATCAACCAGTCTGGTCATGCTGCGTTCAGAGTAACTTGATCTCCAAATTGATTCCGATACCCAACAAAAGGTATCCCGCAATTAGCTAATAGTTAGTAATTTACGACGCACAGACGATTAATACCTTCAAGAAAAGAGGACCACAATCAGAACATTTTGGAGGCTTATGTGGATATGGTTTAGGAGATGGCTGTGACAAGATAGACCCGTCCGGAGATAAGACATACATATCTTCCGGCACCATTCTCTCCTTCTGAACACCTACTCACGTTAAAGAATGCACAATATGAGAATAACATACCTAAAGCTCAAATAATACAGCAAAATCCACAAGAAAGACAATTGGGCAAAATACAATATGCCCAGGAATCAACCCGCACGTCATATAAAATCAGAATGTTTATATATATAAAAAAAAAAAAAAAAAAAAAAAAAAAAAAAAAAAAAACCCGCACGTCGAAGTGTAAAAACACAAATTAATACGAAGAATACCCAGAAGTCAAAAAACACAGCACGCAAACACGAACTGAGAATAATTACGAACACCCGAATGAAAATACCAGAAGAACGCGAAAACACCGAGCTGAAACTTGAATACATAATCCAAACCGAGTAATCCGGAACAACACGTGTGTACTGAGCTTGAAAAACATATTCCCAGAAAATCAAAAGATACAAAATTGCAGCACAAACGCAGTCGAGCAAGGATACCAAGTAGCCAGAAACCAAAAGGAAAAAAAAAAAGTTAAAAAAATTGAGGAGCGAGCACCTGAGGGAGACATGACGATTAGCTGGTGGGGCTTAGGGATGGAGTCATCGTGGACCTTGATGGTGATGCTGCCACCAGTTCCCGAGACCCATCCAAGTTTGTAGAACTGGCGGCAGAGGTCCGAGATTAAAACCCTCGTGTCCTTCACTGCCTTGCCCTCCAGGTACGCCTGTGATGGCATGCCCAACTTCACTCCGTTTAAAGCCACCGCTGGCACCGTCGCCATTGGATTCTGTAGAGAGAAACAGAGTACTTATTTGCGCTGGAGAGAGCGAAACAGAGACACCATGCGTGTGGATTTAGCTTTATATCATAGTCATGGCCCATGGGCTGCGTTCAGTTTTGATTGGCTGTGTTGGAGACTGAAAATGTGGGAGTGTGTGTGGTTTTGATTGGTTGAAAGGGAATCTGGTTTTCAACTCCCGTACTCACGTGCTAAACTGAGTTTCTTGGAATTTAGTGATTTGTTTAATAAATAAATATTATTTATCATTTTTAAATATCTCTCGAAAATTTTAGGAGTGTTTATTTTGAATCCGACGGTTGAGATTAATGTTATGGAAAATAAATTTCATGATATTTATTGAAGTGTAATGCTACAACCTATACCACCATTCCATTTTTATAGCATTATGAAAAATGTGATATTTTTATCAACATATCATTGTTTAATTTTTAAAAAAGAAACTCAAAAATTGACTAAAAATATCATCTCATCATCATAGTCGAATAAAAGTATGGTTTGTATAATTTTTTTTTTACTGAATATTTACTGTTCAAAAAATTAAAACTCATAATAATAAATAGTTTGTCACGTTTGAATAACAAAGCTATAAGAGAAAAAAATGATTTAGATTCAATTCCTAAGAAAATTAAATCTCTTTATGGAGAAATATTCGATTTGTCAGTGTTAATGCTGAAAAAAATGTCACAATAGGCTAGAAGAATAGAAAGAGTCATTTCTGGCCCGTTGTGACGACTTGGACTTTGATCGGGGTGTTTTGGACTTTGGAGCTCCCGATAGTGGTCTGGTGCAGCTATACAGTGTCGATGCGTACATCCATAGTAATGAATAAGAAGTGAATGCAGGGAAAATAAAGAAAGTGAGACACACCAATTTACGTGATTCAACATAATGTCTACGTCTACAGGTGTTTAGAGATGAGAAGTCCACTATAGTATAATTGTTTGCAGTCTCTCATTTCTCACTGTACAATAGAAGTTAAAGATTTATTTGTTGAATGAGATATTGTCGTTGGAGCTCTCATCGTGAAGTTTAAGAAGCTGAAGAAGAAGAAGAACTCAAAGTCCTTGGAATTTTATCTAACCCCTCTTTCTGCATGCTCCTAGAAGGCCCCCTAGAGTCGTCTGACCATTTTCTTTTATCTAACCCCTCTTTCTGAGTGCCCCTCGGTGGTGGTGAGGAACACCCACTTTTTTCCTTGTGTTTCCTTGCATATCTGTATCTGACATCTTCTTTTATTTTCACTTTTTCTTTTTCCCTTCGTCTCTTCCTTACTTTCTTCCTGACACATTATCTTCCATTGTCCTCTCCTTATCTCTCATTTTTCTTTCCTTCTTTTATCTTTTAGTGGAGACTATTTAATGGGCTGGGCCTAGTTATTTCGATTTGGGATATTTTATCCATTTTAGTAAGGAACTAGACTATATCAAGTTAATATAGTACTTTTTAAATACACACAACATTACGTACAAAACAAAACATTGAGAAGGTGTTTGCTTGTGATATGAGGGATTTTTCCTTTCATATTTGTTACAACGATAATAAATCTAGTTTTCTTATAATATTTTTAAACACCACAACGGAGTGTTTGGTCATGGTCATAGAGAAGGTGAAGCAACCCATGCTATATGTGCATTTACATTATCCAAACCCCGTGCGCGCACAAACACACTCTCTCTCTTCTACCTAGCAAACATGTCGAGAGGAATAGAAGGTCTGGTGAAAAGCTTGAAGAAAAAATGCGCCACATGTGCCAACTGCGTTATATATATATGTGGCATTCGGTTTAGTTTGCTGTGTTATCCATTAACATTTTAATGGTTGAATCAGATCTTCAAGTATACAGGGGAACATGATGCAACACCAACTTGCTAGCTTAAATTGGCTTAGTCATCTCTATGCTTCTTGGCTATGTGAGTTGGAGTTTATCTCTTCTCCTGCTTTTAGTTTCAACCATTTGTTAGATTATACAAAATCTATTTGATGATTTGTTGATCAATTAGAAAGTTATGAAAAGAAGTGTTTGGCTTAATGACCCCTAACCTCTGAACTATTGATACATACTTTTCTTTCATATTTATTCACCTGACTTGGACTCACCTCCTCCAAGATGGGTTTATCATGTTGCACACGGATTGCATCGAAATTAATTCAAACTTTCTAATGGTTCACAGAAAAGACTGAATGAATACGCTTTTTATTTTGTGTATATGTCTTATAAAAGACACCTCAATGATGGTTTAATATAATTTTTTTAATTTTGTAAAAACTTTTTTCAAAAAAAACTTTTTCCTGTGATAAGAGGTTGCTAAAAAAAGGTATTTTTTGTAAGATAACCATACATTCGAACGGTATTTTCGGCGTTCGAACAATTATTAAGGATGAAATTTGTTTCGTCTAAAAAAAAATTCATTGGAATGGAAATGATCAATTTCGTCAAAAATATTTTTTGAGACAAAAAATTTCATCTCAAAAAACTTTTTCAGACAAATTAGAGACGAAAAAAATTCATCTCAAAACATTTTTAGAGACGAAACTGAAACCTTTTAGGACGAACATTTTCGTCCCTAAAGGGTGATTTTGTTGTAGTGATTATCCAAACCACACACACACTCTCTCTCTCCTCAGCCTAGCAAACATGTTGAGAGGAACAGAAGGTCTGGTGAAGAGCTTGAAGAAGTTGGCGGATGTTCAGTAAAAGCTCTTTACAGCTCGCCATGATCAGCAAATCACTAACATCTTTGACTTCCCCTGCATAAATAAAGCTTGTGCTTTCTCCCTTCACCCTCGCTTTCGACATTGTCAACTCTCTGCTCCTCACGGCTTCGGCGTCCCCAAGGTCGAAGCTCATCTCCAAGTTGATCTCATACTCATCATATACCTCTATGATCTTTGTATATGATGAGCCTGACACTACTTGAAGTAGTACTTCTTAGCTAGGTTCTTATATTAATTAGATATTCAGTTCCTCTTTGAACCGGTGTGTCCTATAAATGGTGTTTATCGGATACCAATAATATTTGGACACATCAACTGAGCACATGTACACAGCCTGAACCTGGAAAGTGGAACCTGCCAAGCATGAGACACCCAGCCGCACGCCAGACTAGTCCCAGCTGCAAGTCGTATGCCGGTGGACAAGCAACTCTTTTGGCGAACCCAGACCAGCGTACCCCTTCCGGCGCACTCCACTCTTTTTCGCACCCACAGTTTGCAGCAGCTGCCCTCCAGACCATTCTAGCAAGCGATTGAAGAGTGCGAGAGATCTCTCGTAGGGTTCATTTGTTGTTGCCTCCTCCTTCTCTTGCAGTTGCTTCCTTGGCCTCTTCGCAAACATGATAATTCTAGAGAAGAACCAACATGAAATCTCCAAGTACCTCTTCCAAGAGGGAGTTTGCTTTGCAAAGAAGGACTATAATTCCTGCAATGCATGGTTTGGACAGTTGAGGTTTTAAGCTTAACAATTATGAATTGCTGCGTATGGGAGTTCCATAGAAACTCTTGCTTTTGTTGCTCTTTAGTGTTTGAGAATGCGAGTTTTGTTGGATCCGAAATAGTAATGATTTAGTTTTGCAGCTTGATTTAATTGTCTTTTAATAACTATTTTTTTTCTCACGAAAGATGGCTTGAGACCCACCATGCGTATGAATCCCAAATGTTTCAGAGAGAGGATTTTATAGGTTTCAGTGAGGCTCGAATTAACAACCTTTTTTTCCTCTGAATCGCATGACATAACAATTTGGGTGTGTGGTCTACGTGGCATGTTTTAATTGGACTCAATTATTTAGAGAAAAATGGAATAACTTGTGTGAAGTTTTTCTTGTGTGAAGTTTTTCTCTTAGATATTATTAATATTGAACCCATCATGTACATATCAATATTACTGGATTATTATTAATTAACTTGTTTTTCTTTCATTTTTCTGTCTCATCCGCCCGCATACCTCTTTTAATTAATTAAATCCTGCTAAAAAATAGATCAAGTGTTCAAATGTTTTGCTCTATATTTTGGTTTGGACCCGGTGAGTTTTTTTTTTTTTTTTTTAATCTTTCGGCCTCTCTATTATTAGTGTTATTATTATTTTTTTAATTTCCTCGATCTAGCTGTGCTAAAGTTGGTTTTTCATTAGTAACGAAGAGCATTACAATTTAATTTGCACTTTCAGTGAGCACAGGAAAGCCTGGGCCTAGCCCATATATTATTGGCACAAGTAGAGCCCAGCTCATTAATAAATGCAATATGCTACCAATTCTCTAAGCTTTTGCTTTTTTATTTTGGGATTTATTACTTATCATCTCTATAAACCACAAACCATATTTATTTATTATTTATTATTTTATTTATTCTTTATAAATTAATTAAATTTTTCTACTCATTATTCATATACTACATTTGTTACGTACGGTGTGTGTTGTGGTGACGTGGGATGATGAGTATAATTTTTCTTTTATTTTTAGTTAGACTGGCCTTCTTTTCTTGTATTTGACTTTTCTTTATAAGTTTGTCGTTGCATGTGGTGTGGTGGTGTGGGATGGAGTTTTATTTTTCATGTGTTGAACAATCGATCGAGAGATTTAATACGAAATTAGAGATTGACAATAGTTTTTTCTTCTTTTTTTTTTGTTTGAAACAGAGATTAATTGACAAGGGTATGGAATCTTAATGGGATCAAAATTAATTCTTTGGCGCAGATTTTTATATCGAGATTATTTGTGTTCAATGTACATTGGCTATATATTTAATCTACCACTAAGCCGATATTATCAATCATCCATACGGCTTGAGTTACAAATATGCTTTTCAATGACATAATTATACATAAAGACAAAATTAAATACAACCATGGCTGCAAGACACATACATATATAAGGGCTTCCAAGTAGGACATATATAAGGCATATTGTCGGTAGTTACCTGTGTTTGGTTTTGTATCATCTCCGGTACTGTTTGGTACTGGAAGTGGAAAATTCTGATCAGCGGAAAATAGATTGATCATGATGACCAATAAAAGGAGGCAAGGAAAAATGATTTACATGACTGGCCTCTTGGAGGCCTAAGGTACTTTTTCGATCCAATATGTAAATATCTATTCTTGTTATGGGAAAAATAAATATAAATAAATGCAGAACCAAATGTAAAAGAAACTATAAAAAGAAATTAACTGAAATAAATTGGACTTCTAATTACCAAAGTTTGGAGAGGGTACTTATCCAAACACATTGAAACGTACGCATGCAACATTTTTATTTTATTTTTATCTTCATTAAAAAAGAATGAAAAATAGGTAGTTTTATTTTGAAATAGAAAAAAGATATTTACAACCATGAATGGTGCAACCGCCGTGTAATCGCTTTAAAAAAATAAATAAAATATAGAACCCACATAAAAAAAATTAATTTTTTAATAATAGATTCTACACTTTTTCAAAATGATTATGCGATGATTATACAATGATTGTACGTAAAATTACTCTTTAAAATATGGTCTTACGCGTTTACTTAATTTCCTCGTTTTATTCGGAACAAAACACGTACAGCTAGCCTGCAGAAAAGTTTCAAAATTCAAACTCTTTCTTGGCCTTACAATTACTTGAAGGGCCATGCATGGGATGCGTCGCTGTTGCCCTAGTAGGATGCGATGACTAGAGAACTCGATTCTCTGTCCTAACTCTTGCCGACAATTAAATCTCTCTCTCTCTCTCTCTCTCCCCGTCTAAGCTGCCGACATCGCATGCATAAAGCTGCACGGTGCATGCATGGATGCCAGGATATGGACGAAACTTAGCTTAGCTCTTTTGTCTCATCAAAGCTGCATGCATCACGTGTCCGGACTCTGAGTCTGGACCCTGTTCCGCGAAAATGAAAGAAAACGAAAATACTGATCTACCTTATCCGCAGCATATGATATCAAATGATTTAATGCAAGAGTAGTGATCATATGTATACAACATATTTTATAATATATTTTACAACATATTTTACAATACACATTATAAAATAAAAATATTTTTATAAAATGATATTAGTTTTATAGGATATTTTATAAAAATATCTCTTAATTTAAAATATTATTGTGTAAAGTATATAGTGTTTCTCATTTTTCTTACTGCAAACGATTATAAGCGATGGGATTTGGCTTTCAAACCAGATCATATTGATCTCCCTTATTTGTATGGCACTTAACTGTGGGACTTTTTGGTACGGATGATGTATATATGCTGCTCGTTGACGTCGTATTAGCTAGCTAGCAGATAGCTGTTAAAAAAATATTCTAATTATAAAGTGATTAAATAAAAAAAAAATTCATAAATTAATATAATTTATTAAGTTATAAAGTTAACATAATTCACGCTAGTTTTTAAAGTTACAGCTTTGATAGAATCACTTTGTTGTAGCACTCCTAAAAAAAAAACTAGGCAAATAGATTTCGGGCGATAATTTGGACAAGAGGATACGTGGAAATAAATTGGTGGTGTTGCAAAAGTTTCAATATTTAAAGAATACTGTTTGTCGTCATGTGAGACGTGGCAGAGAATCAGATTCTGCAGAAAGAAAGTCATTTTCATTTATCGATTTGACACTTAATTGGATCATGTCGACTGAAAAACTTTTTAATTGGCCATTTGGAGGAACCTCACATGGACACGTAAATACTGCAAGAAGCCTAAACTTTACTTAACATCTCATGAAGATTTACTTAACATCTCATGAAGATATATATATATGCATGATGCACGAAAAAATAATTATTATATAACTACTTAATTTTAGTTATAAATTAATTGTGAAATTTTTTAAATTTGATTTTCTTTGATTATTAAATTTAAAAGTACAAATAATAATAATAATCAAATATTGATATGACATTTGGAATTTCTTTAAAACTTATATCGTGACTTAATTTATTGTCATTAAATAATATTAATTAATTGCATGATTGAAAGCCGGCTTAAAAATGAAGAAACGTAAGATCCGTGTACATTAATATATAAAATACTCTTGCACTTGGTCATGATTAGAGGTACTGTCCGTGTCCACATATATATATATATATATATACAAATTAATCAAAGGTACGTACGTACGTACGTAGAAGCACATGAATTAAGCACCTCTTTAATTGATTCCGTGTTGCTTAATTATTAGCATATATGGCAGCTTAACAAGTTCGATCAAGTTTGTCGTACTCCTAACTAAAAGTGTGAATCCAAGTGATCATGATCATGTTGTATATACATAATCACAGTACGGTTTTAAGTTCCTCACGAGTGACATGGCCCTAGCTAGCTAGCTTCTGTATTAATGCATTATATATATATATACACGTCTGCCCCATTTTAGTCGGTGCAATCATCTTAATTATGGGAATTGCGTTGCGTGGCGTGACGTGGCGTGGCGTACTCTAGCTACCATTTTCATGAAACCATAGACCTAAGCTGTAAATCAAGGTACTTCAGTCCATACCCTTTATTCCTCTTAAAATGAGAGGTCCAGCCGCCTACTCATGTGCTCTAGTTTGGTGCTTTTAGGACACTGGCTGGGAAAGCATTAATATGTTTTGATGCTGTTGGGAGTCTCGAATCCTTATTGCCGATCCATATAATTATTTATTATTGTGGTTTTGTTTCTGTGTATAATAATTGGTGGAAATGCGTCTAGCTTTTTTAGCCCTACACTTACTGGCTTAATATTCTAGCTCATTAAGCAATATTATATATATATGAGTACTTTTACGTGCATGGCGAATGAGTGCATCACCATGTACATTTTAGCCGAATTTAAGGACTTAATCAAATAAGAAGATAAAATAATTAAGCTAGTATTACAATATTTATTATCGCCTATGTTGATGTCATGTTTCACAGCCTGAGCAGCTTTACGCTGCTGGACTCGGTCCGGATCCTGTTGAAATAGAGAGTGGGGACTCGGGGCGCCATGGTACCTCCGATGCCTAAATCAATTGTTGGAATAGAGTGGCGAAACAAGTGAAAGAAGATAGCATTCAGTCAGAGAGAGTAATGAGCTGAAGTGTGAAAGAGTCTGAATCCCTCCCATGACTAAAGGAAGAGGTATTTATACCTGGCCGGGGCGATCCCCCGAGATGGAGGTGGTGGGTGTGCCACTCCGTACTAGGGTCAAGTGCCCCTGCCAACTCTCTGTTACGCAACAGACTTGCCAGACCTGATTTCGACTGTCACTGACACCCCAAAAGGCAAGTTTTGGCATGCCGAGTCTTGGGATGCATTAAATGCGGTGTGGTTCCCTATTGTGGCATGCTCGTTTTTGTCCTATTAAATGCAGCGTGGTTTCAGTCAGGTACGTCCATCCCTCTAACCTGTCTAGACACTAGGATTCAAGGAGAGGGGGTGTCCCTGAATGTCGATCAGTAGTGGTGTTAGACAGTCCTGCCTTCCGTCCTCTAGTCAATGTGCATGTGTTGCCCGATTGCTTCCCTTCTTGGGCCTCCCAACCCGACCCAGCCCTTGTCCTCGGGCTCTGGGACTCTTCGAGCCTTGTGGACCGAGCCTACTCCCCTAGTCTAGCCTTGGGGATTACTCCCCTCACGATCAGTGTTAATTTTTCTACTGAAGTCCAAAAATTAATCTTCTCCCTTCAACTGAAAAATAAAGAAATATAAACCATATATGATAGCATTAATGATCATCTTCCGGTATGTTGTGGTTGCTCATTTCCAGCATTAATATATAATATCCGAGGTGATCAAGTCGTCGTAGACTCTTGGAGTTAATTGCTGCACTGGGTGATAGTGTGTGATAGGCCGATAGCTCCGTCACCAAATAAACCAAAATTTCTCTAGTTTCTTGACACTCAAAATCACAGTTAATTCAAATTAACAAGAACCATTTGACACTCAAAATTAATTAAGTTGAAGTCAATGGTCCTGCATGCTCCCACATCCCACATTAATTCTTTTGGACAATTAGATCGACATCTTATATGTCTATCAACGATATATATTTTAATAAAAAACTAATGTAATTAATTTTATTATTTCACTTACATCAATTAATAGTTATTTGTCACAGTTTTATTAATTTTATAAATTAATCACTTAAATAAAAAGTCACTTAAATATCTCATATCCACCTAAATATATAATTAAATATGATATAATCTTGATGAAATCATTAGTAGTTCATGTTAAAAAGAAAAAAAAAACACCCAGAAAATTAGTACTGTTGGCGGCTGTTGCATATATAAGACTCATGTTGGTCATGGCCGTGGTTGCAAGGCAGCTAGCTGCTGCCTCATGATCTGGAGCTTCTTCAAGAAAAGAGTGTGGGAAAATTAAGAGAGAGGGGGGAGATTTGGCCGAATAAAACAGATCTATGATCTTTTCACATAATTTTCTGTCCTAAATAATTTTTGCTACTAGAAAAGAGATATATCCATAGTTCCGTATACTTTGTAAATTTTTAATAAATTTTTTTTACAAGGATCCAAAGAAAGCTCTCAGCTTTTACCTTAAGGTTGAAAGAAGCTTACATTTCAAGTTGTTATCATTGATGTAAAAAAGGAACATTACATATCCGTGTATAAAGATCATATTCCCATAAAGAATAATCTTTTCCTTGTGGTTAAAGTAGGTAGTGTGAAGCACAGACTTTTGGCTAGCTAGCTAGAAAGCTCGTGTCCTTTTCTTGCTTACAAAGAAAATAAAGTTGTGCGACCCCATACATGACTGAAAAAGCTTTTCATGAAAAACGGCTTTTAGTTCAATAATTGCAACCAAAGAAAGTTGGGGGGGGGGAGGGACCTTTTCTTTTCTGAAAACATATCATCAAAACCACAAGTACCTCCTCAGTTTGATAGTACTGAGAAAAAAAAAAAAAAAAATCCATGTATTAAAATAATATTATGGCCCTTTAATATGATTTACTTGTGGAATTTGACGGGAAAAATTGTATTTTTTATTTTAATTTTATTGATAGTCTTTATTTATGACAGATGAAAACTGTAGTTACATCTTGATACTTGGAATTACATATTCAAAACTAACTAGAAAACTAAACCCAGATATACAAACTAACTAACTAACTGGGGGGAAAAACTGTATATAGAATATAGTTGTTGGAAGCTGAAAGATCGAATGCAGAGGAAAATGAGAAAGAAAGAAAATAAAAAGGTAAACAATTATTTGTTCATATAACTGATAACCAAAAAAATTCCCATAAAAAATTAAGAGCTAATTATATTCGGTCTCGAATTAATAAACTGAAAATGAACAAATCAAAGTAGAAGAAAGAAAAATTATTACACCATTAGACATAATATTATTTTTTGGGGGCTTTTCTAAACATGAGCACCCAAAGCGCCCCTCAGAGCCATACTCAGTGCGAGTGTAACGGTACCCGCCAACACATTAGTAATCGTAGGAGCTATTACAGCGCATGCAAATGATCGTGGCGCCGTCGGTGCGTTTAGGCTCCCAGATGGGATACCGGCCGCCTCCGGTGGAGAAGTTGTCGGTTCCGTCGATGGCGTAGAAGCTGACAGCTCTGGCGGAGATGTAAATGGAGACAGAGATGACGGCGGGGTTGACTCAGGTGTTGACGCTGGAGATGTTGAAGATGGTGCCGTACTTGGAGTGTTGGCTTCTGGAGAAGGTGCCAAGGACGGCGACACTGCTGGCGTAGTTGGAGCGTATGCTTCTGGAGAAGTTGACGTCGATGGTGGCGATACTGCTGGCACAGGCCCATAATAAGACCATGGAGCTGATACTGGTGTTATTTCCGGAGCATTTGACATAGGGGTTGATGACGACTTTGGTGCCAAGGCTGGTCCAGCCGAGTTTTTAGGCGCCAGAGCCGGTGCCAAAGTGGGTGCTTTGGGAGAAACCGGGGCCTGAGTACCAGGGGCTGGAGCGTTAGGACTAGGAAATGGAGACGATACTGGTGATGTATTCGGAGCACTGGAACCATGGGCCGGTGACCTTGGGGACAGGGCTGGTCCAAAATGTGAGTTTGCAGGGGGTTTAGCCACCGGAGCTGATGGCTTAGGCGCCAGAGCCGGTGCCGGAGGGGATGCTTTGGGAGACACCGGGGTCATAGTACCCGGAGCTGGGGCGCCTTTAGGAGCAGGAAGTGGAGTTGGAGACGAAGGAGGAGGGTATTTGTTGTTGTGTCTTACCGACAAAACAGTAACAGTCAATTTCTGCCCCTTCTCACAGTTTTGCTCGTTCCCACTTATGAAAAAGAATGGTCCGGACCTATCCAAGTTGAACTCAGAATCACCGTCCTCCAATTTCTTGATGGGGTTTTTTGTGTTACATTTGTAGTAATCGTCTTTGTTCACAACAAGCACAGAGTCCGTTCCTTTCTTATACTTAAAAACTGCAAAACAAACAAACGATCGAAAACACCCACGTACAAAAAATAAATCAATTAAGATCCAAAAGTCACAAATTAATAAATCGATCAAAAACAAAAACTAGAAAAGAAAACAAGTATCAATGCGATATCTTCACGATCGAGAATGTAATTACCAAGATTATCATCAACTTTGAATCTGTTTCTCCCAGCCCAGTGGCTGTAGCTCTCGGAGGGGTACGAGACCCACCCATCTTTTCCGCCAACGTAGAATTTGTAGGCTTCGGATAAATATAGAAAACAAGAAAATAGAACAATAAAGAGGGAGATATGTCTCTGAAACTCCATGAGCGAATTATATATGGAAAGAAAGAATTAGATGATCCTTCGAAAATCTAAGAGATATATACTTCCATAGATAAGCGATCGATGCACGAGAGAGAGAGAGTACGTGTGGAAACCGAGGCCGGGGACGCGTTGGACTATAAAGGCATTTCCATTGACGTTAACTTCAGAGGGACAGAAATATTTGCAGAAACCGTGTAAATTTGGTAGGGTAGGACGAATCAACTGCCGAGTTATATAATGCTGGCAGCAGTAAGCCACAGCACACTCTTTAATTTTTTTTTTTTTTGTTTTTTCAACTCATGGTGGGTTGAGAACATGTTCGTTGAGAATGTAAATTACAGTAAATATTTTTTTTTAAAAATATTGATATAATTTGTGAGATTATAAAATTATTTTTATTATAAAATATATTTAACGGTTGATATAAAATAATAAATTTAACGGTTTAGAGATTAATTTTATAAAATTCTTTTATAAATATAGTAGGACTTTTATTTTTCGGCCATATGTTGAGAACTCCAGACGTGTCATAATCGTAACGACTCTCAAGCCTAACGGTAACATTAGGGATTTTAGTGCAGTTGCACAAGCTGTCGGTTGGTGCGTCATTGATAGGTTTTAATTTTTGTTTAATTTTTTATTTCAAAAAAAAAAATTTAGGAAGACGAGATCATCATTGATTCAGTACTAGTGCTCCAGAGTGCTGTGCTTGATTATCAATATTGTTGTTTCTATTTTCTGTCACGTTATTATCACTGGCATAGACTTCTCAAGATCTAATCTAATAGCCAACCGAGCGGTGCTACTCAGCGGCCGCTAATTATTTCTTCTTCTTTTTTTTTCTTTTTCTTTTTTTTTTTAATTATATTTAAATACTTTAAAAAAATAAAAAAATATGTCAATATACTTAAATTCATTTTCTATAGTCACTAATAAATAAATAAATAAATAAATTGTCAAGCCATACATTTAAACAGTAAAACTCGAGAAGCAAAATAACTTTTTCCTAGCCGAGCCAAAAACTCACGACAAAAGGACTGTAAAAGTAAATATATAAAAGAAGTGATAAAAGAATCTGTTTATCTTCTAGATTTTTTGTTTTACTTATTTATTTTAACCTTAAACCTTTAAGGTTTGTTTGGTGATCAGTGGGACCATTTCTTTCAATTTTTTTATTTTTATTTTTATAGTTAATGGGTTGGATCGATTAAGATTTAGTTTGAGTATTGATATACTTTACTATTATTTATTATTATTTTTATTTATTTTTTATTATTATTTATTATTATTTAATATTTTATTATCATTTTTTTAATATTTACAAAATATTTAAGGATACCTCACTATCCAAACGTAACTTTGAGGTAAAAATCGAAATAGAAAACTTGGTAAATATTAGGGAGAAAAAAGGGCCTAAATTGTTATTCAAATTAGAGAGAACTAAACTATTTATAGAACAGTTTGTCAGGTAAATAAAATTTGGAAACTATTATGGGTCTCGAATTTGGGATCCAAAATGTATCCCGAATAGGTTTTTTTTTTCTTTTTTTTTCATGTATTTTTTAATCATAATAAACATTTAAAAAAATAAAAAAATTACAATATTATTAAAAAATATTTTATTAATCATTCAGTAAAATAAATAATAATTACATTCAAAACACATTTTGAATCTCTAATTCGGAACCAAAGCATTTTCCATAAAATTTACCACAACATAATTAATGCTGCAGAAGGCAGGGCTAGTTTCAAGATATTAGAAAAAGTAATGGAATGAATCCAATGAAAATCCTTCCCATGTATTATGCAGAAAGACATAGGCAGACAGTCCAGAATACAAGAGATTTCATGCGGCAGAGAGCCGCTGTCATGATTGCAATGTGATCGATGATGGATATGATCAACATGATGATGAATAATAGGAAGGGTATGTTGCAAGGCGCTTGCAAATTAAATAAGAGCAATGCTAGATACAGTCTCCATTTGGAGATTGCAATGCAAGCTTAGGTAATTTTATCTTTAAATTTTTTTAAAATTACAAAATTATCCCTCCTGAAATAATATTTTTTCTCATTTAATAAGGAGCCTGCACATGCAGTCCTCAAGTGGGGACTGCAAATAGAATTTCTCATTAAATAATAATAGGGGGAGCAGATGCATGCAGGCTGCATTTTTCTTTCAATAACCAGCCCAATTATAATTACAGATCACTCATCGTCCAATTCACCATTTTTCAAACCTTCTATATATAAAAGTTGGGTTGTAAATAAATCAGTATATTCGATAGTCTGCTTGGTATTCGTTCGATTAAATTCGAATCGAACTCGACTCGTGAAAAAAAAAAAAACTCATTCGTGAAAGCAGATATTCGCTCGATTCGTAAATGACACATATCCGACAAAACTCAATTCGACTCAATTAAGGCTCGTTAAGGCCCGCTCGTTTATACTCAAGTCGACTCATTAGCTCGACTCGTTAGCTCGACTTGATTAAAACTCATTAATATATTGATAAATATATATATACGCCTATGTATATATACATATATATATATGTATTAGTTAATAATATAAACATACAACTTTTATAATTAAATATATAATATTTATTCTAATTACTTATGTCTATATAGTGAATATACTTCATATGTATATTTTATAATTTGTATAATAATTAATCGATAAAATTTAATAATTTCATATACTAGTATGTGAGAACCATATATGAAATAAGTATATGCTATCATATTAAGTGTATCTATTAATAATATATGTAGGTATATAATATATATATTGTTATTTTGGATAAATGTCAACTAGTTATATATTAATTATATATAAATTTTTTAAAATTTTATAATTAAATAGAGGTTCTACTTCTTAGTTGTATAAATTCAATATTAGATCTTTTATTTTTTATTTATTTAATTTATTAATTATTAAATCTTATTCAAAAAATAAAAAATTAAACAATTCGAGCTCGGCTCGACTCGAATTCGTTTGTGAGACGAGCTCGAGCTCGAGTTAAGAATTTAGCTTATCGAGTCAAGCTCAAAGAAAGAATAAAAAAAAAACATCGAGCTCGAGCTCGAGTATTTTGAATCGAGCAGAACTCGACAAGCCAAAGACTGGCTCGGCACAACTCGATTACAACCTTATATAGAAGAAGGGTAGTTTTCTGTATAGCCAGCTCCAACATTCATTTATATATACCACAGTTGAAGCACCCAAAAAACAACTTGAATGGATCGAGCTTCAAGCTGACATGGTAAAAGAGTTTATCAATGCGAGTGTATATTGCTCAAATTCTAGTAATAAGGTTGATTTGGTCACTTTGATGATCTAAATGAAGTTGGATCCAACAGAGACCGACTTCAATTCAACAGGGAGGTGCCAATTAAACCGGGCTTGCACAACTAATCCATTACCTATATTTTCACTTAAATTATGACATCATTAAATCATGAGATCAGCTGAAAAATACAGGAAAACCATAGTAATTAGAATTTTTTTTTTTTCTTTTCTCGCTCTATCTGTAGTAACGAAATTGAGTGTTGAGACACGTGCCTAGCTAGCTAGGCATTGAATTAACCACCCCAGGTCCCCACCCCGCTCCTTGTTGGATTTGACTCTTGACCATAATTAAAGAGTGGCCTACACGTAGTTTTGCCAGTGAACCAAAGATCAAGATCAAGGAGGCTACGGCCTGATTGTTCAATCCATTCTTTTTTTTTTAACCTTACCGTGCATGTTATGTCTGGAATTCATCTTTCTCTATAGTCAAACCGGGCTCATATGTGTGACCAAAAAGAAGGAATAATGATATCAGATGATACCAAATAAATGAATAGATGCTCTTGAGATTTGCATGCATGATGCCGGAAAAATTGGAGGTTAAGGAGATCAAACACACCTGCACGCAGCAGAAGCTAGCCCAATCATTCTTCGGTGGAAGCCCACCAAAGAGATGCAAGATACATCAAACACGGACAACATGCATTAATGCGTCCGAAGCTGGGTTCGCACAATGGTCTTCGATCGATCGGTTTGATGTGCATTCGAACCTGACGCTTATCCGATCGAGTGTCCCAAAATCATGCTTCGTTCTCCGCGAGGTCGAAATGGCATTTGAAACAACGTTGGAATAAAATTAGGCCATGATCTATTTACGCTACGTACGTTAAGATCGTTTTAACAAGGGAAACGTTCTTTTAACAAGTACGTGAAGCTCCAATCATGAGATCAACTTCTTTTCTAAATTTATTAGGAAATAAAATCACGACGATTCGGTGAAGAAATATTTAAACCAACATAAATATATATATATATATATATATATATATATATATATATATATGTTGTACCATTCGTTGCATTTATTTCTGCATGCGCTTGGGCCCTTGGCATTCAATTAGGACAGATACTGCGTTTTCGCTATTTATTACAGAGTAATACTATATATACACCACACTCTCATCTTATTTTGATCATATTAAGTGGTATGTAACAAATTCATCACCATTAGATAATAAAGAAGTATGCAATAAATAATCATTTAATGATAATAAATATACCACTTCACACTTTGAAAGTGGAATAATAGTATGGTATATAAAAAATTTTTTTATTACCATATTTCTTTCTTAAATAATGTTATACACCCTACTCTCATCATATTTTGATCATATTAAATAGTATGTAACATATTTATTATTATTTAATAATAAAGAAACATACAATAAATGATCATACAAACTTGGCAGGAATATGAGAGGCCACACATCCACTCATGTCACCGTACCTACCTAATTATATCATTAATTAAATTTAAGATTAGGTACAGTGGAAGACAAAACGCAAAGATTATTTTCATCTCGGAAATGGTCAGCCTCTACAATTACTAGCTAGACATGATGAATATCATTTAACTAGCCAGAGAAATTGGAATATTGAAATGACTCAAAGCCGAATCATTCAATTAAGATCGGACTGAAAGTTCAATTTGAGGTGAAATAACTTCAAGTCTTCAATTAGATTCATCCACTGCAAATGTAGATACCTTCAGGCTTCAGTTAATTAATTCCATTTATAAAACGAGGGGAAAAGATCATAAAAACATATTTCTGACTAAGTCATATTACTTCACATTTTCCATGGGGGGAGTACGGCAGGAAAATACGTGAACATTCCAACGGTCAGTCCGAAGAGCTATTTAAAGGCGCCAAATCCAAAGCATGGAAAGGTAGCTAAGCTGGGTTTGACAGTTGGGTGAGATATGTGCTTAGCTTCCGGTCAACTCGGATTCGTCATCTCCTGATTTTATTACGAATAATCTTACAAACCATACTCTATCTCAATTTCATTTTATTGGATAAAATGTATCGTTTTTATCATTAATTTTTTATAAAAGGAAATATAAAAGTTGATGAGTAATACCACTTTCTTATAATAAAATGAAAGTAAGATTAGAAATTTTATTTATTTTTATTATTATTTGAAAAATACTAGGTTGCCTCTTGGTTTTGCCTCGTGGATTTAACTGCTTGTATATTTTAATTTTTTTAATAGTTAAAAAGAAGAGATTTATTAGTGATTTTGTGTATTTTTTAAAAGTGTTTAGAGATGTCTAAACAAATATTTTTTTAAAAAAATATATATAATTACAATAGGAGCAAGGCCAGCAATTCAGGTTGAGCGACAGAATAGCATCATCTGAGTTAGGGGTGAGAACCGACGTCGTCGGTGCAGTTTTTGAGCAAAACCGACGCTAACCGATGTCTGGAAAAATGGGTGAGGCGCCGACCGTAACCGGTCGATGGCGAGGAGGACACCGATCGAGACGGTTCTCTGCCGGTTCTCGGTCGGCGTCGGTTCTTTGGCGGTTCTACTGAGATAATTATGAGAGAGGGAGAGATGCATAGGAGAGAGAGAGAGTTACAGAGGAGAGTTCGGGAAGAAGACGCTCGGGAAAGAAGAATACTCTTAACGAAACGATGTCGTTTAACTTAAGTTTAAGTGGAACAGTGTCATTTCAGACTTATTATTTTTTTCTTACGTCCTTAATAAAACGTCAACGTTTGGTTTAATACCAAACGGCGTCGTTTCTAGTATCTGTTATAATATTTATTAACTAAAACGGCGTCGTTCCACTTAAACTTAAGTGGAACGACGCCGTTTTGATAAGGGTATATTAAAAAAAAAAAAGATTTTATTATATCGGTCGGTTTAGCAGCCCGGTCTAACTTCAAACCGAGACCGAACCGCTGAACGTCGATTTCTTGAAATTTCCACCGCACGCTGACTGGTTCTCCACCGGTTCTGGCCAGTCGGTTCGCGTCTGTGGCAGCCGATACTGTCAGTTTCTGTACAGCCCTAATCTGAGTAAAGCTATAGAGCAACCTACTGTATCACGTCAGCCGTAGCACATCTGAACTAGCTTTTTTTCCTCTTTTTTTTTTTCCTCTGTACGCTAGTTTTTTTTTCCTTTACACACCGAGCAGCTCACTGTATCACATCACCGAGTAGATCCGTAGCACATCAGCTAGTCTACACGTAAGGTGTGTTGTGGCTGCAGCCACCAGTAGGCTAATGTAAAGATTTATTCATTTTAATAACCCTTATTAAAAAAAATCAAAATTACGAAATAAAATCACGACAAGACGAAAAAGTAAATTAAAAATGACAAAAAAGAAAAAGAAAAAACCGAAACAGAATAATTTCTCTCTCTCGCCGCATCTCCCCGTCTGGTCAATTCACATGAGTTGTCATGTCGCGCCATGAATGTGGTACGTTATTGATGAAGTCCCTACACCACAAAATGTGTCCCGATCGTCGAACTACTTTTCTGCTTTGGCATGCATTCAGTTTCAATTTAACACGAAACTGGGGTTTCTCTATGATCATCCCCTGGTACATCCTCCTTAACCCATTTTGTGCGGAGAGTAATCAACAAGAGTGTACTGCCTTGACAGAATAGACCACAGATTAAGCCAATCCACAAACCCTGTTCATTGCAATATTGCACACAAGGGGAAAAAGTAAATAAGATATTGAAATTTTCTTCTCCTTTTTTCGAGTGTTTCTATGATATCTATCTATCTTACTTTACTTTTGTCCATAGTACCAAGATATTAGAAGAAGCTCGCTCACCTTAACTCCTAGTTTCGTCTTGAATCCAAGTAGACATCCAATCGGTATACCGATTATATAGAAGGTTCCCAAGTTAACATACACTGCCAAGAGCTGCCAACCACATCCTCTGGCCACCCCTGCAATATCAAAGTCATGAGCATATATTGAAACTAATGAAGTAAATATATTTTTAAGAGTTGGGAGAGATGGGAGTGTTCAAGTTGAAAATTGTATGATCCAAGACCTGATATGACACCCTGCACTGCATCTAAGAATATTGAAATGGCAAGCAGAGGTGTCATTGCAGCAAATTCCTTGATGATTGTAGTACTGCTACTGAACAAACCAGCCCACAAATTGTGCCCAAGTGCAAGGACCAAAACAATTGTGATGGCAAGAAGGATAGAGAGCTTGAGAGTCACTTCCATGGCTTTCTTAGCCCCGGTGGGATTGCCTGCCCCCAACTCATTTGACACCCTTGTGCTGTCAATCACATTAAGTTTAAAGATTAATTACCTTTGTCTGGTACAGAATGGGGAAATGGATAGCCAAGAAAGACTGAGATTAACTTGGAAGAAGTTATTTTACCAACTGACCTTGCAGCAGCACTGAGACCATAGGCAAACATGAAAGAAATAGCTTCTGTATTCACGCTGAAGTTATAATCCAGAAAAATACAAAAAAGTATTAATTTTCAACAATAAAGATCATGTCTACAACTGATTCAACTAGGTGGGAAATGATAATGGGACTTACCACATTGCAATCAACGAGGTAGTTGTTTCTGAGTTTTTCAACAGTCCTGCTAAGAGAACCAGAATCTCGAAAGCCCAGTACTCCAAACTGGCAAAATCTTGAAAATAGAGGACTTAATAATTTGATAAGAACTTGAATGTGGCAGAGAAGATTATGTTGAGGAAACTTACCACACCATTGCAGCAGAGGGCAGGGCTAGTTTCAAGTTTGTAAGAATGTATTGGAACGATTCCAAAGAAAATACTGCCCGTGTATGCTCAAATTTCTTTGCACGATTGACATAAATGGCCAACATAAGAACTGAAATCCATAATGAAATCGAAGCTGCCAATGGAGCTCCCTTAAAACCAAGAGATGTCCAGTGTACTAAAGCATATGCGAGACCAACATTAATGGCCAAAGGTAGCCCTGAGAATAAAACCAGGGGCCATACAACAGATTGTGTCTGAAGAAACCTCAGCATGTTTTGAAGGAAGCCATATGCAAATAATCCGGGAATAAGAAACTTTATATAGAGAGCGGATGTCTTTGCAATGGAACTCTGTTGATGAAGTAAGATCAGTATGGGTTCAGTGTAAAACCAGACGACACCTAGAATGACGGCGAAGACGGAAGATATGATACATGAAGTTTGTAGATAAATCCCCAATCTTCTGTATAATTTTGCTCCAAAGCCTTGCCCACAAAGTGTCTCAAGTGCTCCACTTAACCCAATCTAAAACAAGATTCAACACGAAATAATCCATTAAAAGTCGAATCAGGAAGAATTTTAGATGTTTGGAAGGATTGCCTCTTGCAGGAAGATCGGCTAGCAATACTGTTCAAAACAGATGCATTACTTGATTCATCAGTGTTTGCATTTCTACTATTAATATATATATCTTTGTTTTTGTGCAGAATGTGCGGTTTCTTTACACAGATTGGTAATATATATATATATATAAGCCTTCTTTTACCATCATTGTCATCCTCGTCACATTTAGAAGCAATTATATGGACGAAAATGAATCCGTCCAAGAAAAAACAACTAAACAATAAAAAATCATTCTGAACAACTGTTCCTCCTGCGCCTTCTGCTCTCGCATTTACCCTTTCTTCGTCTTCCTAGCCTCCACAAGAAAATAAAACCTATATACATTTTACTGGGCAGAGAATGATCAAGGAGGTCGTACAAATTCATTTCCATACTATCATCAGTTGGATTTCTTGCTTAATCTCTAATAGAATTCGGTTGAGTTCTTGCTCTCTTAAAAACGGGAAGCTATTTCGGAGGTGTAAAAAATGAGCGAAGAGTTGGTACTTACCATGAAAGCGAGGCCCGTGACAACAGCCCACGAGTTTGCAAGAGTTGCACCGGCGAGCTGAAGCTCGCCAAGATGGCCGGCGATCATGACGGATACCAAGGTTATACAGTAATAGAAAACGTTGGTGAGAATCATCGGCAGGGAAAATAACAGTTGGTTCTTGGCCTCCTCCAAGTCCAACAGTCTCTTCCACCACACTGCTTTGGATTCTTCTTCGCCATGATCGTCACCAGTACGAGTCTCTAACAAAGGGGAGATATGAGTATCGGAACTGGTGTCTGGCGACATAGCTATTCCCGATCGACTGCCTTCTTCTTCCCTTCCTTCCTAGATATATAAGTGGTTCACCGAGGCACCGGATGAGGATAGAAAATATCTTTTGAAAAAGTCTACTCAGGCGACAGAGTAGCTCGTTTGTGGTCGGACTAATAAACGCTGTTAAATATTTGTTGTATCCTAGCATTTTATTCACGTGCGTGATATATATATATATATAAAAAAGTAATACTACGTACAGTTGTGAAATGCGTAAATATCGTAAAATCTTTAAAGACCGACCGCACAATTTTCGTTATTTGATGTTGTAACTCGTTAAATTATAAAATTAATTTAAAATATTATATGAAGATATGTAAATTTATATATATATATATGTGAGTGAAACATTTTTTTTTTTACAAAAATAATATGGTTTTAAAAAAAAGAAATTAATGAATAATTTAATGATTGAAAAATAAATAAATTTTAGCAAATATAGAAATAAAAAGTATAATAATTAGAGAGAAAGAGTCAGTAGATCAATACTGATCAATGCTGCCATTTTCAAAGTTGACGGAGACATAAGAAAAGAAAAAATCACTTTTACCCCTTATCACATAATATCTTATCGTTTATAAATTATATATATACATGCGTGATATTGTTTATGGTAGTTTATTTGGATAAGTCACTTAATTAAATCGTATTAGATATTCTTTAAAATTGGATAATGATCAACAAATATTATAATCCTCAAATGTCATCATCTTTTCATCATGTGATATTTTATGATTATATGTAAATAATTTATTATATTTTATTTATAAATCTATCATTTAATGTAAAATTAGCAATGAATAGATTTTTTTTATATATAATTATATATATATTGAATTTAATTTTAGAGTACGTTGGTGATCACTGCAGTACATGGGAATTGGAATAATATAATATAGTAATAAAAATCTCAATCGAGGTAATGAAAAGTAAGATTTTGATTCCACCGTAATTTATGGAATGCATTAAGGAATTTTTTTTATTAAACATTATTCCTATCCACTACAGAATGATGCATGCATTCCTTCTTAATGAATAAGGTCCTAACATCCTCGGTCGGTCAGATTGTTAAAAATGATTTCAAATTAATTTATTGATAGAATTTATTAGTTTCTCAACTTCTCGTAAAAAAAATTAAATTTATCTATACATATATCAATTTATTTACATTTAAATATACCTCAATAAAATTTATAAAACAATATTGTTCACATATAAAAAATCATTTGATATATCACCTAACATCCAAACATAATACTACCATGCAAATTACATCCACTAATAAAATAAGTTTAATTACGTAATATAAGATAATAACATCACATATCAATATTGTGGCCCCGGCGGCCCGGCCATGCTTTGTACCATCATTCTTTTCATTATTCAAAGTGTTAAAAGGTAGAAAATATTATTGCATGAACGTTCTGTTAGTACTCCATTTCCATTTCCCTTTTCCTCCCAATAATATCTTCTTCTTTTTTTATTATTAATGGGTTCTCTCTTGGACAATCTCACCACAGACAACATCCAACCCCTACATTTCCCTCCTAATAAATTTTACCATTTTTAATGTCTTTGTCATTGAAGATCTCAAATCATGACAATATCCAATATTGCAGAGCTTGGCCAAACATCGAGAATTTTGTTTGGACGGACCTACGGACCTGCGGCTTGGGGAACCAAAAAATAAAAAACTCTTGCTCGGCGATGTCTTTTGGCCAGACTAAAATAAAATTAAGAAAAAGAAATGCACGCGAACCCACAAGAAGAAAAGGAAGAAAACGTACAGCTTGGTTCTTCCCTAGGTACATTTAATTAGTGTTGGTTATTCCTATTCCGTTTATCGTTTAAGAAACATAGATAAAGAAGAATTAAATTTCACAAATATTTTCTTTTAAGAAGCTGTTCACATCACAAATCTATCAGTCTCAATTCTTATCTTGAATAATTGTACCTATCAATTTGTTCATCCATTATAAAACAAAACGATCATAATTTAAAACATTATCATTTGGCAATTAAGTGTAATTTAAAACTGCCTTTGGAGTCTATCGTGGTGGTTGACCAACCCCATGGGATCAGAGTTTTGACTAAATTACCAAACTTTCATATATAACCACCATATGGATATACATATGAGAGATGTTAAAATCAATTCCACCAAATTTGGATCATAATATAGGTAAAAATACCCCCCATTTGAGCCGCCTAAAACCACTATACATAAAACGTAAACATATTTTTACAATTCATTCGTTTATGTGCAGGAAAGTTAAGGAGAAAAAAAAGGTTCTGTTTGATTATCGGGAAAATAAAGAAATAACACTTGAAGAATAGCCTCTTATTACATTATGAAAATATAATAAGCATGTCATACAACGAATAAAAATTCAGTAACCTTACCCTTGCCATGACAATCGTCATTTCCAAACAACTCATAATTACATGGTTTGTAGAAGAAGCTTGTCAACCAAGTCTCATTCCAGATTCAGCTAGTCACATAGTTGCAATAACGGAAATTGAAGCATAAATAATTAGACTCGTATTAGTGAAATTTCACAAAGTAAAAACAAACAAACAGTCTCCTCCACTAATAAATATTGGCTGACAACATCACTGACCACCTATGAAAGAATAAATATTTCAACTGAGATAATTTTATTGATGAGCCAAAAAAGGTGCAATCTAAGTACAAGGGAGTCGTTCAATAGATATACCTACGCTTTTTTATATAAGTAAAATAAAATTTTATTGGAACAAAGAGCAAACATTAATAAAGTCCTAAAAACTAAAACTGAAAGAACATATATCTATGCTGCCATCCATCATAAAGTGTTCTAAAAAAGAAATCTAAATAAAACCTTTTAACTTGCTGCTCTTTTAATTCTCTTGTTCTGAATATAAGTTTAACTCCCTGAAAAATAAAAATAAAAAATCTGTAACCCATAATAAAAGAAATCAAGAAATTCAAAACAAGAAGGGAATTTAAGAGAGAAATTGCAGACATTAAATACAACGAGGTATTGACTGGTAAATGTAATACACGAAGCAGAACACTGGAATTGTTTCCAAGACTTTAGAAGACACGAAGCGCAACTGGCACTGCCCCTTCTTCATTTTCCTTCGTTCTTTTTCTTTCCTCTTCTCTTTCGCAGAGCATCGAGAAAATGGGTAAAACATAAAAACTAAATAGTTGTAAGAATGCTTTACCTTACCCATAAAAACAACAAATGCAGAACAAAACTCCTTTCATTTGTTGCGGTTGTCAAAACCAGTCAGAGCCTCAGCCTCATTCATAGCTCTGAGGTTGTCAAAACCAGTCAGATCTAGACCCCACGAAACTGAAGATGCAGTCGATCAATACAAATCGAACACCACAAACCTGAAGATGAAAACCTACACATCAGGCAAACAAAAAAAAATCAGCTTCAACGAAATGAAAGGAAAAAAAACTCTAGGTTGTCAAAACCAATCAGATCTGGACGCCCACGAAACTGAAGATGCAGTCGATCAACACAAATCGAACACCACAAACTTGAAGATGAAAACATGCACATCAGACAAGCATGGACATCAAACTGAAGACATGCACGTACAATAAAATCATGCTAATAATCCCCATCTTGACGCCGTGTTTGGCTGCTGAGAAAAAAAATTAAGAGTTTTGAAATTTGAAACCCAGATCTCTATGGGATGAGGGAGGTTGCATATGGTGGCTGGCAGCGACGCACGGCGTCGTTAGGACTACCGTGCTCCGTAGCTGCTAGCTGTGAGATGAAGAGAGAGAGAAGAGAGGACGTTAGGTTCAAGGTTGAGAGAGAACTCAGATGAGAAAGGGAATCGGGAATGAGAGAGTGATTTGCACTCAGAAATAATGAAACGAAGAGAAATAACAGTAAATAAAAAAAAATTCACTTACACGAGGAGACACAAAATCACTGACACAAGTAAAATTATCTCTTCTCTATGCACTAACTATTGACCCAAGAAAGAAAAGTCGTCTTTACCCTCCGCTTTAATCTCTTTCCTCATCTTTAGTATTTTTTTTTATCTTTTCTCTTCTATTCTTTTTAGGTGTTATGTCGGAAATGGATGAATTGATTGATAAAGGGGAGGGATAAAAAGGTAAAAATACGAATAAAACAAAATCAAGTGAAGGATAAAAAGGGTAAACAAACAAAATAAATGGATAAAATTGTAAAAGTACGAACAGAATATCACCGTTCTCAGACTACGGTAGCAATTAACATTGATTTAATGGAAAGATAACGGAAAACAAGAATTTCTGTTTAGTGGTCATTTGATAGCCACTTATATAATAGTAAAGATATTTTGAAGATTCTATTTGCATCGTTAGTAGTTCCGTACAAAAATTGTGGAATAGTAATATCAAAAGATAATGATACTCTTTTAATAACTTTACTACTCAACTATTTTTTTCTTCCTTTTATTATTTGAATTTGGATTAAAAATTTTAAAATATAATTTTCTTGCATAATATAAAAGAAAATAAATTCAATTAACCAACGTAATAATGTAAATTAATTTTAAGACACATAGGACAAAAAAAGTCAATTTATTTTGAATTAAATTATGATTACGTTTAGTTAATTGAATTTATTTTTTTCTAGATTATGCAAGAAGACCATATTTTGAGATTTTTAATCCAAGTTTAAAAAGCAAAAGGAAAAAAAAATAACTGGATAGTAAAGCAGTAGTAAATGAGGTATAAGAGTACCATTATCCAATATCTAATAAATAAATGTTATTTATCATCCCACACCAAACACAAATAAATAATTTGTTATTTTTATATTTCTATTTAAACATATATATTTACACATTAATATATGTGTTTTAAATAAAAAGATAAAAATGATAAATTACGTATTGATGTCTAATGTAAGAAATGATAAGTAAAATTTTTCTTTCTAATATTTGTTTATTTGTTATTTATTATAAGGAGAGGTTTGGATTCAAAACTCATCTCAACTCATCTAAACTCATCATTACAAATTTCTCAATTTTTTATACAAAATATAATAAATAATTCAATTTTTTCAAATTCCAAGATAATTTTTCCAAATCTTCACACTAAATATAATAAATAATTTAACTTTTATTTTATTATTCATAAATCATCTCAATCCATCTCAACTCATCTATAAATCCAAACCTCTCTTTATGTTAGTGTCATCGAGCTTATCTTTGGAAAGCACGATATTCCGTTCATAAATATCAATACTGCGGTCCAAAAATTCGAAAAAGACAAAATCATGAAAACGGAATGAAAGTTAATAGCAAATACAATTACAGTTTGTGATCAGGGAAAGATAATAGAATATCTAAGCAGTGATTGACAGTGAAGTGAAAGATATTCCATCCAGCCCAATGCAGGAGCTATGTGATATTCTTTCCGGATGTCATTTTTTTGTCTCTCTTCGTTTTATTGACCAGATTATAATATTGTTCAATAGATTATTTTATTTTTATAATTTGGAATATAATTTCCTCTCATTTTATTTAATTATTATAATTTTTTTAAATTTTAACGTAAAATAAAATAAACAATTCAACATTTTTAAATCTTAAAATAAAAATAATATTAAAAAAATATATTCTAATAATATTTTATTCGATTTTAAACTTTTATCTCATCTCATTTCATCTCATCTGTAAATAGAAACGAGACTATTTCTGAAAGCATATTTTTTCAAAAAAATAAAAAATATATATAGGTACTTTTTCACAGCTCTTTACGTAATTGTATTTTAAATTAAAGGAATTATTGTAAAATAATTTATATAAATAAAATATTTTTATATAAATATGTTAAATTTAAAAAAGATGGTTATATACTATCCTCATATAGCACGAAAAGATCATTCTAAAGATGATCATAAAAGATTCATAATCGATGCACAATTATAACATGTTCATCTTCCTATGTTGCGACAATATATATATATATATATATATATATATATATATATATATATATTTATATTTATATATCCGGAGTTATATTATAATGTAATCAGATTCAACTTTCCACTACAAAACATTTACTATCCTGAACACTAAGTAACGTGGCTGCATTTATTTATTTTGGAAAAAAAAAATATTTACATCATTGAATACTCACCTTTCTTTCCCCTTCTTAATAAATTTTGTCAGCTAACTTCTTTATACCATTGCTTTCCACCATTAATTTCTTCCAGGTCGACCCGCATGGACATTTTGCACAGGAAAGGAACTTGGAAGAGGGCAAGGAACATCTTTAGATTTTACTCTTGATTCATCGAATGCTCTCCATGGGTCCAATGGACTCTTCTTCGGCCTTTTTCTGCTGGGTTTGAGTACAAGTAACTGGATTTGTCATGGTTGGATTGATATAGAGCCCAGGCTCTATAAAATCAGAGGCACATTTTCTCTTTATGGACCAAGTTCACCAAACTTGAAAATCAGTAAAGCTTTGGGAGCCCACCAGTCACCCATGTTTATGGTGTGGATCATCTTCTTCTTTTTAGACTCCGTTTGAATTGAGAAATTATCTCAACTAGACTGCAACCCGATCAATTTGAGCTGGATTTGGGCCCGGCCCATTAATAAGAACCAACAATCCGACCCCAACATCTTTGGGTTGGGTCAAACAGTTCCCCCCACCCAATTAATTGGGCCCCATCTGCAAATTAATATAAGTATTAAGCTTATATTTTCCTTTCCATATGGATATACCAAAAAAGGAAAAGTATGAAAAATGGTTCATATTATTAAGGAGAAGTAAAAGAAAAGAAAGGGGTAATTAGGGGGGTTGGTTTGTACTCTGATTCTCCACCTCCAGTCCAAGCTTTCAGTTCCCCAAAAGAAAATGAATGCACAACTCGAGAAAAGCAAGTGCGTAGAACTGTAGAAGTTGGAAAAGCGAGGAAGATTTTCTTTGCTTCTTCCTTTTTTGATGCCGTGTGGTGTGGTTTTGTGAATGAGTGGCACTAGAGCCACCGCTGTCTGCTGGGAGCTACCGTTAATGGTTTTGAGATCAATCGACAGCTTATATTCATGATCAATCGACAGCTTATATTCATTTTCTGTCAAGGACCAAACTTGGATTTTTTGTATGGAACTTGCGCAAACACGTAACAACATAGAGATCAAGCGAACTCGAGAGTGACAGTCGAGCCAACTCTATGTTTCTCGATTTTCTGCT
Organism: Juglans mandshurica; assembly: GCA_022457165.1. Lineage (NCBI taxonomy): Eukaryota > Viridiplantae > Streptophyta > Magnoliopsida > Fagales > Juglandaceae > Juglans > Juglans mandshurica. The sequence goes on along the minus strand of CM039632.1, from coordinate 1,829,813 downwards.
CACAAGCCAGGCTCTACATACAACCCAACAGAAGCTACTTAATCTAATGAACTTGCTTCTGTCTTCTGTGCCAGTATATTCAATTTAACACATGGAACTTCCATAAAAACTAGGACAAGGATGTATTTCCTAACGCTTGTAGTGTAATTGGACGTAGTAGGTTCCATGAGCTACCCGAGTTTGATGAAGCAAAAAGAAGCTGCGGCAGACGCTTGGCCGGACATAATGAGCGGCGTTGAAAGGGTTCAGCTGAATCTAGTGGAGAAGGCTCAAGCCGCGAAGGGATTGGTCAACAGTCAAAGGAAAGTCAGATTAGGCAAGGTGATAATCAAAGAAGCAGAGTACCCAGGAATAATTCCAGTTACAAGCATCTCCAGATCAGATAAGATCAATGCTATCTCTCTCTCTCTCTCTCTCTCTCTCTTCTGTCAGCTTCATTAGCCCTGCATAAACTATATATATACTAGTTTTCAAGGGAATAGGAGCAGGCTACCATGACTCAAAAGGATCTTGTATTAAGAAATTGTCTACGGCATATTAAGATAGAACATCTTAGTAACTACTACCTTGGACGTAGTTGCTTTGGTTCTACTTTGTATTCTTGTTTATGAACTTTGTATTCTGCAGACTGTGCTATGTGGAATGGGCTTTTGAGTTGGTTTTTTCTATGCTAACGATGCTTCAATCTCTTTACCCCACTGCTTCTTCCAACTTGTTGATCAGTTTATCAATGCATTTATGCTTACTAATACGTACTAAACTTCTTGTGCAAAATAAGTAGAAGGAACGATCACAATATTCAGTGCCATCGTGCTACGTATGTCGAGATTTTTTGGGCAGGATTTATATATAGTTTAGCTCCTGCTCCTATTTTATGTTCTTTTTTAAAAGTAACAAACAAATTAATTGATACTCTAAATCGCTCCTAAAGTTGCTCTTTATCAGCAGAACATAACAGCGAATTTATTCTCTCTCAAGAAAAACTGATACTTTCATACTGCCCGTAACAATTAGTTTAGATCGATTCCCCAGAGAAAAAGAAGAACAACAATAAGAAATGCACCAAAAAACAACCGAAATATTTGCGGACTGTTGAATAAAAATTTTTCATAGCTCTATTGGACCAAGCATATCCAGCTAATGCAGGAGGTACTGGGAATTGGTGGCTTGCAAACTGTGAGTGAATATCCCCGCTCATTTTACAGAGCATTTGCACTTAGCCTATTCATCCTCTGGTGTGATTCAGAAGTATAACATTGTTCTCATTGTTCCCATCTAAAAGGAAGAACAATTAGTTTAGGCAGCTCTGTCGCACGAGTTTGCATGTCTGACATTGATCCAAAGAAAACCACAAAAAGGCTATGATGGCACAAGATGGGTATTTATAGTTATATACATCACTTGAAACAGAGGTTTTCCCCAACAGAAGTATTGCAAAGCAATACCTATAGATCACCCAAATCTTACAACTATGCAGGAAATATCATCTGTGCTCTTTTTATTAAGCGCTGCTTCGGTCATGTGCTTTGCTGCTGACCGAGCATCCTTTATTGGCCTAATGCAATCTGCTGCTTCTTGGTTCGACATTACCTAGCACCAATGTAAACGACAGGTTTTAGTCACAGTCAAAGGTACAAAAAATAAAATGTAAAGGGGGAAAAAGTGCAATGAAAATAAAATCGGGTGTAATGTCTTTGATTTTGATTTTCTCCATTTTTATGCCACACTACAACTAAGAGGTAGTATAACCAGGGATTCAAACAAAGCAAACCTTCCATAATCCATCACTTGCTAGGATAACAAACTCCGTTTCATCATCTATAAACTCCACCGTGGCATGGGGCTCTGAACTGAGGTGTTCCTTCAAGCTCTTGTCACCAAATGCCCTTGCCACGCCAATTGCCCATCAACTCGTGGAACATCCCCTGAATTTATCAGAGTTGTGATCTTGATATTAATAAAGATGAGAAGGCAACATCAATGAGTACAAAATTGTTCGAGATATTAATATCTTTGGAACTGCTCATTGATCTAAATAACGAAGAGCTAATGGTGCTAGCAGCAAAGCTCGGAACAGTGCAAACATTTAGTATTATTCAGAGAACCATCCAACTTTACTTTCTTCCGTGATAAATAAAACAAAGATCAAGGTTGGATTGCTCGAACCCAGGCCAGTGTATCAAACAAATGAACCCAACTCTTACTAAATGGGACTCTAGGACACCACAGAATGCGAGAAGAGTTTAATATAATGTCCATTGTCATATAAACTGCACACAAAGTGAACTTTATTATAAAAACAAAAAAAAAAAAACAAACTATGGAGAGCAATATAAGCTAATTTTTAAATGGAATGAGATACATGGTGGAATGATATCATAATTTCCATGCGGTATCTGTACAAATATCATCCCTGTCATCCCAGATAGAAATCAGTTTGTATTTCAGAAATCAGGTTACCGGGAAAGTTGGAAACAAAACCACCACTCTCCTCAATTCTCTCCCTTTCCATGCTTGGCCCATGATCAATTGATAGTTGCTTGGCCACATAATTCTTACAGATAACAGCTCGAGAATCCCCAATGTTCGCTACTACCAACTTATGACAATAAATCAATATTGCTGTAACTGCAGTTGAACCGCCTTTTCCCAAATCAACTGCTTGCTCCAAATGTTGGCGTCTGTTATACGCTAAGCTCTCTTGATTGCTTTCTCTGTTTCTCTTCAGAAGTCAGGCTACTTGAAGGAGAGAGAGAGAGAGAGAGAGAGAGTTAAGATATTAATATATCTATAAAATAATTTTACCATTTTGGGAAATGACAGGAATAAAGACTTCAATGCATGGATTACCTCCTTTAAAATATTCTCAAATAAATGAGACCTCAGATAATCGGGAACATCATGACTCAAATGGCCATCAAAGATTGCAAACAAACCAAGCTCATTGTCTTCAACTTGCTTAAACTGTGCAAAAACATAATCTTCCATGGCATGATGTGATTTTCCCTTCACCATGTGAAAGCAATGTGTTATCTTCTTTGACATCTTGCTCTTTCCTTTTCCAGAGTCAAGATTTGACGAACCTAACCCAACTTTTTCCTACGATAAATATGTTTACAATGATGCGAAGGACGTATGAGTAAACTACTTCAGAAAGCTGAAGAAACCAGAATAACCAAACTAAACTCTAACCACCATTGTAGGAATCTAATTGCAATCCTTTTTTCTTTCTGGTAAGTCCAATTGCCATCATCTTTAAAAGTAATTCTTAGTAACAGTGATACGCAGGTTTGTGTTGTAATTCATAATTCATAATATGTTACAGTGAGAGAAGACAGCCAACAAAAGGAAAAGAAACAAATGAAAAAACAGAGAGTCTATTAAAAACGATTGGGAAAGTATCAGAAGTCCTTAGTTCTTCGGTGAAGTCAAAGTCTGATTGAAGTTGATGAAATGATGGGAATAAACTTCAAGCTGCCGTAAAACTAAAGGGAGCCCCAATCAATCTGCTGGCATGACGGTCCGGCATCGAACTCCGACTCATTATTTAAAATTTTAGATTGTGATCCAACACAAGGATACGGACGGAAAACGATGAAGAAACCGTGAAAAAGGGATTGACACCGATGAAAGTAGATAGCGAAGAAACTTTCAGGCGTACCTTCATCTTGTGGAGGATTTCTTTGCCGGCCATGGTTACTCTCTCTGCCTCCGTTCCATGCGTGCAACAGCTGCTTCAGGGATCAGTTGTCCAGTTTGACACGCCCACGGCCCAGCGTTTTGTTTTCCTCGCTAATTATGCCACGTTCTCTACAGTCAGCCAGACACGTCCTCGACATCATGTCACCGTCGTTTTTGCCCAAATTTCGATAAAGTGCGGATTTTTTTTTTAAATTCATTTTTATCATTTAGATTGAAAGATAAGATGAAATAAAAAATTTTAAATAAAATTAAAATATTACCTTTTAATATTATTATTATTTGAAATTTGATAAAATTAAATTATTTATTATATTTTATATAGAAATTTAAAATAATTGTAATGATGAGATAACATAAATACTTTCATTATCTAAACTTTTTTCACCAATCAATTTACTATTTTTTAAATAAAATAATTCTCACCATCGAAATCTTATAGTTTATTTCTTATTAATTTGTGAGTTTTGCTACACAAATAGTTTGACGTGTGAATACAATATTTATAGTAAAATATATTATAATTTCAAAAAAATTATAATATTAATATTTTTAACATGGTTTTTTTTTTTTTTTTTTAAACCAACTTCCTTCATTGAAGACAAAAGAGTTACAACATCTAATTAAACAATGGAGTTTCCTCCATGTCTACTAAGTAATCAGAAACATGTAAAGTAGTCTTAGTAAGATTATGGGCAGTAGAATTGCCCTCCCTGTGAACATGATTTATAATACATGTTTCTAACTTTGCTATTAAAACTTGAGTATCTTGTATGATCATGCCAAAATAGCTTCCAGTTTGATTTTGAAGATTGAGTTATTTGACAACTATTTTGGAGTCTCTTTTAAGAATAACCCTCTTCATTCCCAAATCAAGCCCAAATTGAACTGCAATCGTTGCTTCTATGGCTTCTGCAAGCTTAGGATCAGGCATAAAGTCAAGTTTTTTCCTCAAGGTTGCCAAAAAATTACCAGTTTCATCTCTAACAGCTACCCCTATACTTATTTTACACTGTTTACTATCCACAGCCACATCCCAGTTAATCTTACAAAAATCTTGAGGAGGACAAACTCAAACTACTGATCTTCTAAAGTCTGCACTGACTTGTTGTTCTTGACTAGGATCATCTGTACATAAATCCATCAGCACGTGATTCACTCTATTGAAAACAGCCTGGGGATCTATCAAAATATTCCTAAAAACAAACTGATTTCTATATTAACATGGTTAATATAGAAAGCTTTATATTCAGCAATGTATTGAATGTATAAAAAATAAGTCTTATAAATATATTTTCTCTTATTGAGTTAATGTTTTGTGACTTTTTCGTTCAATTAGTTTTGAAAATTTATATGAATTAAATTTTAAAATTCATATTAACAAGTTTTGTATTTTTAATAAACCATACATCATTTTGTTTTTTCACAAAATAAATTGTTCATATTCTACAGTTTGATTTTTATTTCTACATTTCAAAAAACCAATTTGGAGTTCTCATAAGTATACTTTTATATACATTCATAGATTCATACATATCTATATCAAGACATATGCATAAAGATTTAAATGGCATGTATAGTATTATAAACATAATTTTTTTTTTATATTTTTAAATACTTAAGATGCACTCAATGTAAATTAAAAATATATATAAAATAAAAATATTTATAGTCGCTTTGAGTTGTTTGAATTTAAGTTTTTTGTTCAAGCTTTGATTGTTTATTATATAATGAGTAAAATCGAGTTTGTTAAATTAAATTGTACACCTCTTTAAAGTTTATTTGGTGGTAAGAAATTTTTTTGTTTTTTTAAATCTGGTTACATATTGAGAGTTTCGAAGTCTCTCGCCCACAGAGACTTGGGCTTAGGCCCATTGATGTCACGGGAGCGAAGATTGCCGAATGAAGTGGTTGGTGTGGTGGTGGGTGTGAAAAAAGTACAAACAGATCTGGCTTGGACGGTGGTCCCGAAGGCAAGATGAGCTCAACAGGGCCCAAGAGGTTCTTTAGATATCCCCAAACCGGAGACCAATGGCCCTTTCGCCGGGCTACTTTTGTCTACAACTATTGCCTATTTATTAAAAAGAAATTATACAAGAAAGTTTTACATCACACACTTTCACCTAATTGATGTATAATTTTTTATTTTTATCATTTTATCTTAATGTTTAAATATGTGTATTTAAATAAAAAGTAATTCTACATACAACCGTGAATTGCGTAAATGTCGCGTAATCACTTTGAAAAAGAGTGGGGTCCACTATTAAAAAATTAATTTTTTTCATGTGGATCTCATGTTTTATTCAATTTTTTCAAAGTTCTATTTTTTTTACCAATAAAAAAAAAGTTTTATTCACTTTTTTCAAAACGATTACGCAATAGTTACACAATTCACGATTACAAATATATTTTCTCTTTCTCTTTATCAAATGCATTTTGATCAACTTGGCTCAAATTTTAATTAGTCCCTAAAGAGCCATTGCTACCACAACACAAACAAAGCTCTATGCTTTTGCCACCATTTCTTCGTTTTGTGAAAGCCGAAACCTCAATTTGCTATTTCTTTTGTATTTCTTGACCCACCTATCTCTCTCTCTCTCTCGGATTGGAAAGCTTTTATTTCCTTTATGAGGGATGAGTATTTTTTTTTGGAGGCTGTGCCCTTCAACAAAACAAAAGCATGTGGATAAAGATGAAATGAGAATCTTTGAAACAAAACTAATAAGCAAGAGTAATCTTAGAGATTAAGAGAATGTTTGGCAAACATGAAAGTTTTGAAAAGAAAGAATTTTAGTTATAAATCGGTGTGAATAATACATTTAATAAAATACTTAAATGGCATGTCAAGATTGGATTTGGAAGTGAAATTTTAAAATATGAATCTTACTTATTAAATTTTACTATTTACGTTATATAGATAATATGTTCACAAAAAAAAAAGCAAAGAAATGTTATATTGCATGCCAAAAAATATAAAAGATGAATTAAAGTGATTACTCGTACACTCTCTCCCTACATTATATTTGATTTTCCGAAGCCGGGGTACGAAAAAGGTTAAAGAACGTGGCCATATTGGAATTGCTTGGAGAAATGGTGGGCTCATTTCGACAGTGTGGGGTTTAAGTTTGACTGTGAATGGTACAATCATTGAAAACTTGTCCGTAAATATCCCACGCTACCCATATAATTAAAACTCCATCATCGTCCATGTGTCAAAATTGAGGTCGAGTTGGCAAATGTGACCTGATGATTTGCACCAACGGGGCATCGAACTTTCCCGACGAAGTGTCCAGATCACTCCACGTGTCCCCAGCAAGAAGCGTTCTATAAAACCAAGCTCCCCCCATGCAGCACAAACACTACTCGCAAAACTCCATGGAGAATCGACGGCAAAGGAGCTGCTCTGGCGAGGTGTTCTCATTCCCTAGCACTCCGGTAGAAGACGAAGACTCCGACTTCGAGTTCGGTTCTATTACGCCGGACTCATCCTTCAAAAACTCTCCTGCCGACCATTTGTTTTTCAATGGCCGGCTCTTACCGCATGCTTTTCCTATTCAACCAGCCGCCAGTATCGCTATCGAGGGTTCTCGTACAACGAGCCGCACGAGCAGCGTTCGCAGCAAGGACTCGCTAAGGTCGTCGCGAAGTAATAGCACGAATAGTCGGAGCAGTAGTTGCAGCAGTGCAAGGACGAGCACGAGCGACATTTCTGAGAGAAAATTGTTGTATCAGTACAAAGTTGCATCCAAAGCAACTATGGCTAGAGATAGACACCAAGCCTATAATAAAGCTCTTTCAGCACAAATATATGGGTCTTCTCAAAGGTGGCAATATATTACACCTGTACCTCTTTTGAGTCGCGAAGACCCTTTGCGTAGAAAGAAATTGCCCGGGAAAGAAGCAAAACCAAAGAAACAAGTTCGGGAGAGGAAAGGGGAAAGCTTGTGGCATTTTACAGAATTTTTCTGGGGGATTGTCTCGGCCTGCAAAGAATGCCATGCCATGGAACCGTCGAGCAAATTAAGATGATCATGTGTGGCCAAGGAGACTTGATGTTAGAATAACTCATCCATTTCTTATTTTCCTTTTAATTTTTGGGTTTTGATCAGCCTAATGTCTCTAGGCATGGTGATTTGGTTTCATTGGTTTTTGAAACTGTAAGAAGCAGAAGTACTTCAGAATTCCTAGAAGCTCCCCTGGAGATTGGTTATTGGTGTGTTAATGATTTTGTTATGATTTTAAAGTTTTGTTTATAACATTAATGATCAATTGAAATCAATAAGTACCTATGCCAAGGCCAAGGGCATTTGTCAAGAGTTTAAACCTGGCGTAATTTATCTGTAACTGCGGTTGCTTTATAGGAAAAAGAATGTGGTTTGTCGGGTTTTCTTTTTACAAAAGGCAGGAGTGCCTAATTGTTTTATCCATTTTGTCTCCCCGTTCCGGCATCTCCCGGCCCCACCCTCTTTTTTCTAGATTTATTAGGATTTGGAACATGTAAAAGTAACGTATCGACATTTGAGCTTTGAATGCAGCCAACGAGGAAACTTAAAGCTAGAGCTATTTCTTTTTAAGTTGGGTGATACCCGCATCGGGTGACCATCGGGCCGTCGGCCCCCACCCCCGTCCGCCCGCCCACCCACCCACATAGGCAGTGCAGAGGAATTGGGCCCAAGATCTTATGACTGTTCATCCAAATTTTAGCCCGAAAATCAGGACATACTCGGACCCGAATCCAAGTTTTAAATTTGGATCAAAATTTGGATCAGATTAACCTATTTCAGACCTGGAAACCCCCTTTTTTTTTTTTTTTTTTTTTCTTTTTTCCGTTACAATCATAATATTTTGAAGATAAAAACTGACAATCCGAAAATAAGATTACGACTGAGAAGGGCAGAAAGCCTATGTTTGGTTACCGAGAAAACTGGGCAAAAAAAAAAAAAAGAAAAAAAAAAAAGCTAGATAAAATGGCTGAACTTAGGCACTTGCATCACCTAGAAGCTGCTAATAAAACATGGCTGCCAAGTGGCGTGTGAAGATAAATGGTAGGAAAAATGGAAAGGAAATCGAATGTTGAAATGAAAATAAGAGAAAAGGACCTCCAACGAAGAGATTGGTGGAAGAGTGGCGATCGAGGGGCACACAACCATCTGGCTAAGGGAAATGTACGGGAAAAACGAACGCCATCTCTCATGCATTGCATTTCTCCGGCTTTGGGGTACAATATTATGATTGTAACGCATAAAAAAAAAAAAAAAATTTCTGGATTGTAAACTTGTTAAACTCGAAATCTAGACCGAGTGTACCCGGGTTCCAAACTGGGCTAAACAACCTTGATGAACAGTCCTACAAGATCCCTACCTCGTTCAGATGCGGGCCAGGGGCGGATTGGCACCCACGGCCATCCACTCACCCACCAACCAAAACCAATTCAGAGATATATTGATCGTAGGCGACGACAAAAGGTAGAGAGACTATGATAGCGACGAGGCAATTGGATGATGAATTTTGAATATTAACAAAAATTGTATTACTCACAATCAACAATCTTTTCAACACACTACTTGATACATAGACTCGTATAGCATAATTACAAGATTTACAAGTTCTATTCTTGGAAAGTAAACTAAGATTGTAGCTATAATTTCCAAGTTGTTACAGAGACTATTTTTCTGTGATTTTGTGACTGTTACATACATGATTATTGCCTAATTAGTTGTTGTGTGATCTTGGCCTTGATTTATGGAATCATCCTTTATACACCCTCGCAAGATGGAGTTGCCATCGGCAAGTCCAATTTTGTTTCGAAAAAGCTCTGTATGTTCTCATGACAGTGGTTTTGTTAGAAGATCCGCAAGTTGATCTTGAGTATTAACATGATGAACATTTAGTGTGCCTCATTGAACCATGTCAGGAACAGAGTGGAGTAATCTGAATATGCTTCATCCGAGAATGCTGAATTGGATTGAAACTAAATTGTGTTGCTCCTAGATTATCACAAAGCAGTTTTGGTGGGTATGAAAGTGGAAAACCGAGCTAAGCAAATAGTGCCAGTAGCCATATTGTTTCAGATGCAGCATTTGCAAGAGCTCTATATTTGGCTCCAGTGGATGATCGAGTGACAACCTTTTATTTTTTTGAACTCCAAGAAATGAGATTAGAGCCAAGAAAACTTATATATGCAGAAGTAGATGTATGATCATCAAAGTTGCTAACCCAATCGGCATCTGAATATGTTGTGAGATTTGAACTGGAGCTCTTGTGGATGCCATGAAAAATGGTCTGCTTCAAAGTAGCGAAAGAGTCTCGTTGCAGCTGTCCAATGAGTGATGGCTGATTTATGCATAAACTGTGAGAGTGTGTTCATCGCGAATGAGATATCAGGACGTGTGAGAGAAAGGTATTGAAGAGTACCTATGACACGTCGAAACTCTGTGCTATCAACAGAGAAGGTACCATCAACCAATTTGAGGGCAGTACTTGTAGACAGCAGTGTAGAAACATCCTCGGCACCAATCATATTAGTTTTGGACAGGAGTTCACGAATATATTTATGTTAGGACAAGAATAAACCAGATTTAGTAGAGATAACCTCCATGCCCAAGAAGAAATGAAGCTTACCCATGTCCTTTAGAGATAGACGAGGTCCAAGTTTTTCAATAATTGAACAAACAAAGTTAATATCACTGCTTGTGATGACCAGATCATCTATATAAACCAAGAAATAACAGATCACAGAGATGCTCTTATATATAAATAATGAGGAATCAGCTTTGGGATTCTTAAACCCAAGCTCCATTATATTTTTCTTTAGAGCTGAATACTACGTCCTAGGAGCCTGTTTGAGGCCATAAATGGCCTTGCGTAACTTGCAAACATGGTTAGGTTTGGACAAATTTTTGAATCGCGGATGTTGAACCATGTACACATTTTCAGTCAACTCACCATGCACCTTTCATTTAAATGATACACTTTGTGTTCCAAGCATACGTAAAAATTTAAGCTCTTATACCATGATGAAGTCTGAATATTGACAGAAATTTTATTACTCACAATCAACAATCTTTTTAAACACTAATTGATACATAGACTCGTATAGCATGAATACAAGATTTACAAGTTCTATTCTAGGAAAGTAAACTATGATTGTGGCTATAATTTCCTAACTGTTACATAGACTATTTTATGTGATTTTGTGATTGTTACAGACATGATTCTTGCCTAATTAGCTGTTGTGTGATCTTGGCCTTGATTTATGGAATCATCATTTATATCGGATGTCATGTCATAAAAAGAGAGACTGAGAAAGAAAAGAAAAAGACACGAGGGAAAAGAGGGGATGGGATTTTAAAACCAAACCCTACAATAAAACGACGTCATTTTAGAATTATCCCCAAAATGACATCGTTTTATTAAATAAATTTATTTGCATGGATTGGACGGGAGAAATCCCAGGTGGGCTTGAGCCCCATCCCTCGACAACTCCAAGCATGCGGGCATCTGCTCTCACACCGTCCATTTGCAGATAGGGGTGGCAAACAGGCCAGATGCGGTGGCCACCTGTCCACCCCCAGTTTTAAGTAATATTTTTTTAGAACTAGTTTTAAGTAATTGGAGTAAGGAAATTGTTACATATATATACATACATATATACTAGTTTATATTTAATTTTTTTTTTGTTAAGAACTAATTTTTCCTTAATAAGGACGTAATGTTTTTGGTTAATTAAATAACGATGTAATATTTATGTAATTTATAAATAATTACATGCTGTGATATATTATAAAAGAAGAGCATTAATAGAAGTTATAACATGGTCTTATAAATAAACAATATTGCCTATAGTTTTATGAAAGTTGAAATGCACTTGGGTAGTAGATGGGTAGTAATAGGGTAGTAACCCTATCATCACTACCCTTTTACATATCATATAACAACTATCATGACAAGTATGAACTGACACTGTCAGAAATCTTAGGCTGAACTGACACAGTTGGAGTGAAAGGGAGCCTGAATGCATATACATACCTGAAGTATATCCTTGACGTCCTTCCGAGCAAGCTTTTGCTGCTTTAGTAGTAATTCAATTCTGGCTCTCACTTGAAGGTGCCTGCACATATAGATATTAACTTAACAGATGGAATAAGACAAAAAAGAAAAGAAAAATGAATAGTATCTAAAACTTGGACACAAATGCTTACTCAGAGCACCAAAGATGACCAAGGATTACGTCAATTAACTACAAGATCATAGGTAAAGAGGTCTAACCTAAAAATGCAAATGGAGAACTTTGAAAGCAACAAGGGATGGGAAGTATATTTTCATGGGATCACCTATAGTATTTATTTCAATAAAAGTGCATGGCAGCAAAATCCTTGTACACAGAATATATACAAAAAAAATAACCCCATCAATAATTAAAAGAACAAATTCCATAAATTTAGAAATATTAGAAAAATGAGAGAGATTATGCACCTACCTTTAACGTGTATAAAGTGACTTGACCAGCACAATGTTTAGCTTTATCCATATGATCTTCTACAATTCAAATTGCTTAAACATCTATCGAACTGCTCTACAGTAAGCTAAATTTTCACCTTTTTTTTTTTCTATTAAATTATCATGGTAAGTTACCTGAACCTAAACCCACCTCTCACCCTCTTCTTCCATGTAACTATGATTAATGGGAATAATATTAATTGATTGAGAAATCTGCAAAGGGAAACCCTATTTGCTTTGGAAATTTCTCATTTGCAAAACAATATTTTCTCCTTATCTTGAAAACCCATCCATGGAATTACAATTTAGATTTAATGGACTCAAATCTTTGCCAAACATAATTGGAATCAGGGTCACAATACAATTAAAGCTTTTTATTTGAACTAAAAGTACCCATTTTCAGACATTTGAATTAATTTATTTTACAAGTATTAATGGAAAAAAACATGTCCTCTGTTTTCTCCTCAGGTTTTTTACTGGCAAGCTGGCAATGCTTGATGGATCCCCTACAAAAAAAAAAACCAATGATTGAATAAGGTATCACTGATGATTTTGATCATTATGTTAGCCTATACTTGTGTCCAAAAAATCCGTTTTGATGGTTAAAACTGACATGTCATCAAAACAAAACCTAACCTGAAGGGTATAAAGTCCAGATTCTAGCCTCCGATTGTACTTCTCTTCATCTGCAGATTGGAAGAAAAATGAACCTCAATTCTAATTGAAAGTGAAGTTATTCCAAATGGCATACATAAATTAGAAACAAAGCAGATAGAAAATAACTTATAAATCATCAAGTTCAAGACTGTCCAACCTCGGTCTCTATTCTGACTCTATCAGAATATCTGAAAATTCAACATTCTTGAAATGAGAATACAAGCCTTTGAATGCAGTTTCCAAATTATTTTTGTTCCTTTTATTGGCCAATCAATCTCTGGAATCTTTCTTATCATAGCAAAAGGATTAGGGTCCAATCAACGATTATCAATAATAAGATTAATTTGAAGATAATAGCTCTCAAAGATCTTTCTAACTTATAAAAGGGTAGGCAAGTACAGAGTTATGCTATTCCAGAGATGAAATGTGACCATTGATGGAAACCACCAATGCTATGAACTCCATGGTATTAGTTGGCATTGGCTGTGAAGTTCGGGTTGGATGCATAAGCAGTCACTAATTTTTTATGAAAATTATTTGTGTAAAGGTCCTTATTGAGAGACTGATCATCAAATTCCATACAAAATGTATAAAAGAGTGCACTCAAGCGACCACATACAAATAAGTTGGATTGGCTGCGAGGTTGGGGGTTGTTGATCTGGAGCATCATAGTTTGTGGTGTACTACTTCATTTTCTTTTTTGAGCAAAATAAATAAAAATGAAACCAACATAAATAAATAAAAATGATCTGAAATATGACCAATAAAAGGGAATGAAAATCATAAACGTATTTGCAGATTATGTTGAAAACCCTAATTGACGGGGTTGATTGCTCAAAAAAGAAAATGAAGTAGTACACCACAAACTATGATGCTGGTACTACTTCAGATCAATCAACCCCGTCAATTAGGGTTTTCAACATAATCTGCAAATACGTTTTGCATTTTCGGAATCAGCCAAACCAATTGAAACTGATGAAAATCTCAAACAAATTCAAATGAAAAAGAAAAACGAAGTAGAGTGGAAGAGCGGAGAAATACCTTTGAAGGTCCAGGAGTGATCGGAAGGTTTAGATATGTTGAAAACCCTAATTGACGGGGTTGATTGCTCAAAAAAGAAAATGAAGTAGTATACCACAAACTCTGATGCTCCAGATCAACAACCCCCAACCTCGCATCGAATCCAAAACTTGCGAACCATTGGCTGCGAGGTTTTGCATTTTCGAAATCAGCCAAACCAATCGAAACCGATGAAGCTTTATTTTCCTTTCTCATAAATAGGAACTCTCATGTGGAAGACGAAGTGAGAGCGATGAATACGAAGAGGCGCTTGGTGCTGAAGCGTTATTTTCCTTTCTCATAAATATTCTTTTACAGCAACCAAAAGTTCGATGGGCCAAATGGATTTAACAGAATGTTAATGGAAACAGTTAAAATTATTGTAGCTCCATTAAAACAAGAAATTTCCTTTAAAACAAGAACTTTCCATTTCATAGCCTTTTTATATATATAAAGAGATATATAAGCTGTACTCATTTCGCTATACATATTGTTAATTTATAGTATCAAACGTCTGTCGAGTTTGGTGAACAGAGTGCATAGTTAATGCATGCTAAATTGCACATTAATCTAATTGGTACAACTGCTACCAAATAAAGCCATACCAAAAAGCTTTATACCAAATTGCAAGTACTCATCATTCATGCCGATCATGATCAATGGCAAATTGGCAAGCCTCCAAGTTGTGGAGGATTACGCGAAGAAAACTTTTTAGAGGCTTCCAATTTGATATTATTCCCTATGGCGGAAGAGATGTAGATTTTTTCTTGTTTCCACGAAGTATATAGATGTGTGTGTGATGATCATCACTGCAAATTCGTGATGAGATGTCTGTTGAATCCATCTCATGCTACCTAGGCCTTTTTCCTTTTTATGGAAATTTGAAGTCATCGTTATCGAAGTATGAAGTCGTGCATACTGCATATTTTTTTTGTCACCCTTTCTCTGCATGCATGGATGTTCACATGATACTGGAAAGCAAACGTCGCAGTGAGAATGCTCTTCGTACATAGAATTCCACATCCACTTGGGGAAAGCGTTTCGGCATACGCATGCACCGTAAGCATGTCTGCGCAAGCAGGGGCAGGTTCGATCCGCGAAAGGCAGGGAACATCCTGAGGATAAATCAAT
Source organism: Juglans mandshurica (assembly GCA_022457165.1). Classification (NCBI taxonomy): domain Eukaryota; kingdom Viridiplantae; phylum Streptophyta; class Magnoliopsida; order Fagales; family Juglandaceae; genus Juglans; species Juglans mandshurica. Next base: position 1,814,768 of record CM039632.1, on the reverse strand, counting down.
TAGCTGATGGATTGGCGTTACGAAGGAATCTCGATACGGCTACCCATATCCTTGCTAAACTATGGCGCCTGGGGTATGGTTTTAATTAGTTTCTAAACGGATATGTTCTTATCCCTGGAAATTGAACTAGGCCCGGCCTAAGGTGGTTGTGATTAAGATTGATGCCAATTTGACTTGCACCGATGAGTGCAGCTTACCACATACCGTATTCTCCTGAGTTTTTGCAGTGTTCTGAGGATTTTATGGAAAACTTATGATTTGATCTACCACAGCAAATGATCATAAGTCATAGTAATGGATGAAAGAAAAACAAAATACAAATTGCATAAAAAGAAGCAGGAGAACATGAGCAGGAAGTAACACAAAAGCTTGGCCTAGATACAACATCTCATCCTTTTTTCCTTCTAAATACAAGCTAGCCTCTTCAATTCACTCCAAGAAGGTCTCCATAACATCCGTGTACATAGCCGCTTCGGGATTCCTGTACTCCACAGGTTGGTGCTGCTGGTGATGATCAACAGATGTGGACGAAGAGGATGAAGCCATTCTAACCGGTAAAGTAAAGCTCCTCTTAAATTTGTTTTCCATCTTACTTGCACTCCCCGGATGGCTGTCCAGGCTCAAGAACTCATTGGGGTTTGCTCCACCACCATTATGCATATTTGACGCATCCGGATTTGGGTTTGGATTCTGATCTAGTTTGTTTCCTAAGCTTTCCGGATTAAACAACAACTTGGCATCTTCAGCACGTCCAGTGAGAGCATTGAAGAAAGACAGTCCGTTTGGCCACTTGATGTCGTTTTCATGCTCTCCTGCCATGTCTTCAATACGGGTTTCAGATAAATGAGGTAGGAGAAACATGTGGGTTTCATCCGGAAATCCAAGTCTGGCCGAGTTTGGAAAATTGGGTGAAGAAAGCATAGAAGTTGCAGATGGAAGGGGCCTTTGGCCCCAATTGAAGAGTGGTGCAGGAGGGCGGATTGGCATGGGTGATTGCTTTAAAGGGAGTGAGGAAGTACAGGAAGTGTTTCTGTTTGAAGAAAAGAGCTGGGAGAGGTAGAATCCAGACTGGTAGCCTAGAGATTCAAATCTGTGCCTCATCCTTAGTACAAAATGGAGGTCCTCTGCTATCTGTCATTAGATATTTTCTCTCATTTTATCAAACAGTTCCAAAAAATTAATGCTAATATGTTTTGGTTGAAAATATTACACCTTAAACTCAACCAAATATGTAATCGCAGCTTCTAGAAAAACAGTGAATAGAAAAAGAAGTAGAAGAGAAAAGAAGAAAAACAAAACTCACAATCTTGCAAGAACCCAACTGTAGAAGGCCATGGCCAGCTTGAATTACAGCTATTGTCTGTTCATGGAGTTGAAATAAGGAGCACAAAAGTCTAAGTAATTGAAAAAAACCAAAAAGGAAAATGATTAACGTGAGACTTGCAACAGTGGAATAACTATTTCTGTTCTGACCTGAATTCCTGACTCAAACTGATCAGTCCATTCAGGAGGAAGCTGCGTTCAATAGCACCAAAAATAGGAAGGTTACCTCCAATCATTAACACTACCATCTAACCAATGGAAATCAATGGTATCTGATACTTAATTTTTCAGAAGTGAAACTAAGTATACAAACAAATAAAAGGGTGTGGGTGTTTTGTCCCATACAGCATCAAAAGAACTCTGCCAGTAGTTAGATATATTTGGTTCACATTCTGTTGGTTCTTTGAAGACCCATTTATGGCATTTATCAGATGCAACCTTCCCCATCAACCTGTTCAAACCAATTCACCCACTCAGGACCCATAAAATAATGAGAATCCTTCACCCTCTATATCTCTCTACTCTCCATGTTATTATAAGATTTTGATTGAGAGACAGAGATAGAGCATTGAAACCACAACCAAAAACACCTACCCAGTACCCACCCTTCTCCATAATTATATAACTGAATGGACATCTTGCTGAAGGCTCTTCTGACGGGATCTTCACCATCGATCTCCTCAAGACAATCCCCGACTCTTCCTCGACAGAACCCATCTTCCCACATCAACATTCTTCACAAAATTTGATAGACAAAGTTACATCAACTCAGAAATTACTGTAAAACATACCGTGCAAATTGAAATATTACTCAATACCCATCACATCCCTGTATATCAATCACAAAAATACTTAGTAAAGAATCCATCTTCCATCGATATAATTTACTGTTTTTCCTCTGTTCCAAACAAGAGAAACAGTAATGCCCTGCCTTGCTGCTGAGCAAAGTTCAGAAAAAGTAAATTACACTGCTGAGCTTAACAGTTTTTGAAAATTTTACTTCACTCACTAATTCCTCTGCTTTCACAGCAACTAAACTGAGGTGAACGCAAACCATACTTACAAGCTGCCGTTGTCGTCTCCAACCTTGCACCCATTACCACCTCTGACTCTTCTGCAATAAAAGGTAGAGAGAACCACTTTAAAGTTAAGGAAGCAGCTCAAATCAAAGCATAAAACAGAGAAAGATAAGAGAGAGGATGGAAATTAAAGGGACACAGAGATACATACGGGCGAGGACGGATAGTCCAGAAGACAGAGTAAGTCCAGTCTGAGTTGAGACAGACGCTTCTGAGGGCCTCATGAAGGGCCATCATCCCAACAGCTTCTTTGCTCCTATCTGATGCTCCCGAGCCCACCATCTCTCTTTCTCTGTCTTTCTCTTTCTCTTTCGCCCCCCCTCTCTCTCTCTATCTCTCTCTAATTTATGTCTTTTCTCTTCTTTTTTCTCTTTCACTTCACACTAGATCCTTTTTCAGTTCTCTCCTCTATCCCCTCTCAACCTCTCAAACACTGATACTTCAAACTCAACTCAGTTTTTTTTTATCTAGTCTTGCAACTCTACAATTCTTAACCACCACATACAATACCCTTTCATCTCTCTCTCTCTTCACTCGGTTGTATTTTGGGGCTGGCTCTCCCACCATCCCCCCCCTGTCTTCTACTCTTTTTGTCTGTCCCAAACAAAGCATCGGTGATCTTGATAGAGGAAGGTAAAAAAAGTAAAAAGGAAAGAGATGAATATTGCAAGTATCAAACCATGAAAAACTGTGGGGACAGCTTTTATCCTCTTTCCATGTCGCTTGCAAAGCACTACAGTAGTACAGTGAAAGTGAGGAGGAAGTAAAGAATAAAAAGATACGTAATACAAAACAAAAACTGCTAGTTGATTTTACAATTTTTTTTATTCATATTTTTTTAATATATTTTAATATTTTTAAAAGATAAAAAAATACATTAATACACTTAAAAATCACTTAATTACTTAAAAACAAATTATCAAACGGCATATTTAAGTGGTACACTTAGAGAGGCAATAACTTTTCCCAAACAAAAAATCGTGGTTTACGATTGCCCGAAGTCACATTTCTACCCCTTTTTCTCATTTCAACTAGCTGGTTTGGAAGTCAAGCAGCCAAGCTCCTCCTCCACTACCTATTCTGGATGATTTAAAAGCAAAATTTTAAAGAGTAAATCTTTTGGCCGGTCCATCCGACATCTCTCAAATAATAGTCCTTCAATAGTTGAGTGCCACGTAGGCTTCACAGCTTAACTTCCATGTGACTGCACATCGAAAGATCTAAAATTCATCCCCTCAACCCCTCCCCCCCTTGCACGAAAACAAGAAACCTCATCCCTCGACCCCTCTCGCACGGCCCTCTCCAGAGATCTTCCCCCCCTCCCTCGCGACAGTGGCAAGAAAACCAATAGACCTCTTCGCCCACCCTCTCCCAAGACCATACCAGAAACCTTGAAGACCCCCTCAGTCGTGACCCTCCTATGTCTCTCTCGACCAGAACCAGAAACTCAAGCAGCAATGTTCAAATTCGTAGATTCGCTACCAACCGCCGACGACGACAATGTAACTCTCGAAGCCTTGACACTTCAAGGACAGATTTGGTGTCGTTAGCCCAAATATTGTACCGATCTACGAATTCTTCTGCAATTGTTGCTCTTATTTTCGAATTAATCTGATTATGTTTCTCTAGTGGTAATATGGCTATCAATTTTGACTATGGCGTGAGATTGTGGTGTGAGTTTTACGAGAGGAGGGCCACTTGGAAATGTTGGTTTTGTTTGCTTCTGTGTTGGCGTGAGATTGTTGTACGAGGAACATAAAATGGTGTGTGGAAATGTTGGTTTTGTTTGCTTCTGTACGAGGATCATTTTATTTTTCTTTTTCTGGATTGTTTTTTTGATATCTATCTTGCTTTTGGCGACAAAAATGGTGGACGACGGAGATGGTATTCGAACTGGTACGCGACGGATATGGTGTTTGAAATTACTTGTGGGCGAAGGATCAGTGGCTAAGGAACTGGTGGGTAATGGAACATGTGTCGTGGGGCGGTGGGAGACGAAGATGGTGTTCTTCAGTGGTCTGAAATTCTGAGTGAGGGGCTCAAACTATCGATTATCCAGTGTTGTGACCCTATTGTGATTTGTGTGGAATTGCTGACGTGGCGGACTACTATTGAAGGCTATTAAAGCCTTACGAACGGATGGATCGGTGCAAAGCGGCTTTCAATTTTAAATATCGTATCGGAAGTCGAGCTGGTCAAGACACTAGAACGAAATATTTTGAAACTGGTATCATTTTGTATACCGTTTCGGAATAATAGTATTGTTTTGTATACTGTTTCGAAATAATTTATACCTGGATAAATTATATATATAAGTATTAACTATATTTCAAAATAACAACAAAATAAACCATAAACTCTACTTCTTAATACAAGTGTTAAGTTTTAAGTTACAACTAACATAAGTTCTTAAATTTTGAGTTACAACAAACATAATATAAAAAAAAAGTTGCAACAAACGTACTTTTTTCGAAATAGCCCCTAGATGTTTATCGAAATTGTGAAAATACCATCCAAACAGGCTGTAGAATGTATGCCGGGCGAAATATTTGTTTCGGCCGGTATTTGGGACGGTACGAAACAAAGCTATTACCTGTACCGGATCAGTTGCCGGTACGGCATATACCGGCCGTACAGTACGGTACGGTATCAAAAATACTGTTTGAAAGCACTTTCCAAAGAGTTTTCATTGCCTTTTTGTTGCATCATTCTTGCTCATAGGTTTTGTATGTATATATATAGTGCATCTTTGGCTTTTAATCTTAAGCTTGGACTGATATTTAAGCAAACTCCACGTTGGTATCAGCTACTTTTTTTGGTGGTATCAATCACAAGAAAATTCATAATTTAACATGTCCCGGTAGAGCAGAATTTAGAGAATATTTGTGATAAACAAAATAATCTCTTTTAAAAAATTGTTAGTATAATTATATTTGAAATATAATTATTAGATAAAAAAATTAATTGGTTTGACATTATATTTTGAGGTAATTTTTTTTTTTTTATGGTTACATGGTTTGCTTATAGCAAAGATGGATATATTCAGAAAAAAAATATAAACACAATACTTTTCACAACATATTATATAACTATATTTAAAAATATATAATATAAAAGGTCATATGAATTGTGTTGGGTGAGCGGCTAGTTTGGATATATGAACTATCTCAATCCATTTCATCTCATCTCATTATTATAATTTTTTTAAATTTTTACATAAAATATAATAAACAATTTAATTTTTTTAAATTCTAAAATAATAATAATAATATTAAAAAATAATATTCTAATAATATTTTATTTAATGCCATTTCATCAGATTGTCGAAATCCCTTATTCTATTTTCAGACTTGCCAAACAAATCCAATCATTTTTTTAATAGCTGGAGATGAAGGACAACTAAGACAGAATCATTACCAGAAAAAGAGATGCGGGTGGAATCCTGATCTTTGGATTTGTATTAATATTTTAATGGAATATGATAATGTTATTATGTCAGTTTTGTAAGGACGAACTTAAAGAGTAATCATCATAATTTCGTACTATATTCTAGTAAGTTAAAAAAATAATAACTATTTGAGCACTCCGGCTCCTTGTTATGATTGCTTAAACGTACCAATTTTTAATTAAATATTATTTTTTGAAGAAGGCAAATGAAAATTTTTTAAGATGAAAAATCATTTTAGATAAAAATGAAAAAATAACAGTTAATCAAATTATTTAATCCCTTTAAAAATAAGTTAAAATAATTTTAAATAAGTTAAATAAAATATTATTAGAATATTTTTTTATTTTAAAAAATTTATTATATTTTATGTAAAAAAGTGGTGAGGTTAATATATCGAATTATATTATGCGTAGTAAAATTCGAATTACAATTATCGTCCATAACTGTCTTTTCACGTACAAAGGGCTATCGCCTCAAGTTAGAGCAGACTGCAGAGCAAAGCGTGGCAGTGGCGTATTTTTAACAAACAAAGAAGATTTAGTCAGGTGTCACGTGCGCACGTGCCGCCTCATTGAATCCGTTTATCGTTTCTGATAAAGAAATTAAAAGCGGAGACTGACGCACGAATTGCGGGGCACTGCGTCTCCTACATGCGACACGCCTTCATCGCCACGCGCCCTCATAACCATTCCCTCCTATTCCACGGATCCATGCTAAAGCGCGTGGGTGAAAACTACTACTCTCCCCGCATTGATCGGCTCCGGAGTCCGGACTTCGCTCCGAACCGCATGAACGTATCTTTTGTGGATCCCACTCCCGGATTCATCTATCGACGTGTCAAAGGTCAAAGTGCTTCTTAAAAATTTTTATTAAATATAATATTTTTTTAAAAAAATTACTATACACAATTTACTCACAATTATAATTATTTGAGAATGTTACCTACCGTTTTGAAATGATTTTAGAAAATAGTAAAATTTATTATTAAAAAATTATTTTTTTATATATAAATTTCATTTTTATTCTTTATTTTTAAATAATTGTACGAAATATTTTAATAGTGACAACTTAAAAACTACATTATAGACATTAAGTACATGGCTTAAAGGGCGAGGGAGAGACTCCAAATCAAAGCTTATGTTACGGCATGGGATCATAAGCTTGAAGAAATATATATATATATATATATATATTTTAATTTTAAATTTAAATTTTTAGTTCGAGAATACTAGGAATTATTAATCGTCAACCTAAAACATAGGATACTCATATGGTCTTCATTTTCATTTTCATTTTCTGGGTTCGGTTTTCATTGGATGCTGGCCAAATAATATTAAGATGCATGGTTTTTTCTATTTTTGTCGGTTTTACTATAAAGATGGTTTTCTCACGTTTCTTGACCTTGTTAAATATACAGGAGAATTGATATTTGTCGTCGAGTAAACGTTACATATTTTTGTAAAAAAATAAATAAATATAAAATCTACATAAAAAAAAAAGTTAATTTTCTAATTGAACTCTGCTCTATTTTAAAAAGAATGTAATACTCGCTTGCATTACTTATAACTACTTCCAACATTATTCAATATACAGATGTGAAAAGTGTATTCACGCGACCTTTATCAAAATGGATCTGTACCTTGTGAATAATTCAACACATTTGAAAAAGAAAATTACTATTCTTACATAAACTTTCTATCGAAAATTTTTACCGAATTGCATTTTTTTTTATTTAATGATTAAGAAAATATTTTTAAATGAATTTATGAATTTTTTTTATATTTTTTAAAAAAATTTGAAGTGTTTAAAAAATTGCTTAAAAAAAGCAAAAAAAAAAAAAAAAAGTTTTGCCTTTTGTGAGAATCCTCTGTGGCTGTAGCAGAAAAACGTGGAGAATTATTTATTAAACGTGAATAATGCAATTTTTGAGTTCAATACTGGTTTATCATTAATTCTCTCTTTTTTTTTTCTTTTTTTTTTTTTAAGATTCTGATGCACGTCGACCTTAGATTTCTGCGTAACTATAGTAATTAATTTTTGACAACCAGTCGATCTTTGAATTTTTTATTCTTTTATAGTGATTAAGGCATAATAAATCAAGTCGTAACTACTCAAAATAAGTTTAAAATAATGGCATAATTTGTTTTATTAAATAATGATATATTTATAAATTTTTTACAATTAATTTTATTACAATTAATATAATCAAAGTATTTTATAAAAAATAAATTTTAATCGAATTGTGAATTAATAATAAATTTATCATTTTTCTTTGGTGTCTGTCCTTGATAGTTGATACACCTCCTCTGAGTTGAAGTTTGAACGGTAAGGTTACGTACCAAAACGGTAATGATAAACTTCACGTGTAAGAAGAACTTCGTACATCTGCACATGAACGACCTGCAATTTTAATGAGGGAAAGACAAATGTAACTTTCAAGTATAACTTGTCAATTCATGTACCTGTTTATCATTATTTATTATCAATAATGAAGAATATTTATATAAATAAATTTGTTTTCTAATCATTTTTATTTTGGGATTATTTCTTGAAGTTGATATTGCAATAATAGTGAAATGATGACCAACACGTATTGCTTAGGCTTCTTTGTATTTGTCAATATGTTCATCTATCAATTTTAGAAGACATTTTTGCCATAATTTTCTCATCAACCATCCAAGTATGTGTATTGCTAGTGGGTCATTTAAAACTTACTCTTCAGATGACTCTCTTGACGTGGCACCACCACGTATAGGTTATTAAAAAAACAAAAAAATATATTTAAACAAAATGTCTATCCTAAAAAACCACATGGCATCACATAGCGAAGAGAGTCATCTGATCGATAAATTTCAGATAATCAAGTAGAATCTTTCGAATTAAATAAATGTAAAATGATCAGAGTTACAACTATTATTAAATTAAATTAAATTAAAAATAATAATTAGAAGATCTTTTTTTTAAAAGAAAAAAAAAAGGTTATATAGCGTTAAATTTTGAGGTTTATTATCGATGTGGGATTGCGCAACGTTCCCTTTCCCAATCTCTTCGTATGTTTTTTAATCGCGCTGAATGTCATTAGAGTTGGCTAGCGTATGTTGTCGTTTCGCTTTCCTTTGATGGAATTTCTGTGTGTGTGTATTTTGTCCCCTAAAATTCAATTCTGTTGGGCAGTCACTCTGTCGTTATCCCACGTTACGTAACAAGGATTGGAAAATCATGTCAGACCCATGTGCTTTGCTTTGAGTCCAAGAGCTTCTTTGCATTGTGTTGTTCTTCAGATTTCTTTATTATGTGAGGCATGAGACTTAACGTGTGATTTGTATATGATCGTGGGAGAGTTCATGGGCTGATTGATTTGGTGCTTGCTTACACGTGGTATTTTCAGAAAATATTCTGGTTTATGTATACCAAACTGGTGTTTTGTGAATTTCGAATAGTGAATTCGTAGTAGGTTTTGAAGAATGTGGGAATGTGGAGGTATTCCGCTTGAGTTTGTTTCCAAGTATTGTTCGGTTTAGTGTTTTGGATTTGTGTAGTAAGCGAGTGACGAGAGAAAGGATTTCCTTGTCAAAATGGCCGATGCTGCAGTGTTAGTAGAGGCTGCAGGATCAAGATTTAGTTCATTGGAGCTGATTGGGAAAGGATCATTTGGCGATGTCTATAAAGGGTAAGTCTGATTGATGTCATCCTTCTTCTTATTTGCACTTTACTGTAATATCATTTGCTTCCTTATTTACACTTTATGATTAATTAGTTGTCAAAGCAAAGCCCATGTTAATGATCGGTATTCCCTCACTTTCTCTTATTATTGGAGATGCTACAGAACAATGAATAATCTCTTTATTACACAAAATTCATTAGTCGATCGCAGTGGGTTCTGACTTCCAGCCCCCAAGAAAACGACGGTCTTTGAACCATGGACCTCTAGCTTTACTATTTATGCAATGCCATCAGGTCACGTGGAGGGTCAGCTTCCTGTGTGCAGCCTTCTTGTTTGTGATTATGCTTCTAATATTAGATTACGCTGTTTTAATTGATCAAGTTGGAGAATGCACATTTTGTTTTATATTTGAAGCACTGGTAGATTCTATTTCATTTTAGTAGTGCACATTTGTTTGACACTGTGGCCCGTCAGATGTTAACTCATGCCATAATTTTGATGGATTACCATGATAGCTTAGATTGTAATGGGTGATTGATCACGATTGCCTCATGTACAGATTGAAGTCAGCCTAGTAAAATATCATGCTTATATAAGTTGGTGAATAAAGTTCTATCATCATTATCGGATGAAGATTTACACACTATACTGATGACACTGATGCCTTCCTACTTTGCAGGTTTGATAAGGAGTATAACAAAGAAGTAGCTATCAAAGTTATTGATTTGGAAGAGTCGTAAGTAGATAGCTTCCCACATATTTGTTTTGAAGTTTTTAGATTCACTTTTCAGCATCAGAAACCTGCTCTTACTGAGATTTTTTTCTCTTCATTTTTGAACAACTTTAGGGCATGCTTTGTAAGTGAAAATTTACGGACATAAACTAGAATTCTTGGAAGCAATTTTAAAATGTGTTTTGTATTGGGTTTTGTAAAGTGGTTGATAGAATGGGTAAAAACTTTTTGAGATGTATTTTGTATTGGGGTTTGTGAAAGTAGGTAGGTAGAATTGAAAAAATTGTTTGGATAATTTTTGTGAAAGGTAATTTTTGGGGGGTTTTTGTGAAAGTTGTTTTAGTTTGTGTGTTTATTTTATATTTTTTACGAAAACTTAACCAAATTATTAGATGTGATTTTTTTGAGAAATAGGAATAGAAATTCAAAGGATGTTTGGATTGAAATTGAAATTAAAAAAATGTAAAATGTTTTTGGAACTAATCATAGCCTTGATCCCCCCCCTTCCTTTTCGGGGCTGTTTCTACTTCTGATATACACTCTTTGAATAGCACAAAATTTAGGAGAAAATGCTCGGGATCATCCAATGCCCTTGTCAAACTAAAATTATTTTAATCACTTTCCCAAAAAACATGTTCGCGTGCCATTTGTCTAATAAAACTTTTGGATGAGTTATGCTCCCGATTCAATACTAGGATACTAAAGAAGACCAGCCAGAATCTTTAACAATGTATCAGTATCCTCGTGTCCTAGGAGGTAGGTATTAGATAAATTCAACATGCACTGTTGCTTATATACCAACCTGGGGAACTTGGAGAGATTTTATAAGGTTCATGTCTTTATTATGTGCATTTAAATACATATTAAAACTATGCCAGTAACCTGCATATGACATGTTACCTTTTTCTTTGCTTCATTGTTTTGCTGTGTGAATTTGTTAGCAAGTGAGCACTTTCCAACTTACAGCATAACAATTACTCAATTCTTATCTTCCGACTCTTTTTTAGTGAGCAATGACGAAAACTAGTTTGGAATTGTCTTCTGCAGGGAGGATGAAATTGAGGACATTCAGAAGGTATTACTTCACAATTTGTTCTGCTAGTTGATCAAATCTATCATTTTTTTATTAGTTAGTTACACACGCATCTGGTGGGTCTAAAACCACAACTGCACCTTTCACTCTGTTCTTATGACGTGAGGATATTCCATTTGCGCAACAACTCATTGGCTCAAATCTGCCTTAAATTGAAAATTATGTTGCTCATCTATCTTATTTTAATGACAGGAAATTTCTGTTTTGTCACAATGTCGATCTCTATATATCACTGCGTATTATGGTTCCTATCTCCACCAGACTAAGCTCTGGATTATAATGGAATACATGGCCGGTGGCTCTGTTGCTGACCTAGTAGGTTACTTCTATTGACTTTCTTCTGCATTTTCATTGCATGATGATTTGAAGTTTTGTTTTCATTTAAGGATTTGAGTTTTGTGGTGAGATCTTTCTCTCTTTTACTTTGCAACTTGAAATAAAATGGTATTTCCTTTGTAATTGGTTGGTTTTGTATTTTGGGTCTTGTAATAAAGCATCTATTGTACTTCTAAAAAATAAAACTAAGCATCTATTGCCTCCTTTTAAAGCAATATCAAAGCCCATTTAGACTTGGAGTATTGTTCCCTTTGAGAAATAAAATAGCGGAGCAGATTATAGAACAGTTGCTCGATATGCTATGCTAACTTTGGTAGAAAGTTGATAGACTAATGCACGTTTTCATAGGTACTTGTCTTTCTGCCCTTCGTCTTCTATGGCTTTAGATTGAAAAAAAACACTGTAGTATCTTTAGGTATGCGTAGTCATTTTACTGATGGTTTGACTAATGCAAACAAGGTCTTAGTTACATATGCATGTTTAAACATAATTTTCTACATTTCGTACATGTCCTCTTGTATGATAATTGTATTCTTGATGCTGCTCCTTTCGTCAATTGAAATATCCATTATCTTTTAAAAACTGACATATTTCATACACTCTTCTTGAGAGCTAACAGAGATTTTCTTCTGCAGCTCCAATCAGGTCCACCACTGGATGAAATGTCAATTGCTTGTATATTTCGTGACTTGCTGCATGCAATTGAGTATCTGCACAATGAAGGAAAAATCCACCGTGATATTAAAGGTTTTCTTGCCTCCTTACTTGAACATCCATATGCAAATCCTGCGAAATTCCCTATTTTTTCTTCAAGATTTATACATTTTTTTTTTTTTTTGTGTTCAAAGCATTTTTTCTTTCACTCTGCATTTTTTAATTCTCTTGTCATGATGGCCTGATATTATAACTTTTGCAGCGGCAAACATTTTGTTGACTGAGAATGGTGATGTTAAGGTATAACTTTTATACTCATGAGGGCTACAATTGGCATAATTCTATATAGAGGCTGACTAACTGGAAGAATATAGATAATATGGGTTGAGTTACATAGATTTGCTTCTGGTCTTCTGCATTCAGTGTGTGACTTGTCGCAGGTTGCAGATTTTGGGGTTTCTGCACAATTAACAAGGACTATATCAAGAAGAAAGGTACTCTATTTTGCTGAGGATAAATTGCTAATCAAAGTGGATGTATTGCTATATTTTCCTTTTACAAAGTTGGTTGAGGCCCTTTGTTTTGTGACCAATGTTTTTTTTTTCCTCTCTGCCATGAGCGCATTGCTGAGTTTTCATCAGCAGAGTGTTGCTGATTTTTAGTCAACAGAGTGCTTCCTGAGGCTATTGTTAGATAGCGTTTTAGAAATGCTTCATTCTGTCATATCGTAATTATTTGCTTCTTTCCCATGGGCTGGGCTGGAGGAGGAGGAAGAAAGGGTTGGGGGGAGGTGTGAGGGCAGATGGGCAGATAATATATCCGCTAATGGTCACGGTTTGCCTCCTCTGGTGCTGAGGGGTGAGACACATTGTGGAACAATCAGATAATTGCTTTCTCCTTGACTGCCTAGTGCTGTTTGTACCTGTCAAGTTATTCATCTCCTAGTGTCATTGCATGATGGGACAACAGCATTCTTGGCTATTTTTTTTCTCTTCTTATGAAGGAGGAGAAGGGTGGGGGTAGTGGGTGAGAGAAACTTGATTCATATGAAATGTATCTTTTTTATAAGTGCTCAATATGGTCTTTCGGTTTTTGTCATTTCTTGAGAATGCACTAATTTGTTTAACAATGACAGACTTTTGTAGGAACACCTTTCTGGATGGCGCCAGAAGTCATTCAGAATTCAGAAGGTTACAATGAGAAGGTATCTCTCAAAGCAGCGTTTCAGTCTTTATTTTTGGAGATTGTGATTTGTGTTACTGCTCTTTCACCGCCACCCCCACTGCTCGCTTCCCTTTTTCGCCCCAATCTGTCTTCATGTCAGCTCGTTGAGGCTTTGAACATTGTTATGCTGGCACCCTCTTATTGATACAGGCAGATATCTGGTCTTTGGGGATAACTGCAATTGAGATGGCCAAAGGGGAACCTCCACTTGCAGATCTTCACCCTATGAGGGTTCTTTTTATCATTCCTCGAGAAAATCCACCACAGGTTTGTTATTGATGTCATTGCTAATTCTGGGTAAAGATTGTAGAGTACTGATATCTTTTTACCTGATGGAAACATCATTCTTCATATTTTAAAGGAATCATGACGTGTTTTCGTGCAGCTGGATGATCATTTCTCCCGTCCAATGAAAGAATTTGTTGCATTGTGTTTAAAGAAAGTGCCTGCAGAGGCAAGTGATTACACCCTTCCAAGTACCTCCTCTCTTCATTTTATTTTGCTTCTGATACTGTAGGTGTGTGAATAATAGAGCCACAAATGACCACGTAGTGAGTGCATGGCTTTGATTTTTTCTGAGCAGTAAGTGCATGTATTTCAAATGGTACTTATGCCTCCAATTGGGCTGGTAATTAGGGTCAATACTTTGGTGCTGGAGAATGTATTAGATCTTTTCTTTTTTGTAAGTAGAGAATCTCTTTGTTTAATATACTTGATTTTGGTCATTTGATTGAATGCATATTTATATTGAGGATAAAGAACATCTGGAGAATGTTCGATCAAGTTCCAGTCTCCCCTCTAGATTACCCAGTACAAGACCCATTCAGTTAAGGTCAATAGCTGGGAGCATCTGTTGAGCATCATATATTTCTATTTGGAATATCTCAGTATCTTAACTTCTATTGTGTTGCAGGCATTTCAGATGCTTTAATTGATTTAAGATTGGGAAAGTTGTATATGGGTTTTTTTTCTTAGCTTTAGAAGCCACTGGGATAGTAATTCAAATCCCATTCAACTTCAGTGACGTGAGAGCAGTTCAAAGCCACATTAGCATATCTCCACCTTTGCTTAAGATGGATTAAGACTCAGAAAAAGAATTTATTCATGTCCATCAAAGCCTCTATAAGCAGTCATAAACTGTAAATACCAATCAAGTCCAAACAATGCTTGAACTTGGGCACAAGCACTAGTTTAGTCAATATATCCATAATAAAAATTTTGTTTACTGTAATATTTTCCCGAGACAACTTCACGAGTGAAGTAGCGTCTTGTCAATACGTTAGGTCCTCTTGCATAAGATTTATGGCATTCTTGCTATCCCAACACATAATTACATCTTGTTGTAAGCCAAGTTCAGAAGCCAATCCTCTCAACCAAATGACCCTTTCCATCTACTCTATCGCTGCCACATACTCTGTCTCTATAGCAGTCAAAGTTGCTATAGAATGTTTGGTAGTTTTCCTGTATCATTTGATGGAATAGGTAGAACAATGCGTATAGAAATCTTTGTTGGCATATTCTTTTTGCATTGTATTGCAAGACGTTTATCTAGTAAATAATGCAAGTTTGGCAAGTTTCTTTGAGGCTATGGTTCTCACATCTAACGCATTCTTGACTAGAAGTTATAAAATGCATTGTCTTCTTTCACAACATATATTAGCTTTTATTGAGCTCTGTTGTGTTTCTTATTATATTCTTTTAATCAAATGCAGAGACCAAGTGCAAAGGAACTTCTCAAACACCGTTTCATAAAAAATGCTAAGAAGAGTCCAAGACTTTTGGAGAGAATAAGGTGAGTGAACATCCATGAAACGATAGTAGTGACATGCATCTGTGTTCAACACAGACAACATGACCATGGCACCTTTTGCTCATCCATTCCGCCTGCCTGCCCAGACGTGGCGCCCTTTTCATTATCGTCTACCGCCCTTTATTTGCTCCCTTACTCAGGTTCACTTATGCTATTTTAAGAGTTCATTTCCTTCTTGTTGAGCAGTTCTTCTTTTTGAGTCTTGAACTTAAAAGAACCACAGATTTTGACCATCTTGTACACCTTTGTGTCTGGCTATGTATATGGATGTGCAAACACCATTCGAGGTGGCCCAGCCCAGCATTCATCCGCAAAATCCTGTAGTGAAATTGAGACTGCTCGACCTCGGAAGAGTCTAGGGGAAATTTAAACATCCTGAACTGCACCTTTGGCCTCTGCTCATAATGCAATTGCTGAGATGCATGCATCAGCATGTTTGTCATGGCAATGAAATGTTAATATAGTGTCTTGGTGCAAAGGTTGCTTGTTGTTAATGTCTTGGCTTTTATTATCTTGATAGAGAGCGTCCAAAATACCAAATAAAGGAAGCAGACATTTCTAGAATTGGACCTGAAGCTGTAGGGGAGGCATCTGATACTGTTAAGGCGATGAGAGATCTGAGAGGAGAAGAAACTCTCCGAGCCAGGTGGGTTGAATCTGTTGATTACTTGTGCTTTGCTTGGTATTTTTTTGAATCCTGATATATTTTCTGATCTGCAGTGGTCAGGGGAAACCCCTGAAAAATGCTGGATGGGACTTCAGCATTGGTGGATCACAGAGCACGGGAACTGTTCGGAGTATTGTAAGACCACCTCCAGCTAGAGAAAGGAGACTAGATGCTGTACAAATTCAGACTGCGCAAAGAACTCCAGATAGTAGTAACCAGGGGTTTTCTGCACCTGGAAATGTGAATCATGCGTCACTAAAGGTTTCCTCCAGGAAAGATGCTAGAGAAGCATACAACCACGAACATCAGGATAATTACCATGGAGATGTAATCATCTTTCTCCCCACTCTCATCTCAACTTCTGCCTGTTTTTTTCTCGAAGTAATACATATACTTTAAGCACAAGCTATGATAGTCACCATTCATTCAGCATGCTAAAATCGGCCAATCCATGTATGTATTACAGCTGTTAATTATGGGTTACTTTTTTAAATACTCAATTGAATTAGGTTTTGTCTGGGCTAATTGAAAGACTTAACTTTATTCAGGAGCCTGGTCTACTATTGTTTGTATGTTATATGGTAAAATCAATACAATAATAAGGTACTTTTGTAGAAGAGGTGTTGGTGTTGTTCAAGTTTTGCGAGCAGCTAAATTTTCCAAAACTGACCTTTTAACCATGTACATTAACATTTAACTAACCAAGTCTCAAGTTAATTGGTAGATTTCTTGCGTGGATGCACATAAACCTCTCAATGTCAAATCTTCTCAAGTTATTTTAGCCGCTCAATCTCCAGGATGAATTTTCTGCGAGTGGATCTGGAACTGTTGTTATACGTTCACCCAGAGGATCACAGTCATCCCTCTTTAGAGATCAAAGCACGCTGGTATCGTTTCTGTCCGGCTGTTTTTATGAGAAAAATTTAAGTTTCTATTTCCTTTTTCCATGCTAGCCTGTCATTTAATTCGAATTCACTGTACTGCGTAGTTTAGCAGCTCATATGCAGCTTTTGAAGATTCATCTTCCAGTGGAACTGTAGTTTTCCGGGGCCAACCTGATGATTCTGACTCTCCTTGGACTCCAAAATCCAAACTGGGAATTCAAGAGAGAACTTACACTGGCTCACTTGAAGACAGTGCAATGAACCTTGCAGAGGTTGTTTTAGTAGCTATGCTACCTTCAATTTTTTTTTAAGTTAGCTTCCAATGTGCTTAGCAAATATACATAAATAAATAAGAGTTAGGTTTTAAGCTTTGTATACTCTGAACAATAGTTTAGATGCTTTTTGATTGGTAAAGTACTTGGCCAGTGAGTCCTGAACCCAAGAGCACACCCTTCACCTTGTTCTGATTCATGTATCAGCTTTATTGCATTTTCTTGAGCAACCACAGAAACTTGTCCAATTATATTTTCGAAATGTCCAAGTGTATTTCATTACTCTTTCCCTTTGTTTTTCTCGTCTTCATAATCTTTAGACAGGTTTTATTCTGACATTTCTAGATTTTTCTGTTGAATCATGCTTTCACCACTTGGGTTCCTGACTTCCTTTATGATGATTATGCTCATATGCTCAGTAGCAGAACTTGAAATAATATATGGCTTTCCTGATCTAATAAGATGTCACTAAGCTTTTGTTTTCACAATGTGCTACTAAACTTTGTAGAGAAGTTTTTGAATGGTTTGATTGGTATGTATAAGTAGGCAAAGGCTGCACTTCAAGGAGGGTTGAGGAGAGGAAATGCCAGAGAGAGATCAGCAATGGGAAAGATCAATAATGATTGGCAGGAAAACAGAAAAGAGCAGATAATAAGCAGCTCAGATTTTTATAGGTACATCCATTGCTGGCACGGTGCTAGTAAAAAAAATTCTGGTATGGTTATTACAATTTTTTTAACAGACAATTTCTACCACAGACATTCTCGTGAATACTTTGATGCACGAAAAGGTCTTTCAAGATCGCAGCATGAGAGTGATGACGAAGAATATGTAAAAATTGCATCATCTGTGCCATTGTCAGTTCTGCTTATTCCTTCACTAAAAGAGGTGAGCACTCACGTGGATACTATGAACAGTCACTTTTTATTTGTGGGGCAATGTGAATTTGCTTGTGCTAATTACAATTTTTAAAGAATGAGCCACAGTTTTTCCATCCAAAGAATTCAAATTTGGTGGCAGATTCTCTGCCAGATGAGAATAGTTAATTTTCAGTGGAAAGGAACTAATATTCTGCAGGAGGGGATGAACTGATACCATGACTGGAAAGAGTCTTTTGATTTAAGAAAAAAAAATTTGGGGTTATTAAATATCTTTAGTCATATCAAATTATCAATGCATACAAACTAAACTATTGTAAGCAATCTTCCCAATGCATGTGTTGTCAAGTTTTAGTGTGTTCAACGCTTGAACCTCCTACTTGTTGTGTATAATGTAGGCCATCGCTGAGGATCCAGAAGGTTCTGTTGTGCGTTCTATTGCAAATTCACTCGTTAATATGGAACACGAGAAGCCTGGATCTTGTGAAGTTCTTGTAAGAAGGTTGCTTCAGCAATTGGCAAGGTTCAGAAACTTTGCTTCCTTTGAATCCTTCTCCATATTCTCGTTCGGGTCCTAGTGTCTTATTACCTAATTATTTTACTTCATGCTATGTTTAAACATTAACTTGTGAACTTTTTGTGCAGTTCAAAGGAATCTTCCCTGAAAGACCTACAGGAGCTTGCTGCTCGCTTATTCACCAAGGTCAAGCCAACACTTGAAACGCAAAATTCAAATTCCGTAACCGATAACAAGAAAAAGCAACAGAACAAGGAAATTAATTCAAATGCAAATTTAAGTCCACTTGCTAGATTTCTGCTCTCGAGGTTAGTCAAGTGATCGTTCTTCTGATTGTATTATTTTTATATTGAGTGCTCACGCCTTGTCCAACCATCTTGGGACTCCATAGCCTTATGACTTAGGTCCAACTCAATACATACATACATGTCAATTTCTGATGACTGTTGTGAGTGCCGCCCTCCTTGTCACACCTCAATTCCATAGTACTAAGGTTGTGACTTTCTTGCGTGCACTTGGGACTTGAGCCATGCACCTACAACAAACAACTTGACAATAATGTCATAGATTTGAGAGGGATGGACAATAAAAGTAGTTTTACAATCTAACATACTACATCAACTCACGTCAATTTGTGGATTTATTTTTATGGGGTCCTAAATATATATCTAAGACTAAGAGGTTAGTAAATGGGATGTCGTGATTCCTAAGAAGGAGAAGTTCTTGGAATTTGTGTCGTTCTAAAAAAACCTCCAACTATAACAGTGATGTCTTTTTGAAATACAAGCTCAAATGTGTCTTGAATTTTCCTTGGATCATTACACCTTCCATCTCCACAGTCCACCCGGTTGAGTTTGGGGAGACTCACCTACTTTATGACATTGAATATGCTTGTGCATAATATGTGGCATCTTTTGTTATGCAGATGGCAGGGCCAAGTTTCACGGGATCTCCACCCAGCTTAATTGAAGATGCCTGTCTTAGTGTGTTTCCTGTTTAGGCATATATTCTGATTGATCTATCATCTATGTAGATATCATCATTGTGCGAAATTGTGTATTTATTAAAATTTATACGATTATCTTCTCTCTTTCACATTTTTGTTGTGTAGCAAGGCGTCGCCATAATTAAGGGTTTGCTATAATCACATTAAAACTGTAATGTTATTGCCATTGATTGTAATTTTTTTCAATAATTACGAATGACCCAATCCAAAATGTGAATGTTATCTTTTTTATGAGCTTTCTTCGAACATCTAGGTTCAATTTGGATATAGAAACGGTTTCATCTCCTCATTATAACTTTCTCAAATTCCTGTACAAAATATGATAAACAATTCAACTTATTTAAATCTCAAAACAATAATAATATTAAAAAATAATATTCTAATAATATTTTACTCAACTTTTAACTTTCATATAAAATTACCTCATTATCCAAACATGACCATTTGGAGTTCGGACTGTATATTTCTTCTGCATTTTATCCAATCACGACTACGTTTGCAAATTGAGAATGGCTATGCATCAGCCTATAGTCGCAGCACACCTCACATGATATTTTTTTTTTTAACTCAATACATTGAGTGTACTGCGGCTGATACGAATAATTTTTCTTGCAAATTAGGTTGTTTGAAAATGTCTGTGTAGAAGGTGGTGATAGAAAAACAAAAAAAATCCTTATTAATTTACTAGAATAATGATAATAGTTATTATTTTCTCTGGCTTAATTTAGTGCTTTTTGTAATTTGAGTTTGGAAATTTAAAAAATGCTTTTAAGAGCTTAAAAGTTCTTTTAAATAATTAATATGTTTTATGTAATTTTTGAAAATGAGAAAAAAAAGTCGAAATAAAATATTTTTATAATATAATTTTTATTTGAGTATTTGAAAATTTTTTAAATATAGTTTTTGTGTTTTGTTTGAAAATTTAAAAAATTTGTAATAATTATATGAAAAAATTTAAGGTTGAAATTGATGAATATTTGTATTTGTAGTGTTTAGATATTGAAATGAAATGAGACCATCTTACAATATATTGAGGATCTAAAAGTGTTTTCGGTGTATTCTTATCAAACGGTGCTGTGTTTTAATATTAGAACTTCCTTATAAAACTTAATTATGAAAAATTTTATTTCCCATCACAATTCTAAGAAATTTACATATAAAAAAGAAAGTTGGATAGTAAACAGAGATCACACCAAAGATAATATTCGCTTTAAATGGAAAAATATTTAATCTAATGTATTTAGTGTTGTTTGTATAAATTTTTATATTTAATAAATATAGGAAGCCTCGCCTTAAAATTATTAACATCGAACAAAAATTTATGGGTTTTTTAGGACTCGTTTAGACACTTTAAATATTTTAATGTTGGGTTTTAGAAAATAAGAAAAAAATTAAATAAAATTACTATAAAATTAAAATTTTAATATTATTTGTTAATATTATTTTTGTTTTGAAGTTTAAAAAAGTTATATTAATTTTTTATATTTTATTTAAAAATTTTAATGATTTGATAAAGAAATTAAAAATTAAAAAATACTTTATATTTAAGTAATATTATAAGAAAATTATAATTTAAAAAAAAAAATTCATTTTATCAAAATACCTCGACTGATGTTTGGTGTAAATATTTAAATTTCTCATTTTATCTGATATTAAAAGAAAACCCCGTCCCATGAAAAGAGTAAAAAATTAAAAATCCACTCCCCAACAACCAAATATAGCAATTTATTTTTAAAAAAGAAAAAAAAAATATACTCATCATTTCAGACACATTATATATATATATATATATATATATAATTTTATTTTTTAGATTTTATTTTACTTTATTTTTATTAAACTAATTAAATTAGTCTATTTATTATTTATTCACCATATATTTATTATAAAAAATAATAATTTTACATATAATCGTAAAGTACTTAAAAATCATTTTGAAAAAGAAAGAGTGGTATTCATTATTAAAAATTTAATTTTTTTATGTGAATCTTATATTTTATTTATTTTTTTTAAAACGATTACACGACGGTTACATAATTTATCGTTATAAATATTTTTTTTTATAAAAAATTAAAAAAAAAAAGTGTAATAATGTGTGAGATAAAAAATAAAGTTTTTTATAAGATAGTATTGGGGTGGCGCCAGCATTAATCGCTAGACGTGCCCTCTAGGTTAAAATTTTTTTCTTTTTTATATTTAATATAATATATTAATAATAACTTTTTTTAATCATTAAAAAAATTAAAGCGAGTAGACCGTTTCATTTGATGTTAGGCCATTTTTTCTTTTTTTTCATATTTTTTTAACATATTTAATATTTTTAAAAAATTAAAAAAATACATAAATATATTAAAAATTATTTTCTTAATCATTACAAAAAATTAAATACACAAAGGATGAAATTGAATGAAAAAGTTAGAAGACAAACAACCATTTTCCAAAATTAAATATATGAGCCATAAACGAAGAGGCGTGTAATCATTTTCCTATCTAAAAAGAGGCGCTGGTACGTATCTTAGCAGCCCAACATAGTTGCGGCTTTGACTGACTGACGCCTCTCAACTCTCTCATCTCTTTTTATTTGTAATTTTTTGGCGGTCGATTTGAAAGCACCTCATTTCTTCTGAGAACCCCCCAACAAACGTGGCACGCAACCACTCAACCTCACCTCACACGCGGGTCCCACCATCAATGTCCCTCCCACCAAAGCCGAAACCCCGCCGACGCGCCGGCTTAACTACCTGTCACCTTCAAACACGTCACCGTCAATGCACCAGCCCAAAACATCCGTACTAACCACCACGTGAAATTTCCCACTTGGAGAGAGGTGATTGGGTGAAAGACCGCATCATAGAAAAACAGCACGAGGGTGAGAGAGAGAGAGAGAGAAAGAAGGATCAGTACCTCGATTCGCGGATCCCAGACGACACCACAGCCTAGGACCCACCAAAAGCGGCCGCCGCGCCTCTACCTACGAGGTCTGTTTCACACGTGGACCGTTGCTGTCTCCACAACTAATTTTTAATTAAAAAAAAAAAAAAAAACCCCGATATAAAGAAAGAGAGTCGGTCTCAACCTTTTCAACATCAGCCCAAACATGTTTGCGTCTTCTCACTTCTGTCCCCCGCATTTTCTTCACTCTTTCTTTTTTGCCCCAAATTCTGTAAACATTATTTTAAGGAATACCAAAGATACGAATCATGAATTTATGATAATTTACTTAAAGCAATATTTGGGTAAATTTATTTATTCGCAGCTTTTTTGCCGGCGGCTTAGTACTTAAATGAATACAAAAAATAAAAAAATGGGCAAGTTTGTGATTATGTAGATTTATATGGGTAGTTTGTAGCGCAAACATTTGGAAATCAATGACTAAGACAATCTCATGAATGGGTAAAGTTAATAGGAAGATTGGGTGGTCACGAATCATCCGTTCACTTGACAATATATACTCAGAAGAAATGACCAATTAAATTAAATACGAGAGTTATGTTCATCGTTCATGGACTTACACTATTTGATCTGTCATGCTATTAAATGTCTAGCGCGTACCCGTAGACTTATGCACCTACGTGGCTTTTACCACATTGCATTACCTTCAATGTTTTAGCAGATAATTGTTAATAAATATTTTTAAAATAAAATTATATTATAAGTATTCTACACTACGCATCGTTTGTTTTTTTATTAGAGTTTAGGTGAGAAAGTTTAAGTATAAATTATAAGTTAAATAAAATATTATTAGAATATAATTTTTATTTTAAAATTTGAAAAAATTAAAATTAAATTTAAAAAAATTAAATTATTTATTATATTTTATATAAAAATTTTAAAAATTATAATAATTAAATAAAATAAATTGAGATAAATTATGAAAAAAACAAGACGTTTACATACAAAGAAGGCACGAAAGAAAATGCTTGATGTCGCATCATGAGTGTAATTTTTACTTAAAAAAATATTTTTAAAATTCTCTCCTTATCATATTTATACTATTCTTAATATTTATTTATTATTCATAAACCAGATAAAAAAAAATTAATTAAATTTTTTTTAACTGTAACTTATAAAAAAAATCTTAAGAATTCGTGGACTAATATTTATATGTAAGATATTAAAACGATGTAAATTAAATACAGAAATAACTTTTATAAGATAGAAGACTTCTTTTTCTTTTAAATTTTTTTTTTTTCAATAAAAAAAAAAGTACGCAATTTGGTGCACTCGTTTGATTTAAAAAAAAAAATCAAACTGAACAGAAGAAAAGCAAAATAGAAAAGAAAACCATAAATAATCGGACGGTGGAGCTTCCACGTGATGACCACCCGAATCCCGACATGTAGCTCCTCGTCAACACGTTACTCCAACCGGGGCCCGCATGTAGAGCCGCCCTCCTCCTCTTCAATTAAATAACCCAGCGGTTTCGCCGTCGGTGCCGCCACTAATAATAACGAGATATGTGGGAAATATTTTATCCAACACAAAAACAAACGACCGAGTCGTCTTGGGCCCACCTGTTGCCTTATCATCCGATAGATTAAATGTGCCTCGTGATTGACACCCCAGAAGACAAACCCAGACGTGAGTCACGAGGGTCTTCTCTGAGAGAGGCAGCGCCCCCACACCCCAAATGCTTCTCTCAATCCCGCTCCGTCCGTGTGTTGTGTTTCACAGCTTTTACATATTTATTAATTTTTTAAAATTAAACCCAATTTAGTGCGAGTTTCCGTACTTGTTGTGGGCTCCTCTTGTGACGCAAGCACCCCTAGACTTTCCTAATCGCAAACACCCCCATCAAAAAACTACACGTTTGCAAGAGCTTATGAGAGACGCAAATCTTCGTTCTTGCGCAACCACAACCTCGAATCTAGCGTGTGGAAACCAAAAGGCAAAAATGGTAAAAACCGTGTTTGGGTGGAAGGAAAATGAGCGAAACAAAATATATCGTTTTTTTTTTTAAATTTCCTTCTCTCTCGAAAGACTTTAGATTTTAACGATTGTTTGGGTGCAGGGAAACAAGGATGTTGGGTCACCAGTTGAATGTGCGTTCCGTTAGAATTGCCAAACGAGGGAAACGGAGAGAGATAATGGCGCAAGAAAATTTTTGACTTTTAACTTTCTTTTCAAAGGGGCAACATACAACACGTACTAGCAATAATGGCTGAACAACAGTGAGAAGCCTAGATAGATATCTCAGTTGCAAAAATAAGGGAGAGGTTGGTTATCTATGTACAAAGACGGAGCAGTCATCATCGGTGAATCCATTAAACAAGTCAGCTAGCTTTCTCCAAACTAACGAGATCCACTTCTATCTCGATCTGAACCCAAAACAAAGTGAAGAAACTGAGAAATAAACTCGGATACTGAATCTAACGTCCGGAAAACTCGGATCTTCGCCTGCGATCAGGTAGAATTTGAAGAAATCAGGCAACCTCCGGTGGAGGGAGATTGAGGTCAAGGTCGAGAAGTCTTTGGGTTGAAGGCTGGTGGAAATCGACGACGGAGGATGAATCGGAGTCGCTGTGGGCCCCACTGCCAACGGTTTGGAGGAAATCCGTCTCCGCTCGATCGAACCTGCACAAATCGCGGTGGTTCCCGCTCATATTCGCGAACGCGTTGAAAAAGTAGATCGGGCGCACAGCCGTGACCACGGGAAACGCGACCGTAGGGCCGACCGGGTACTGAGCAGAGCCTCCCAGAGTAAGATCGAGTGGCGGGGGCGGCGTGGAAGAGGAGTCGAGGGTGCTGCTCTGGCTGGGGCTGCGGGTGGTGGAATTGTTGTTAAGTGATGTGAGGTCGGAGCAGGTGTTGGGAAAGTTGGTCTTGGCCTTGACGCCCCGAAACTCGCGGGCGGCGGCGTCATAGGCACGCGCAGCCTCCTCGGCGGTGTCGAAGGTGCCAAGCCAGACGCGGGTCTTCTTGCCCGGATCACGGATCTCGGCGGCGTACCTTCCCCATGGCCGCTTTCTCACGCCCCTGAACCGGATCTCCTTCGAGTCCGAGTCCTGGTAAACGATATCTGATCCGTTTCTCGGAGCCATTAGAGTTTCCGTTGGGGGTAAGTTAGGTATGTAGATGAATAATGAAAATTTGGAACGGGCAGAGGTTGTCGGAGACAATCGATGCTTGATTAAAGAGATGGTGAAGGTGGGATTTTATAGAGACGAGGGGTGCAAAGGCAAAGGGGCATAAAAGAGATTAAAAGCTACACTCCTTTTCGGGCGCTTGTTGTGTACAGTCTAAGCAGGACGTGGCTTCTCTACCACGATCCACCTTGCCAACTTGTGTCAAACGTTCTCATGTTTTTACCATTTCAATAAATATTTTATTTAGGTTAAAAATAAATAAATGACTTTTTAAAAAAAAATGAGTATTATACTCGCAGATTATAAAGAAATTTTATAAAAATAAATTTATAAATTAAAATATTTTTATATAATATGTTAGATCTATTTTATAATAAAATTAAGATAAATGTTTGGCCATTGAGAGGTGATCCCGAGACATTTTCTCGATTTAATTTTTTTTACTTAATAATTAAGAAATTATTTTTCAATGATGTTGTGATTTTTTTAGAATGTCTAAAAATATAAAAAATATGTCAAAAAAAAGATTTTAAAAAAAAAAAGTTGAAATGGCCTTGTCGGAAGGATTCCTCGATGGAAATCCTCGGTAGTTATAGTGCTACCTTAAAAATAATTTTACAATTTAACACATCACATTAAATTACATCAATTTTTAAATTTAATTTATAAAATTTCTTTGTACCCAAATTGTTTCTCCTTTTTTCTTGTTATCTCATTTAACTTTTTAAATAATATTTTATTTCAAAGTTAATGAACAATATCGCCTCCGATAAAAATATTGGCTAACTCTCTCTTATAACTTTAAATATACTATATGTTATTATATTTATATTTTATCCATCGTCTATCTAAAACTTGGAAAAATTATATTTATAACTTGACGTGGATAACACACTTAATAGAATGTTTACATAACATAATTTAATTTGAAATAAAAATTTTAATATTACAAATCAAATAATACCATTAAAATGATATCGATGATATGTTCTATACATCAACTTGAGACTTTGATAATATAATTGTAAGGAAATTTTTCCTACTTTACAAAGCCCACTGTTCCTCGATCCAATACCTGGCCCAGGGGTCAACATGACCATATACTCGGAGCAAGGTGTCAATTAAGGAAATGAGTCAAGTGGCTGAATGGACAAATCAGTCTGACATCGTTCGGGCATGTTCTGAACCTGGGACCTTGCATGGAACGCAGTGGAAGATGCGGAGGATCCTTGATTCATTGGCATGAGAACATCTACGGCTCACGAGGGATAAAAGTAAGGCCTAAAAATCACGCCACGTTAATGGCGCCACTACCGAGTTACACACCACATTGATGGTTTCGTCACAAAATCACGTCGCATTAAAGATATCTGACAGCAAACATAATAAAAGGGACACAAACTCCGTGGTGACAAACACAAACTGCACCTTCCCAGACCCATGATATAAATAGCAATCCCCAGGTACAAGAAATCTTTCTGATCCCTAAATTATTTCACTTATTTACAAACTTCCAATAAAATTTATTAATTTGCCATCAGAGACTTCCTAGCCCCAAGGCCGCCCTCTCCTAGTTGTCTTCCCCCATATATTTTGCAGATCCATTTCTAAAGACTTTAGTTGGCAGAGCCTGGCTAAAAAACGTGCGAAACACGATATTAATAATAATAACACTAAATTTATGATACCCTTATTGCATTAGAATTATAATCCTTTATGATTAGAAATTTATGATACCTTTACTGTATTAGAATTATAATCCTTAATGGTTAAAATAAATGTTCTCCTCTTCCTATCATACAATGAGTTCGATAACACAATTTTTCTTTCAACTCCTATAGTCGAATATTTAGTTCTATTGATGGAAATTAAGATGGCAGCATTCTTAATGCCATTTGGATAATAAGTTAAGATGAGATAAATTAAGATAAAAGTTGAAAGTTAAATAAAATATTATTATATTATTTTTTTATATAATTATTATTTTAAAATTTGAAAAAATTAAATTATTTATTGTATTTTATGTGAGAATTTGATAAAATTATAATAATGAGATGATATGAAATGAAATGAAACACTTTCACTATCCAAAAATGCTTAGCCGTTATATTTGTTGGTTCCCATGAAACGGCAACTTTTGGTGATGGCAGATTTACTTTATATACATACATATATATATATATATATATATATATATACATGTATATGTATATATACACTAGTAAGGGCTCAACATGCCATGCACATTTGCCCAATTGCAAGAATAGGAAAATTCTTCCTAAATGTAAAACTTTCATGTGAAAGCAAATAGTAATAGAAAAAAAAACACAGCAATTGTATTAAAAGAACTGCATATCTGGAAAATTGGGAATATAACAAGTTGTTTCCTACAAGAATAGTTGTAACACCCCGGTCCCGCACGGATCAAAGAGTTACTTCCTATTACTTAAACTCACATTTCAACGATATAAATATAGACTCCAAGTTCTCAATATCATATAGAAATTTCGATTCAAACTAATTTGCTCAATATAACTAATTTTTTAAAATGTCAAGTCATCATAACACAATAAACTTTTTTAATAAAAATGGCCAATACTCATAAAAACTTTCTATGCTTAATCCACTATACTTAAATCATCTCACACAATGCCTCATAATCTTGATTCTTAGCTGAACCATCAAAATATCTGAAAAATATTGTGTAGATAAGGGATGAGTTATCAACAACTCAGTAAGCAGAGAACATATAATAGCATGTAAACATGAGCATTTATAAAGTTCGGTATGCAGAACAAATCATTTATGTTTAGAATGCAGAAACAACATATTTACTTTCAGAATGCATAAAAAAAACTTGGTACAAAATATCAAAGCGAAATTTTCAGAAAAACAAATTTGTTCTAAAAAAAAAAAGAAAATCATTTGACATATCCAAACTGAAACATTATATTCATATCATCTCATAGCATCACATCGGGACAAATACCATCTTTCACCCCCATAGTATGGTTATAAACCACCATTATACATGTGACTGGGTCATATACCATGTTTCATCCATGTGGTGGGGTTATAAACCACCATTATACCCGTGACTGGGCCATATACCATGTTTCACCCCATGATAGGGTTATAAACCAACATTCTACCCATGGCTAGGCCTTAACAAAAATAGAACAGAACATCATTGGAACCAGATCACATTCAGATACAGAATCAGAACTTCATGCGAAGGTTTTCAGAAGACACATCATATCAAAACAAAATATTGAATAGCTTCAGATCATTTCACATGTTTGAAATAAACAGAATCAAAATATCTTCATATATTTATAGCAAAAATTTTTAGATTTTCATATTCGCTCTTTTTTACATAGTTCAAAAACAGAATGCACAAAATTAGCTCATGTCTACACCAGTCATGACAGAAAATATTTTCTCTTATGTTGGATTCATGCAAATGCAGAATAAACATCTGAGGTCGCTTTCAGATTTCTTTTCAAAAACAAATATGCTTATTTTCAAAGTCAATCTCATTTTATTTATTTTATGCAACACTAGTATATGAACCCCGCTTACCTGGACTTCTTAGTCTTTCAAAAATTTTCTCAACAATGCTGAACAAATATTAATCGTCACCTATAAAAATAATCACGTAATTTTCATAAATTTTCAATCAAACACGTATTTCAATATTTAAGCATAAACTTCTAAAATAACTTATTTCAATTCCTCAAGACCTAAAATTCTCATAATCTCAAAATATATCATCACTTTCTAAAATCATCAATGTCCATTTAATAACCTCGACTAAACCTTTAAAAAGTTAACTTATTTACTATTGAAGTGTAACTATAAAATCTGTTACTAGATAATATAATTAGAGCAAAATATTTTAAATTATACAGCAACAATATAATAAACTAGATCATAATAAAAATACAACGTTGTCAATTATTCTTTCGAAAGAAATAACAAATTTAAAACACTTTATAAACATTTTTTACTAATATAAAATAAGATGAAACTCTCCTAACATTAACATAAAAATTATCTGAAATCATACCCGTTGTAAAATCAACCCAACAAAGAATATGAACTCAAACCACTTTATGATTTGGCTTGTACTTAAAGGGTAAACTTGTAATATCATAAAACTAAGTCAGGTTTTCTTCTCTTCTTCTTTGTTTGTAAGGAAATAAACCTACACCAGATCGTTTACTTTTTAAAGAAAACTTTACTTTAAAAACAATTTAAAATACTATAAACGTAAATAAGATAGAGTCCATTATTACATGTTAAAAGTTTAAAAACATATTAATATAGTGGTAACTCAAAGGATAACCAAGTAATTTAGTTATATAAATATATTATGCATGACCAACTTACGCTAAGCTTCTGTAGAACTCTGTTATAAGAAAACATAAATGTGAAACAACAGTTCGCGAGGTGGAGGCTCACTGAGAGATGGAGAGCATGACGAGCGGCGAGCTGGACGGTGGACGGCGACTGTGAGGGCGTTGGCAGGGCACTAAGTGGGAGAGAAAATAATGAGAGAGAGTTAACGTAAAAGAGATAGAGCACATCGTGAGGGAGGAGGAACAGAGAAAATAACAGTGGATTAGTGAGGAAACAAAAATGGAGGAAAGTCAGTGGGCTCACCGATCTGCACGGGGTGACTGGGTGTCACGGTTTGCGATTTATGTTGCTTTTACGGTGGTTTCCAGTGCGAAAAATGGTGGTTTGTGGCACTCGGCGGGAATAGAGATTCCTTTGTTTTGAGGAGTAAAAACACGGGTCTTCGGTTGAAGGTGATGTTTTACGGTTGAGGAAAGGAGGACATTCGGGTTTAAGTGTATGGAGCCTCTCCTTGATTCTCGGTGTATGAGGTGGCATGGGGTGGAAGAGACGTGACTGGCTGATGGCTTACAGTGGTGTAAAGGCTGGACTAGATACCCTGTGTTGTGGTGGCTAAGTAGTGGCTAATGTTGCTCTGTTTTTGGGGGCTAAAACAAGGGACAAACGGCTTCTCGTGGGCTGGTTGTGGCGTCGGTTTTACGTGGAGATGGAGGCTGCTGATTCGTGCTACAGGAGGCTGAGGAAAGTGGCTGGCGGCAGCAAATGTCACAAAGGCAATTTCTCTATGCATGGGCTAATATATGTGTATATATATGTGATGTGAAGACCCTAGAAAGGGAAAGGAAAAACTGAAAGTTTGCATGAATATGTGGGAATATAAAGACGCTTGTTGTGAACCCTAGTGGAATGGAAGAGTGCATGGCGTGGAGAACGTGCGTGGTGGGAAAGTTTCTAAAAAGATTTGGACCATGGGTCTCTTAGTTTTAAAGAAAACGGGTCTCTTACTTAATAAATAAATAAATAATAATAAAAAAGGCCTCAACTCGACTGTTAAAAAAAAATCCAATTCGTCTAGTAAATTTTTGGAGCCAATATTCAAATAATAAAATAAAATAAATTCCCTTAGTCTATTAAAAGATTTTAACCAAAGTTTAAAGTTCAATAAAAAAATTTATATACAGTCAAAAAATAACTTTTTGGGCCCTGGTGTTACAATAGTATATTGGAGTTTTGCTACTCATCATCTCCACACACCACATACCACACTTTTTTTTTTATTTTTTTAGTTTTATTCTTCTTAAACTAATTGAGTTATTCTACTTATTATCCATATACCATACATTTGGCAAGAAAAAAAATAACAAAAAAAGTAATGTGTGAGGATGATGAATATAATTTGTCAATAGATTGTGGTTGTACAAAAGCCTGATGTACAACCTTCACTGCTAAATCAACAGCTTCTTTGTCTCATTCTGCAATCTTTGCTATCACATTTCCTATTATTGGATCAATTGTCTTAAATGTTTTTATTGTTTCAATGGTGACAAAGTTAAAAAAATGATTGTTTAACATTATCTCGACCGTTGTAAAATGAGAAAATGGTAAATTGTCATGTATTAATCGTAAAAAGAAACAAAAATACCACGCTTGGAAAGAATATGTATGACTTGGCTTTTTCCTAATTTGTATCTCCACTATAGTACAATGTATTTCACTAAAACTTTTTAATTGCTCTGTTTTGCCGAGCACAAAAAATATATGTTTTCCTGGATGTTCTGTTTCTTCTTTTGAGGTAATTAAGATTAGATAAATTATCCAAAAAAAAGGAAAGGGTAGGGATCGGAAACATAATATAACATGTAATACTAAACTGATGAGACATATTATAGATAGTTGAAATTAATCTGAAATGGAATCAACAAATTCTCTATTGATGAACAACTTTGTAAACTTAATCGTCGGGGTTCTTCACCAAAGAACTGGCTGAGCTATCATCGGAATTATAAATTCAAAATTTATTCGATGATAATAAATAGAGATTATAAACAAACCAGCTCAGGTATATCCTAATCTAAGTTGAGGGAGGAAATTATCACAAAGCATATTTCATAAATCAATCGTGTAAAACTATGATTCCCAAAACGAGTTAGTACAAGGTATTGGAACATGCAGGCTATTCCCCATTGATGAAGATGGACAAAATTCCTAGAATAGAACCTAATATCAAGAGCTTCTAGACAATTGCTTATCAATTTGCTGCATACTCAAATACGTATGGGGCATAAATATGCAATCTTTATATTTGTGAAAAATAACCTACAAAGTTTCTATAGTTGGAAGAATCCAATTTAAACGTTTATAGACAGTTTCCAACTCTATTTTGCTCCACGAGGTCAATGAGTAAATGTACCAAGTGACAATTCTCTTTTCTGTACCACATCGAGCAAAAGCTAAAGTTTCAAATATTCAACTTCCGGGCATACAATTTCTCGTGGACCAAACAAACTGTTACTTTCCATTATACTTAGGGGTATGACAGGTCCGATTTTGAATAAAATTTGAGACCGAACTGGTATATACCGATTTTATATTTGCAAGAATCGATACCGTACTGGTTACCCTCCTAAGCTAATACTTTCAGCTTTACAAGTTCCGGTCCAGTTTTTCGATTTCTAATATATATTAAATCTCTAATCTCTTATACTTATATATATTAATATATATAAATATTAGTAATACACTAATACTATTAGTATATAGTGATACTATTGGTATAGTACTATTACTATATGTTAGTGATAATATAGTAATTAATATATTAATGTATATTAGTATTACTAATATATCTACTAAAATGAATATGTTGGGAATTTATTAAGTCATAAAATGTAATTAATATATATTTTATATTTAAAACATATGATCAAATAAATGTTTATGTTTAAGATTAAAATCTTATGTTATAAATTATAACATAACATTATTTCATATTACAAATTAATTAAAAATATATAAATATGCGAACCGGTCTGATTCGGTTTGATCCTAGAAAACATAAAAATCGAGACCGAACCCGTTATGACCAGTTTTTAAAATGGAGGTATCGGTCTCGAACCTAACCGATCCGAGCCAGTTTTCCGGTTCTCCGATTTATTTTTATAGTCCTAATTATACTATTCAACACACAAACGCACGTAAGAACTTGAACCTCGAATCAACAGATAGATAAAAGAAATAGAATTTATTCAAAACCAAGATTAACTACAAAGGAAAATATTTAAGCAACTATCCAACGGAATACAGAATAAACCCTTACAATGTAAGAGAGAGCGATGTAAATCACACGAGTCATGTGAAATTCGATGTTCTGCTTAACCAGTCTCAAATTAAGACCTAAATTTCTCCTTATTGGCTTCACTACCCGTAACTGCCATCTTATATTTTCCGTTCTATTGTAATCTAGCCCAATTCCCCTACTGAGAAGGCTCGTTGACTCCAACTTCAGAGGCCAAAATTTTGTTGGTCACCTTCGAACACAACATGCTCCACCATTTCAATCCCTTGAGTTCACATAACATTGGGGAGAGGGAGAGAGAGAGAGAGAGAGAGAGAGAGAGAGAGATTATTCCCAACAAAAAACCTAATGGGACAAGTGCAAACCGCCGAAGACCACAAACTGGGTGTAGTAAGGTATTTGAGATTGAACAGTTCGAACGATCCTGGAGCGAAAGGGTTTTTTTTTTGGATTCTATCCTCAACCCATAAATTGTTCTTGAAACGGATGACTAGCTCCACTATCCCTCGAAAAGGTTAAGAATCTCTAAATTCAGAATACGTTGAACGGAAAACAAAGACCTGCTATTCGAACGGATGGCCAACCTCAAATCTGTAGACAAATACTATGGCGGGGGAAGAAAGCTGCTCCGAGGGATAAAACCGTGAAATGAGAAATATAAAGGGATAAAATTGAAAAACAAACTAAAAAATACAATTAGTTTTCGGATAGACGCTTATATATACACAGAAGATATATCAAACTGACATATTTGTCGGCATGCTCCACCTCCTCGCCGTGTGAGATGGGCAAGTGTGGGCATCTAGAACTTTATCAAATTTCTCGAATTTCAAAATGCCCCAAATTTTTTTCATTTTTATTTTCATGTTATAAGGGTAAAAACTTATATTTTAGGGCACTTGCCTCGAAATTTGTATTTAGTAAACCATATTTTAATTAATTTTCATGTTTTATGAAACTATATTTTAGTATCTTGCCTCGAGACTTGTATTTAGATAGAATAGGTAATATTTCATTGTTATATATACTAATTTCAATATGCTAAATAAACAAGATTAAAAGGATATGAAATTAGATAGAAACATATGATTTTTTATTTATTTATTTTTTGTTTACAAAGAAAAATATGAATTACATGAGGGGCTAGGTTGAATTATTAGTGTTTAGTGGGATGGGCCGGGCTAGCTTTTCATTATATGTTTGAAAGCTCCAAGAAGAGGGCTTTGGGCTCAACAATGTCTTCAACCCTGTAAAGTGGTACTGCATGGGAGGTTGGAACCTCTACGTTATTCTTCTCTCAAATAAGAAAAATTCTATTAATTATTTTTATATCAATCACTATGTCTATACATAATTTTTTATATTTTATTAATAGTGTATAAATTATGAATAAAAAAATTTAATTAATTTAGGACTTTGCGGCTCCCCTTTTGGTGCCCCTACGTTTGCCCCAATGTGGCATTGGGGCAAGTCGGCCAATATTAAGATTTTATTTAGATCTAAAGATGAGATGAGATGATTTGTGAATAATAATAAAATTTATAAATAATAATAAATAATAGTGAGATATATTATTTTATCACGAAAAAATTTATTAAACAGTTCTACATTATATAATACTTTTTAAAAAAAAAAAATGCACATCACTAACTACTTCCTCAGCATTCCTCGAGAGTGAAATTGTCGTTTTCCTTCCTAAAAACTAAACCAACCGACGTCCCTGTTAACTTTGGCTCTCACTCGTGTTACCAAATCAACGCCAAAGGATTTCTTTCCCAATCTTCTTTCATTTGTTTGGACTTCAAAACCCTCTTCGTCTCTCTCTCCTACACACTGCACCCTATTTTCTCGGATATTGACTCGAGTATTTGGTGTCTACGATTCACAATCTCTCTCCATTTTGTTCAGGATCGGTGATCCTGTTTTTGTTGGTGTTGTGTACCTCGTCTTCTCTCGTGTTTTTTTTCCTGCTCGAGTCTCTTCACTAGTTGTATTATTGCTGATTTTAATTTAGAAAGGGACGGAAATTCAGGTTTTTGTTTTTTTTTTTCAGATTTTTCTGACATTAACTTGCCCTCTTATATTAAGATCATCTCTGTTGGCTGATGTGCCTACCACGTGGCAAGGCCAATGGGGCAAACGGAGGGGGCACCAAAAGGGCATCCCATTTTCCAATAAATAATACGCAACGCAGCCAAATGGTTACTGCTTTAAACCTCTAAAAACCCTGAAATATCAAAATCCCCATCTCCTTTGATCCTCTCTTCGACTTGTATCGACCCCTAAGGTATTCTCTCTCTCTCTCTCTCTCGTGCGTTTGTGTGTGTTTAAATTGTTGATCTGTGAGGATGGTCTGGAACAATTGAAAATGAATGGGTTATCCCACATTATGATTCATATTAATACTTTCTTGATATTTTCTATGTAAGCTTCTCTGGGATTTGGGTATGTTCTTTGGTGGCTTAATTTCGTGTTTACCTTGTAAATTCAACTCATTTATTGAATTTCATCGCTTCTTTGAAGTTGGGTTTGTGTTAGTCTCAGTTTTGGAAGAATTTGCTTTAGGAATTATGTGATCTCGTGCTATTGGTTCTCGAATATCTGCTGCTGATAACACCGAATATTATTTTCTTTTTTCTTTCTTCCTATGAAAACTGATAATTATTTGGTTGTCGAGAACACCGTTTTTCGTTTATGGTATAATGTAAGAATAAGCTGAGTAGTGAATACTGGGAAAATGTACGAAAATAAAGAACCAGAAGATTTTCTACTGACGCGATATAATTTATAGCTTTTTTGTTATTCCTTGAAACAAACTATGCAGAGAGTGGCAATCTTAGAAATAATGAGAATCACTTCCATGCTTCTTTTCCCCATTGAGACTAGGCTAGATTCACTCTGCAGCCATCCTAACACTTCCGCCCCCTTTCGTGATAAAGTAAGATTGCTTTATTTTTACAGCGTGTGGCATGGGTTAGTGTTGAAGGTTCATGTTATGAACCTACTAGGTAGAACTCACCCTTGAAAACTAGCTTACAAGAGAAGAGTGCTTAGGGGCGTATAAACCATCAACCAATCTCATACTTAGTCGATGTGGGCTGGCGGAACCAAGAATTTGTTGTCGGGGGGGGGGGGCGAGCAAAGCTAAAACTATAATAATATTTTTTGTTTTATTTCTAGATCAAAATAATCTATAAGATCAAAATAATTTTGTAGAGGGGGCCAAGATAATTTTTTAGAAAGGGGGCCAACACAAGATGAGATTAATATAATCCTATTAAATCATAAAAAATTAATATATATATATATATATATATATTTTTTCAAACCTTGGGGGGGCAATGCCCCCCCAGCCGCCCCTTCATAGGTCTGCCCCTGGATGTGGGATCGTAACAGTTCAGGATGATTTACCTTCAAGGAGCGAACTTCTCCTTATATATTTATGGTTTGCATGATGTAACTATCTGCAACTGGCCTGCCTTCTGAACTGGGCTCATCTTGCAACCTTCAAGTCTTACTACATTGGTACAGCATTAAGTTTGGCTGATGCATATCTTTGTGAGCTACTTCATTGGTATGAGCTATTAGAATTCAGGCCAATTGTACTGGGAAAGGAATTAATTCTGTTACTTAGACAACAAATTCTTAAGTCATGAATTTGATTAAGATTCTGTTACTTCGCAATTCTTTGATTGTAAAGAATCTGGTTTAGTTTAGTAGCCTGTTAGATCGGTAATGATGTTTATTATTTAATGTTCCTATACTCAAAAGCAGTTTAATGGGTTTTGACAGCAACATATGGGAACCAGGGGAGTTATTAGTGATAAGTGGTCTATGAGGGTTCTGTGGCTCTGTGCAATTGGAAGTGCAGTGGGTATGCATTCCTAACCCTTTTTTGTTATGTGAAACTAATCTGATCTGACAATCCCCAACCCTTTTTTGTCATAGTTTTCTATCAATGAATCTTATATGATTGCCTAATCGAAAGGTTGCAAGTTTATTTGTACTAATTGCCTCAATGATCTTTTTTATTCCCCGCCTCCTTGGTGGTGGTGCTTACTACTTGTTTAGGCCTATATATGGTTGCTGTAGAAAGACAAACGCAGAACAGGAACCGGATGTTGGCTGAGAATTTGAAGGCAATGGAGGGTGAAGGCAGCGATGAGCATGCTTAAATACAGGCATGTAACATGATAGAAAGTTTGTAAAATCTTTTTAAAGTGCTTTCCCAGGTTTCCAGATTGGGCCATCTGTTTATGCACAATGTTTCTTCTTTCCCTTTTCTCCCTTCTCATGGCATCAAATTTTCCAAACTGGTCGGCAGGCCTCTCATTGATAATTATTTACTTTCTTTTTAAGTTTAGACCATAAATTTATCCCATGCCAACAGTGATTTATACACATTATGTTCCTTGAGGGATCGCCATTAGGTTTATAATGTCAAATTGAATGAGTTTACTGGAATTTGCCATTTCCCATGTTATTTGTGTAGTTTGCTCGTCAGAAGCGGATGATGCATGGCTTTTATATATATTCCTTTAAAGAACAATCCCTAGTACTCATCTGGAGGCCTCCACTTACCGCTGACGGACTGAGACATTGTGGTAGAAGGGATCTAACCACTTGCGGAAAATTAGGGTCTTGGAGACTGTTCTGCTCCGAGTTACTGAAATCCTCCAGCTGTATGCAGTGGCTACCAAACCCATACCAAGTTGCCAACCGTGTCAATATAGATATTCTCCATGTCAATGTAGAAATCCTCCAGATGTAAGGGCATGGGATTGTCTCCCCAACATTGAGCCCATGAAGGTGAAAAAGATTGAAAAAAAAAAAAAATGAAAGAGAGAAAAAAAGTAAAGTGCCACCAAGGAAGATCTGAGACACCAGCTTGAGACTATAACGGGCGCCAGATCAATTTCATGACCAAGACAAATCTCAACGTGTAATTCTCATACTCGACACGTTGGTTTCAACTCAATTCGCTGAAAAATATTTGTATGGTCCAATGTAATTTTTTACGAAGCTTTGTATTTCTAAAGGTTTTGAAGTAGCAAGATCTTCCTTCCCGCCGATGCCAGCTTAAACTGGTATTCGGTCGGCTTCACTTCAATACAATATTGAAAGGCATTCAAATCAAGGCTGAAATTCGATGTTTAGATAGTTCAAGGTCATAAAAAAATCACTCGTATCTGAGGAGGCCCCTAATGTTCAAGAGATGCATGGGGCAATACACAGTAATTGATCACATGGCTCAACGAGATCCATAATTTGTTTGCTTTGGATCTATGTGGGATTATCAGCCGAAAATGTTACGTTTCATGCAACAGCGTTACTCTTTCCTTGTAAGTTTGTGTTTCAAACCACCCTTAGTTTTTTGTTCTGCTATGAAAGGGATGTTGCCTTGGGTTAAAAGGCCGAGAAACTAGAACCTGACATGATCATTATGCGAGTTTACATTCTTTGAGTTTCCCGAATTTGTTAAATCAAAATCTTGTATGTTGACATCCACTATGATACAGCTTATATCTTGCAATGTTCTATGAGCTTCTACTATGGGAGGAAGATTACTATAGGGAAGGATCTACACTCATCTGAAATCCAAATAAAGCCTAAACTCATGCATGATATTGTTTGCTTCTCTTTTCTTCATCGTCATTGATAAGTGCTTCATTATCTTCGGGTTGGCAGAGAATAAGATCTTGGAATACCTTCTGTCCTGGAAGACAATGTAACCGACGAAGAAACTGAAGCAGAGGATTGAAGGAGGGGTGCACCCACTCTGCTCGAGGTTTCATTAGCAACTGTAGAGAGGTTGGTTGCACTTGCATGAGTTGGTTGCATCTCGATCTCAGTGAATGAACCAGTGGTGGTTTCAGGGGCATCGTCAAGCAACTCGTGATCTTCCTCGATTGACATTACCATGCTTGTATCCGTGTGTACCGTGGAGTTATCAGTGAAAATACCAAGCCTTCTCCTCCTGGCTTTGTTTCTCCATACGTGGACAGTCTCTCTTATCCCTTGAGGAATTAAGGCTGCCTTATAGTTTGTTCCCATCTGAAATTGAAAAATAAAAGTCTTTTAACACTTTTAGGAATGTTAATAGATGAAATTTCAAGGCATGAAACATCTGTATTAATATGATGTATATCCTCACTCTTGCCATCTGTAAGTAGAATACCACAATCTTGCCACACATAGCATATCTTAAGCAATAACAGAGAGCAGAACCAGGCAAACCCGCGGTCCTACACAGAACCGGGTGTTGGGGAATTACTGCATTATTATATTTGGACTCGAAAAATTCAAAAGTTAGTCAAAGTGGGCCAATCAAGTTTGAATGAAGCTTGATACAAGAAGTGTTTCATCTCATCTCATCTTATCATTACAACTTTCCCAAATTTTCACACAAAATATAATAAACAAGTCAAAATTTTCAAATCTCAAAACAATAATAATATTAAAAAATAGTATTATAATAATATTTTATTCAACTTTCATCTCATCTTAACTCACTATCCAAATGGCACCTTAGTCACAAATACAGACCACATAGCCAGGTTAGATTTGGGGGTTAAAGCATGGCAAACGTATTTATCTTGTTGTCGTAAGTTCTACTGACCTACAAAAAGAAGTCTCTGTCAATTTTTATTGACCATCAGAACAAGCATTTCTCACAGATAGCAGTTCCCATCAAGTAATCTCAAATTTTCAAAAGATCACATTAGCGATCATAGTTATGCCACAAGAGAGTACTACTAAATAGGCGGTTTCATGCCTTGCTATATTTAAAATACATAATAGAATACCTGAGTAACCAGTGCATACAGAGGCAAGGTGCTGTAGCTGCACAAAAACTGTCCAGCAAACCTACAGGATAATGACAGTTAAAAAAAAAAAGGTCCCATGATGCTACGTATCCAAAACAAGGACATCATTTAAAAGTTTGCCTACCCCAAAGCCAGCCTTATATACACGAGCAAATGATTCCCAATAAAGCAAGAATTATACCCAAATTGCCACTGTAATTATATCAATAAAATAGTTTAGTTGGCATGCACAGATCTTCCATCCTAGCAAAATAAAATAAAGGAAGCACTATCTTTTTTCTTCTTCTGTATCTTTTGAGGTTATGATCTTGTAACCACTTTTAATGCTTTCCATAATTTAAACAGATTTCTCAAAGTTCCATCATTTGCTCAACTAATCTCTGTCAAATGAAGAACAGCAGAAACAGGAGGGGGAGAGAGAGAGAGAGAGAGAGAGAGAGTAGAAGTAAATTTCCAAGACAGTATGAGATGATCAGTTTTGAGTTGAAAAGTCATCTCCAGCACCCCAATTAAAATGCCAAACTAATCAAGGAAGGAAAGAGAGTACCCAGAACCAAAAGAATGAAGCCAATTCAAATGCATTCTGCAAAGAGTTAAAACAAAGAACATGCAAATCAGTTTTTCTTTACCAATTGAAAGTCAGTCCATTGAAATTTAAGAAAGAACAAGAAAACAGATTTGCAACTATCTGCAGATGCGTCATGCTTTTTCCAACCTGGAATAGAATAAAATGGATCAAGAATAACAATAGTTCCGGCTTCTTAAACCAGAAAAGATCATCTCGAGGCCTTAGCTTTGCTCCTGTGAAGAATCCAGTTATACCTGCATTCTCTAATGCCAAGGTTGCAATAACATGCTGCAGCTTTGTGCCCACCAGAAGAACAAGCTGCACACAAACATGTAGAACCAGATGACAAGACATTTACATGAGCGGAACTTAGAGCTATATTATGTTGACTTTTCATGCTTTTTTTCATTTGCGAATACACATCTATTATACCACCTTAGAATGTACACACGTATTCAATCAGCCTAGAAGTAAATGTGAAAGCTACAAATACAAAAATACAAAATAATAAAAAAAAGAACTTACAGCAATAGGAATAATTGCT
This sequence comes from Juglans mandshurica, assembly GCA_022457165.1. NCBI lineage: Eukaryota > Viridiplantae > Streptophyta > Magnoliopsida > Fagales > Juglandaceae > Juglans > Juglans mandshurica. The sequence continues at coordinate 1,773,498 of CM039632.1, read as the reverse complement.
ATCCAGAAATAGAGATTAGACCCTGTATCAAGCATCATAAACAAATGATCATAAGTTTAGAGAGTTTAGAATGATAGGTATGATAAAATCAGACTACAATATATTGATGGGAAAGAAAGCTAGATGAGAAGTACAAGGCAATAAGCAATATTGGACATTGAGAGATTCTACAGAAAGAACCACTTGAAGAGGGATGAAAAAAGTAAATAAATGAAGATAATGGGACCAGAGTATGTTCAATTCAACACGATTAAACTTTTCCTTCATATACCCGAAACAGGCATAAAACAACTATTTGTGCCTCATTTTCTGTAATAAGCAGTACCGTTTACATCAAACAGCATGAAAGCAACAACGAATCCCCAAAGTGGACCGCTGCAAGACATTAAACAAACAGGTAAATTAGAGGTCAATTTCAGAAGGGAAAATTCCCCAAAGAAAAGAATCAATTCAGAGAACCAATCATACAAAATAATATTAAACCAGCAGCAAAAAACTAGTTAAGACAAACATGACTGAAGGTCCCAGAGGCAAGTATTCCCCAGTGCCCCCAACCTCCTTGTCCTAGACTAAACATAAAAATTCCTGATGCACATCATACACACACATATACAATGCTAAGTGAAAAATGGAAACTTAGGAGTATTCCCAAGCAATCCTGTTCCCTCATCCAGATGCATTGTTAGGCATATAGAGATTCTTTCTGTGTAAACCCTTGGCGTGGACCTCCACCTGCTTTCAGTGAGAGTTCAATGACAGTTCTTTACAAATTTTAGCCTTAAATTGATTTCATTCAAGGAATTTGTAATCACAGTAAGCTTTTGAGATAAAGAAGAAAGTACAATAGTTTGTCTAAAAAATGAACCCATAAGGTAAGTAAATCTGATGAATGCCAATTCAGTAATCATGTCCAGGAAGTATAAAACCAACAAAAAGGAATGAACATTCTGATGCAATAACAATTCCAGCAATGATTCTCAGAACTCAAGGAGGAGATATGTAAGCAGAAACTAATAAAAACAACTTTTGAACATGACATGGCAGTAAAAGTAGTAGAGTTAAAATTATTTATTACCTCACACCAACTATCATTTGAAATTCTTCTTCCATGGAGCGAACCATATAGCCGTGAAAATCATATTTTTGTTTGAGATTATGGTTCTGCCATGAATAAGGAGAAACAGAAATAAATTTAATCAAGTAATAGGCATAATAGTGTTCCCAATATATCATCAGAAAACAACTATTAAAATGCCAAATCCCTCACTAATTCAAATATCAAAAGTGGAGACATGAGAAGAAATCAGATTTTAGAATGTTGCAAACATAACCCATGGAACTGCAAGAAAACAATAACAAATGAGAAATCCATAAGGGAGTTCCAAAGTGGAACCCAGGACAAGCTCAACATTGTTAAGACTTCCTAAAACCTGAAATAAATTGAATACTTCCTAAAACAATTCAAAAATGATATGCAGTCTGCTATGAACAGAAATGTCTGTTTAGCAGATTGTGATCGTAAGATCATCATTCAGAACCATCCCACCTGTCCATAAATAGATATCATCTTCCTCTTTATTATCATAAGTCTTAAATTAACTTTTTTTTTCCCAGTCAAATATTGACATTGCGTAAGTTTGTCTTAGCATGACTTGATCTGTACACTTTTTTCCAGCACGACAGATCTGCAAGCTCAGTAGACAATATTAACAGTGACAAATGATATCTGGTAGCTTGAAGACATAATCTGTGGATGATGGTCTATAGGAGATTAAAAAAAAAACAGAACAAAAAACACAGACAAAAATCTGTACTACTGACTGTAAAACCAGAGAATGCCAGACTGGAGTTATTATGTGAACCAGTGAGAGTACTGCATACCATGATGAAGCCCTCACGGAGTGTAAGGTAATCAGCACGAACCACCGAATGCCCAAATTGCCGGAAGAAACATGTCTACAATATAAATGAACCATAAAGCTTAATATAAATTTTACACCAACTCAACAACCTCAAAGAACAATAAAAAAGAACGTTTTTTCAATGAGAAATATAAAATTGCTCTTAAAGTTGAGAGAGAGAGAGGACAAAGAAAGTACACATGAACTGACATCACTAAAAAGCAGTAGAAGAAACTGAAAACAGCATGGTGGGGGGAGGGAGAAAGTAAATATTATCCGCCTAGCAATTACCACGTGTTGGTTCACTTGCACATGAAGACATTTACTGAAACTTTGAGGAATGAACCCACAAATCTCAAGCAATTACTGCCCTTACAACTGCATCATGACAATGTTGCCCATTACAGTACTTAAATTACAACTCGAATTTTTTCCCCTTTTGAAACACATCACAGACTTTCAAATTCCACTGATATGTTCAAAGAGCTCCTTAAATTCACTTCCACTGACCCTCTGACTAGATCCCTCTTGCATTGATTATTTAAAAGAAGGAAAAAGACAATATGTAGCTAAAGCACCCAAATCAAACACACTATAAGGGAGTTTAATTTTCTTTCTTTATGCTGTTTTATCAATTATATATTACTAGTCCATAGTCTAGAGTTTTCTTTGTTTTTTCAGGCACACTATTATATTAAGCAGACAGTACAATACAGGAAACTAAAGAAAGTTGTGTACCTACCACCCAGACAAGGAAACTATTCCTGACCAAAGGATTTGATGCGTGAAACTTGACAAATGCTGATTGCCTTTGCAGTGTCTGCTCTCTCGTGATTTCTATTACACAATAGATATATTAATAATTCAAAATGCAAATTATCGAAAAAAAAAAATGACAGAAACCATAAAATGGTGATACTTATTCACATCAACTAATATATATGATTGCCAATTATAAGCATGCTGAAGAATATAAATGATCACTCAAAAACCAATAGATTACTTTGAAAACTGTGCCTGCATGTTAAGAATAGTTCCCATTCTTTGTAAGTTGACTGAGAGTAAAAAAGATGCATAATGTACTAGTTACCAAGTAAAAGGCTTTAACCAAAATGTGGGAGCCACTAAAGATGATTGGTATTCAATTATACTCACTACCACTTTAGAGCTTACCAGTTAATGAACCGTGCCGGTCCATGTGAGCATCAATCTCCCATACCCTCCAACTATGAATCTGGTAAAATTGTTACAATGTCATATGAAATACCAATACAACAAAGACATATTCTATTTTCATTGCTTTCAACTAAACAACTCTGCATATCAAGAGAATGAGTACGCTTCAGAGAAAGATGAATGCAAAGTCATTCAATAATGTAGCGTTCCCTTCAAAAGTTTTTTGAAAGACTATTTATAAATTTATATGCACAGTATGGGGGGGGGGGGGGGGGGCATATAAAACACTCTTATTTTGACATATACAAAGTCAATATAATAGGTCCTTTAGAACCTAAGGCAGTGCCAAGAGATACTACTGGTAAAAAAACTATGAAGGTATGTTCTGACAACTGTACTAACTAGGACCTATATGGTACTTGATCAGTCCATGTTACTGAACTTTGTTAGCATTCATTTCTGCTTGGACAGGTGGTTTATTCTGGTGATAAGATCTGTTTGGTTCCTGTTCCTGTATAAATTTACAGTCTGGGATAATCAAAACTGAAATATCTAGTTCCGAAACAAAAGAAGCAACAAAAGATTCAAGATATTAATTACTTCATCCAGAGGTACTTGTTTCTCTGACTGCAAGCAAACCATCTCAGTAGCACTGACATTGCTTTCATGGTTTCCATCGACATGTGCAACTTCTCCATTTTCTTTCATTGCTCTTTTGGGTGTTCACAACTTCTTAAAGGGGGAAATCGGTACTCTCCCACTTCCTATATCTACTTGATAGAATTAATTGGCCACAAAGAAGTATGCAACCTCTGATTAAGATGACCCAGTAGTACCTTGCCCATGTTGCCAGGTCTTGACCCATATTGACAATATAAAAACAAGAAGATTCAACATAAATATGAAATCATACCAAAACAAGACATCAATATTTCTCCAAGTTTTTGCATCTCCTAGAACAACTAAATTTAAAAGAAAATGAACAAGGAAATTCTCGGTTATGTTTAGTGTTAGTATACCACAGAATGTACAACCTTCACAATTGCCAGCAACATTGTTAAGCAGCTGTAAGATATGTGAGTTATTGCCATGACAAATATGAACCGGTGCAACTGCTCAAGACCTTGATACGACACAAATGGCTCGTGATCCTGTAGGACAGAAGATATTCTGAAGTACTTCAAGACTATTTGGAAAGTAATCAGTACTTATAAATTACAGATATATTTATACATACATATATATAAATGCATATGACTGTATACAAGACAAAAGAAATTGTTACTTTATATTTTAAGAAATCACATGCCTTACTGCAGGTATTTTTTTCATTCAAGTCACTCAACATCCTCCTAAACGAGTGAGGTAGAACAGAAACCATCAAGAGATTACGGTGCTGGGATGACTTCCTTTTAAGCACTGATATGGTGCATGGAGCAAACTTGCTATCATAGAACTTCGACGGGATGCAGATATTGGATATCATGCTTGAGGAAGCCGTTAAAAGGAGAGAAATAAACCCAAGCAGCATCAACTCTGGCGATAGAAGTCCAGAAAAAAGAAGTTCATATATCAGCACAAATGAACAAACATGTAAATAAGAGTCACTGATTACCAATACATAAGATGGTAATGCCAAATACCTTCTTTCATTTTCTCCACTGCTGCAAGCAAGGGTTTTCGGTTAGTTTTCTGCAACCACTGAAACATCAGAGAATCCATTTTTTTCATTAACCAATTCATTTTTTATACCATTCTTACCAAACACAAGGATGAAAAGGTTAATATATGCTCAATGTTATCATTTTTTCATTAAAAAAGCTCTCTCAGTTAATACAAAAAAAACATATTTGGATGGGCTTGAGTCGGCCAATTACACCGGCTCTATGAGCAATTGAAAAAAATATATATTAAAATTGGTTAGGTCTTTTTCCGAATTTCAAATTGAATTAGCTGAAATGATCCGAATTGTTATTTCAATTGTCATTTATGGATGCAAAGAGAAGTGTGTATATTTTACAAGAGAAAAAAAGGAAATGTACATAGAACAAAACTTTATTAAACAGGGCATGCTAGATTTAATAAGCAAAGAAAATACAGAATACTACTTACAGAGCTTAGTCGGTGGATTGATCGTTCCACGAGAAAAGAAATGGCAACAAAGATCGTCAACACAGTAGCAACAGACCACGTCGGAGTCAAGGCCAAAGACCTCATTTCTTGTGCTTTTTCCACCACTCTCAACTATTTTACCAGCAGACCTTAAACCTTTATCCCAAGTACTCCCCAATAACTCCCATCCCGCACCAGTCTCAGCAGAATTTTCATGTCCTTTGATCATAAACAGGACCCATATTACGAAGACAAATCAGAATCATTTCTTGATTCTAAGAAAACATACAAATATTATGTGGTCCCTTATGACACCCTGTTTCACTAACAAAAATATTTTTGGAATCAAACCTGCATCATTTCATTAATCAAACAGAGTGGTTTCAGGTGGCACTAACCAAAATATAAACAAACATATAAGGAGCCAATTCAAAAAAAGAAGCGTATCCCTTAATACTTATTCCCAAGCCAAAAAGAACATGCATCTTCGTCTCGGAATCAGATAAAGCTTCAAGAACCTCTCTAGCCGGAAAGTGTCCCTGCTATTTAAATCAAAGACTCGGTTTTTCATTAAAGAAATACAAAATCTTTCTAGTACCTTCAACTGGGAAAAAATGTCTACTTTAAGAGTAACCCCAATTTGAACTGCAGGTTTCTTGGTGAACTAGTAGTAGTTATAATCACTCCCTCTATGGAAGTTGGTCTCTTCCTCGTTTAAAGGATTCCTCTAGACTAATATTTTTTTGCAGCTTCTCTTCTTACCAAAATGCCTGACTTTTTTTTCACCACAAAGACTTCACTCATGTTCGACCCTTCGGAAAATACAGCACCCGCATTCAGCTCGAATTTACGTGAACTATGACAACAGATTTAGAAAGAGACAGCTGGTCCCTCGTCAACTCCCATAATTTATCTTGCATGAATTTCTTCCTCGTACGCTTGGAGAACCGCCATTTGGTGCACTGTATTGTTACATTGCAGACGACTTTCAGCCAAAAATCAACATAAAAGGAAAACGCGTATTAATGGCCGAAGAAAAATTCATAGACCTCAAGCATATTGCTTCCCGAGCTTTAATCGGACGACAAGAAATTTATTTTGAAGTGAATTGACAATACAAAAATCTTAAATACTTAGTTTAAACTTTAGTATATAATCTTACAAAAGTTTAAATAGAGTAAATATATAAAAAGAATCTTATATAATCATTGTAGCACTTTCTTCTTTTCCAAAAGTTGGAAGAATCCTTTGGGAAAATCTATCGGTAGTTTTGACACAGGGACTTGAAACATCTCCATCCAATTGCAAGCTAGATTGCCCCCACCACTTCGCAATGTCCAGCTGCTTTAGCAAAATAAAGTTGATAAGAAAGGTCTTTTTCGTTGTATGGTGTTTTTCTAACGCCTCCCATCACGGCAGAATTCGCTGAGCCATCTTCAAACGTATCAATTAGAGACAGTAAAGACAGCTGAACTTGACATTACAAAAAGAAAATTGGGTTCCAACCACATGTCATCCTTTTGTGTGCTTCAATCCACGGGTCACCCTCAAACATCTTTTACGTCCAAGTTTGATTTGATAACGCACTCAATAACTTTCAGCTATAAAAGTGAGACGGCATAGTAACCCAATCTTTATATATTCTAAAATCATCAAAAGACAACATATTAAATCATTCAACTGTCTTAATTATTGATCTGACAATCATTTCATTTCTTTTTTAACCATCTTAACAGTGGGATTTGGAGATAAATAATACTTAAAAGAAATTGATTTCTCAGAGGACGAGACAGTTTATATTGATAATTCGTACATCTCGTTAAAATGGAAGCCTGTTCAGATTTTAACCCTCGTTAGGCTCATTGTACCAACCATCAGTAATAAACACCACCTTAATTGGAATATCTTGATTTGCATTTACATTTACCTACACAAATGCTAGTGCTTTAGGTATGCTTTGGAATTGTTGGACCCAAGGCTAAAAAAACCCACTTTTATAGTATGCTTTCCTGATTTTTCCTGGCTTGCACATGTTGGGAAAAGAACAACTTTGCAATATGGTATAATTAGGACGAACTAGCAATTTGATACATCTGTAACTTAGAAAAACAAAATTTCCCAGACTAGAAAAGACGACTGTCGAACCCTGATACAAAGCAAAAACCTATGACTCACTAGCAGGAAGCTGGTCGGAAATCTTGTCCTCAGTTGCTGGGAGCAGCTCCGGCAAATCACCCATTGTGGGGTGGAGCTGCTTGGATGTCTCAATCTCAGTAGCGGGAAGTGGTGCATCTGTGTCGCCCTTCAACTCATTCTCACTGAAGAGATCCCTTTGAACAGGGACTGTTTTTTGTTGCTGGGATGAGATAACATTTGCAATGGCTTTAAAAGCTGCAGATGCCTCACTACTCTCCACACCTTCATCTTTGTCAGTACCAAAAATATTGGGTTCCTCCAATGACTTGTCTTGTCGTGGAGGGGGCACAAAAAAGGGTATCTTACCCCTCTGCCAGTCGTGGAGGACCATCTTTGCCACAGTCGTCAAGTCAGGTTCCCCACCCTAGCAGCCCATTCATAATATAGAGTCAGTCACGAAGCACAACTATTCATTTCAATAGCAATACATGAAGATTTCACCGTTAAGCATTAAAGTTAAAAGAAGAACCTTCAAAAGCTTGCCCGTCAATTTGCATAGCTGAACCAGAAAGTCGTTTTCATCATCCCTGAGAACATCACAATAAGAAATAATTAACATATTAAGGACAGTGTTGGGTAAAGGATTAGTAATCTCACACAGAAACCTAGACAAAAGCAAGTAAAAAAAAGTGTTGCAACAAAGTAATTGCACTTCACTGCACTTGTCACAGATTCTTAGATTAGAAAACAAGGCAGATATATATATATTTTTTTTTATTGGTAGAAAACAAGGCAGATATTGAACTACCCTGTCCTGTAATTCACTAAAGTCAAACTCAAAGATAACAATCGCCTGAAATTAATAGAAAGCAATAGGTAATTTGTGAATATTTGAAACTTTGCTCATTGATGCATCTCTAAGGAAGGTAAGTCAAGAAGGTGTAAAGGGACATTTGCCAAGAAACACCTGGGAAGCCAGGATGCTCTAGGAAGTTCTAGTCATGCCATGATATCACTAAGATTCCAACTAGAGAGAGTGACACACCAGTCTTTTATCTTCTATGCCCTTTCCAGGTGCTCCTTCTTTACACGTTTCAAAACTTCTCCAATGTGTTCAGCAGCATCCTCCAAATTTGTGACACGTAACTGGACACAAGGAAAAATCCTTATTTTGAAGGGATATATATGATCATAAAAAGAAATTGCTCAACAAGGATTAGGGCGAAATAAATGATTCGATAAAGACCCAATATTGCAAAAATTGAGGGAAAGCAAGCGAGGGGACCATATATAATAAAGTAAAATCCATATAAGTAAAAGCCCCAAACACAAGATATAAAGTATAATTTAGTTTACCGCTCCAATGGAGCCATTCTCATTGAGAAAGTGAAATATATAAAAACTTAAAGATAAAACATTTGAATGCGAAAATCAAAATAAAGTTGTGACGCACCATTAGAGATGTTTACATATTGTTATACAAGGCCAAGACCAAATATTAGGAAGAATAGCTATAATGATAAATATTTCCAATTAACAATCTCCTACTTAATTGGAATATCGAGATGTGAGGTTGCATGAGTTTAGATCAGTTTCTGTCCTAAGAAACACTAAAATAACCAAAACGTTTCAACTCAATTTCAAGACATTTTGTGTACAGAGATCCAAAGAAAGCTCAAGTCATATCTAGACTTAATACTCCAAAAGGACTAGTCAATATCACAATTCAAGCCCTATAGAATCATTATAAATTGCAAGAACTTCACCCTCCTAGACAATGTGGGATCCCATTCACCATCCTCATATAATAAATTTGGAGTATGGCAATTTCATGCCTCTCTAACTCCCCCAAAGAACTAAAGAAGCTCAAACCACATCTGAGCGCATACTCCAAAAAGACTAATAAATATATTTTTTTTGGTAAGTAAAAAAGACTAATAAATATCACAATTGGAACCCAATGAAATCATTATAAAATGCAAGAACTTATCACTCTTTGACAATGTTGAACTCCATTCAGTATCCTCACATGCTAAATCTAAGGTATAATTACCCTTTGAACATGAGGCCTATTATAAGTCACTTTAACATAAAGGACTATCATGTAGCACAACTCAATCATGATTACACTGATCCATTGGCTCATTCCTAGCAAATCAATGCTTCAAAAATGGTTACAAAATTTACTATAGAAGCAAACGATTGAAGCCCTAAGAAACACTAAAATAACCAAAACGTTTCAACTCAATTTCAAGACATTTTGTGTACAGAGATCCAAAGAAAGCTCAAGTCATATCTAGACTTAATACTCCAAAAGGACTAGTCAATATCACAATTGAAGCCCTATAGAACATTTTATTTTTATTTTTATAGGTAATAAGAGATTTTATTCCAAGTAAATAGGCATAGCCCAAGTACACAGAAAGTATACATGAGAATACACCTAGATACAAACTAAAGCAAAGTGAAAATGAAAAGCATTAAATTTGGAGTATGCCCTATAGAATCATTATAAATTGCAAGCACTTCTCCCTCCTAGACAATGTGGGATCCCATTCACCATCCTCATATTCATGCCTCTCTAACTGCCCAAAGAACTAAAGAAGCTCAAACCACATCCGAGCGCATACTCCAAAAAGACTAATAAATATCACAATTGGAACCCAATGAAATCATTATAAAATGCAAGAACTTATCACTCTTTGACCATGTCGAACTCCATTCAGTATCCGCACATGCTAAATCTAAGGTATTAATTACCCTTTGAACATGAGGCCTATTATAAGTCACTTTAACATAAAGGACTATCATGTAGCACAACTCAATCATGATTACACTGATCCATTGGCTCATTCCTAGCAAATCAATGCTTCAAAAATGGTTACAAAATTTACTATAGAAGCAAACGATTAGAACATACCACACCATTAAGTACAATATCTGTTTCAGAGTCACTGTTTTGGTAAACAACCCCAGGGCAATCAATCAAGAAGATCCTCTTTGTGAGGGTTATATACTGCCACACTTTAGTCTCGCCTGGAATTGGAGCAACCTTGCGTGAAAAAAAGGCACGCAAATATGTCAGCTATCAAAACCATTAAGGTAGCAAAATCATCATCCTTGTTAAAACTGGACTCACTTTTGACTCATAGCTAAGCAAATTGAACCCCTCCCTCATCAAGGAATACTGAGATAAAAAATCCTAACTGCACTGCCCTTTGCAAGAAAACTTCCTAGTAGTGACAGTAATACTAAATGTCAATGCTCTGCACAATGTGAAGCATCTGGAGAAATCCTCTAGCAATGGTGTCATTGAAGCAGAGAAGACAACATCCGAATTATAAAGATGATTGTACATGAAAAAAAATTACTTTGCACTGACAAAAAACTGAAAAACTTATTAGCTTTAACAACCACTATTACAGCCATGAAGCTTGCAACATGAATTTAATTATGATTTTCTTGTATTTAGCCTCATAAAGATAGCTCCACTCTAGCACGTGTGATGTCATCCATGCAGTCCCCCCCCCCCCCCCAAAAAAAAAAAAAAAAAAAAAAAGCAGAACAAAAATATGCTTTGAATGTATGCAGATTCTGTCTAGGACTCGATGCCTGAGCTCATATAACATATTCATAAATCCTAACATTACGGGATAATCATGATAATCAAAGTCTACCACAGCATATAGCCAAAAGAAATACCAGGCATACAATTTGGATGCAATCCACAGCATAAAACCAGAAGATATAGATGTATTTATAGAACTATGTCTATGCAAAAAATATGCATGCGTGTCTATAATTATTGGCATTTGTGTTTCTGCAACTCTGATAAAATTGCATTAAGAATGTCAAAAAACCAATAGAAAAATGTCAGAGAACTGCAACAGAGGCAGCAAAGGAGAAATAGAAATCTTACATTTTTTGTACGCAGTGTGTTAATAACTGAAGATTTTCCCACATTAGGATACCCAACAAATCCAACAGATATAGCTTGCTTGTCACTTTTTAACCGAGCGAATTGTCTCAATACCGACAGAAGAGAACCCTGTTTCCAACAAAGATACAATTTTGAAAAACAAACATTGGAACCAAAAGGATTAACATATCAAAAAACATATACAAAGCTTTAAGCTTCTATATTAAGAACAAATCGAAGACATTGACCAAGTGAAGAATTGAATAAGCGTTTATCACATAAGCTATTAGGATCATTGTTTAACTTTACTATAAAAAAAGGATTTTATATGTTGGATTAGTTGTATTAGAGGGTTAATCAATTGCATACTTGTATTTATAATTTTTTTATAAGTAATAAGAAGTTCTATTCATTAGAAAAAAGGCATAGCCAAAGTACACATGATGTATACATGAGACTCGTATTTGTAACTTTTAATGTTTAAACTTTATATAAAAGGAATTTTACTGTTTAAAGAATTCTTAGGCTTCGTTTGGAACCAAAATTCCTCTCAACTCATCTCAACTCATCATTACAACTTTTTCAAATCCCAAAACAAAATATAATAAACAATTCAATTTTTTCAAATCCCAAAATAATAATAATAATAATAATAAATAATATTCTAACAATATTTTATTATCTCAACTCAACTCAACTCACTCCAACATCCAAACGCACCCTAATCCTTGCGGTATGGAATGTAATGAAGTAGCATTCCTAACCTTATAGGAAATGGGTGTTACATGTAGACCATTTTTAACATAGAAAACTGCACATCCTGTAAAGCTAAAAGCCTTTTTCTTTTCTCAACAAAATAAATGCAATGATGAAGGAGAATGGAAATTGAAAGTGTGCAATATGGCACTGTAAAGAAAAGGTGTGATAATATTACAGAAAAAGAATTTAAATGGAGATAACAATGACTAATATGCAAAGCATATGACAAGTTGTTGGAATTCAGGAACTTAGCCGTTATTATCTTGAACACATAAGTTGAGAAGGATACCTTGCAAAAGACTTGTTGATGCTTGCATGGAACGCTAGAGTAGGGTATTCGTTGGATAACACTCTAAGCCATCCTTTTGTTGCCCAAGCAGGAATCAAATCGCACTAGACAAACAGGTATTAAAATCTTCAAGCAGCTCAGGTGGGAACATGGAATAATAAGGAAATCCTTAACGGTCTCATAAAAGTCTCAATTTGTAAGATGAAACCAACCTTGTTTAACAGAAGAATCAAGTGTTTATGCTTGCAATGCTCTTTCAAATGTCTCTCTAGATGGTAACATCTAGTACCTTGTGGGTCCCTCGCATCCAAAGCCTGAAATGCATAAGAACAAATTGAAGGAAACAAAAGAAACCTGGAGGGGGAAGGAAAGATGTTCGATTACACAAAATGTGTCTGACCAGCAGTACCTTCGCATGAACAAGCATGGCCAGCAAGCAAAAGCAATTATCGTTGATAGGTAAAAAAGATTAATAGTTTTTAAGGAAAATATATAGAACTATCAGATTATTCTAACCATCCATGTAACAAGCTCCTTCCATGACATTTACGCAAGTTTTTAACTATCCAAAATAACGTCGAGGAGGCTGAAGCAAGCAATACTGTGAGCACAGAACATCAAAGACCCTAACATGCGCTTCTTTAATAGCAAAAAGAAGCACAAGTTCAATGTCTCACCATATATTTCCTAAATCTAACCCATGTAAAAAAAAAAAAAAAAAAATTATTCATTCCAGCCAAGCGAAAAAAGAAACACAAACCTGGACAACCACATCTGAAGAATCAATTACTTTATAAAGCTCGTCCCATATACGTTTACTTTAACCTTTCTCGAACATTGTATGCCGAACCAGATCCCTAAGTCCATCTTCTTCGGTTCCTTCTAAAGAGGCACTAGCAGCATGTTTCTCCTCAAAGGCATCTAAAGCAATCAATAAAAAGAATATTAAGTAAATCACTATTTTAAATTTGATTAAAATGAGTTAATCACATCAGCTGCCATACAAAAATTTTCCACATCCGTTCCAACCACGATCCAGCCCTAAAAGAACAACCAAGTAAATGGAAAGAAGAGGAAGAAAGGGAAAAGGGGGGAAAAAAGCATTCATATAGACATATACCCCGAGAACCATCAGCTTTCTGAACCAACGACTCATAATCTGCTGCCAATAGCTTTGGGCGCTTCCTCTTAGACTTAGGTCCAAATGCATCTTCAAAAGGCTCAGTGTCAAGAAGATGAACTCTGGATTGCTTCAAAGTTATATAAAATCCTCTTGAATAGAAAAGCAAATGCATGGTAATTTCTGCAAAAATACTAAAGTTTTGCCTAGGAAGATTTCTTGAAAAATAAATCATGTTAATGTTTAACTGGAGGTTGGAAATAATCAGCAAAAGAGGCCCAAGTTTCTCATAACTTTTTTTTGTCAAGTATCTTTCTCATTCATTATGAGGCATTATATTATAACTTAATACGAGTCATTTTGTGATTTTTTTTTTTTTTGAGAATTTCCTTTTTCTTATAAAAAAACCTAACTACGATGAAAGCAGGAGGCAATGCTCGACATGTCAAACTGATTTCCCTTCTACATGTTTTTGTTTGTGTTTAAGAAATGGATGTAAGCTCGCTGCAACATCATCTTTTATATTGAGATACTACGTTTAGATATTGAGATTAGTTGAGTTGAGTTGAGTTGTTAATAATAATATTTTATGAATCTTATTGGGATGAATTTAACTTTTATAGATTGAGATGATTTTTATAGATAAATGTAAATTTTATTCACAAGTTGCATAGAGAAAACACTTAGCTGCGAGAAAATCATGGCATTTTTGTCGATTAAAATATAAAGCTACCATCCAAAGGAGCAAATTTCATCCAACAATCATCCATAATCTTCAAACTTTGTTGTGATTTTGTTTTTAACTTGCTGCATATGAGAGACAAAACCCGGCACTTCACAATCTCAAGAACAAAAAGCACTATAAATATCGAACATAATTACTTGGACAACATATCGACAGCTTAGTTATTTTATTTATCTTAAATTTTATCATACTAATTATATTTACTTAATGTAATATATTTTTAATGATCTTATATAAATAACATTCCCTTAAATTATGTCGTGATAAGTATAATTGATGAAGAAAAAATTTATTTTCATGCTTGAGCTTTGACACAACTTACACGCAATAATAAAAAAATATTAGTATTTTAAATTTTTAGAAGAGCTCGTTTGGTTACACAAAATCAAACTATCTCATCTTATATAATTATTATAATTTTTCCAAACTCTCGCATAAAATATAATAAATAATTCAATTATTTCAAATTTTAAAATAAAAATAATATGTTATTTAATTTTTAACAAAACACATAATTTCATATCTTCTAAACTGCATAACCAAATAAGACCTACCTCCAGTGTGCCGTAATAATTGAGAATAACAATGTTTAAGATAAAGAATTGAGTATTTATTTATTGCTTTTAGTTTTTTTTTTCTTAAACTTGGGCAAACACTAAGCTGATTCAAAATCACTGAGGTCCAGTCCAACACTATTCTCGGACTATCATCGTTCTTTATCACCCGCCCGGGGGGTAGGGGGATGGAACCCCACCGTCTTCTATTGCTACTTGAACTCCAAGTAGGGGTGTAATTGGTCCGGTTCGGTTTAGTTTTAGACAAAATCTAGGACCGAACCGGTATGTACTGATTTTGTATTTTTCAAAACCGATTACGCACCGGTTACCCTCCTAAACCGGTACTTCTGGTTTTACTGGTTTCCGGTCCGATTTTCTGATTTTTTTAAAATGTAAGTTTCACAATTTCTCATCAAAAATTTGTTTATTAAAAAAAAAACTGATTTAAAAAAAACTGTTTTATACTTTTATTAATATTTTATACTATATAATAATATTAATATTAGACTATTGGTATAATTATAAATTATATATTAGTATTAGTTATAAACTTTTAATAAAAACTTGTAGTAATTATAAGTATAACTATAGTCATTAGTCTATATTATACTATTAGTATTAGTTATAAACTTTTAGTATTTAGTATTAACATTTTATGTAATAATTTATAAATTATAAGAAGAAATTATTACACGTATGAATATATATAATTATATATATTATATATAAAAATTTCACATAAAAATTTATAATTATACATAATATATAAAACTTATATATATTAATATATATATAATATTTTGTATAAAACTTATATATACAATAATACAAATATTATTTTATATATATATTTTTTATCAATCAGTCCAGTCTGAAAAATCTTAAAACTGGAACCAGATTGGAATCGGCCGGTTTTCACATTTTAGGAATCGGTCCCGGACCGGACCGGTTCAAAATCGGTAAAACCGGTCCAGTCCGGACCAGTTTCTCAATTTTTCGATTTGAATTTACACCCCTAATCCCAGATTTCCTTTTTAGTCGGATGAAATATCGGCCGCTAATTTTTCCCCCAGTTTCCCAGCGAGCCAGCAGACCCGAAAACTCTTTCTAAGATGACAAAGGCAGTGAAAGAGAAGAAAGTGAACATCTCCAGTAACTCGAAGCATTTGCTGGACTCGAACCGTAAAGATGAGACCGATGGCTCCGCCACGGTGTAACACTGATAAATACTACTGGAAAAAGTTTCCCAGATGAATGCCTTTTCAAAGAGAGTAGAGAGAAAATAGATAAAGAAGAAATACTAAACTTTTACTCAAATTTCATAATCTGAATGGGCACATGATGGCGCCTTACATAGCAGGAACCCTACAGTGTAATAATAAAGGCCATGGCCATGTAGTAGAAGAAAATAACAAGCAATAAATTTGGAGTGATCCAGTTGACAACAATTAATAGAAGAAAATAACTAGACGAAAATATCACTCCATGCATGGTTCGGCCCAGATATACATCCCTTAAGCCCTGTTGGGCCCAGCCCAAGCCTCCGTTCAAGCACTTCACTTCACTTCAGACACACGCACACACGAACACTTCAGTTTCACTTCGAACACTTCAGTTCCCAATTGCCACGCGAACCCTAGCCCTTTCGGTCTCTTCTTCCATACTTCGCCCAGCCGCCGCCGCTCGTTCCTCCTGGTCAACCCAACGCCGGCAGCCTTGTTACACATGGTTCGGCGCCTCAAGATGTACAACACAAGGCCCAAGCGGAACAGCGCAGGAAAGGTCCTCAAGAACGAGTTTTAGTCCAAGGAATTGCCCAACACTCGAATCCAACCCGACCGCCGCTGGTTCGGTAAGATACATGAGTTTTCGCTTATATATTATCTGGAAAAGATGAGGTGCTTATCTGTGATAAATGGTTGAATTGGATGCCTGACTTTGAAGTGAGATGACAGTAGTTTGTTGAATTTTTGGGGTTTAGTGCTGCCTATTGGTTGTATTAACCAGTGCTTCTGGAGAATTTTTTTTTTTTTTTTCAATAAGTAATAAGAGATTTATTAATGCAAGTAGATAGGCATATCCCAAGAACACGGGAAGTATACAAGCGGAAACACCTAAATACAAGCTGATTTTTTTTTTTTTTTGTAAGTAAAAATATTGTATATATCAAAAGGAGAAATCAAGTATACTGAATGTATACAAGAAAACACTTTGTCCAAAATGACCCAAAAAGCCCCTAATGACCCAAAAAGCCCATAAAAAAACCAACCCAAAGTACATCAGACCCTACCCCAATCCTTGTTTCCCATAGAACTAAAACTCTACCCGAACACCAACCCCAACACCTTGATTCCGGTCTTCACAATACCTTCCCTTTAGATTTCCCTTTAGTTGAATTACCACTCTTAGCGTCGTAGTTGATTGTCGAAAAGAGACGCTGTAACTCCCTGCTTTTCTTGAAGCTTTATTTGGTTTCAAGTGTGCGGCTTGCCTCGATCGCAGTAATTAGTTCGTTAAATTGGTTTTCACATCCTCCATGTGAAATTCTCACGAACTGCTGAATCTCGTTAACTTTAGGCAGAATCCAATCCGCTATTGGAGGAAGGGAAACCAGGGGAGCCACAATGTCCCCATCAACCTGCACTCCTGACTCTAGACATTCATCTACACAAGGCACCAATGCCAAACCCATCGATAAGGCTCGACGAGGACGTCGAGAATTTAAGGGGGGTAGATTGTGATACCCCATATGATATGGATAAGGATAGGTGGTGTATGAGATCCCACATTGTTTGGGAAGGAGAAGTTCTTGCTCTTTATAAGGTTCCAATGGAGCTCCAACTGTATCATTGACTAGTCCTTTTGGAGTATAGGCCATGTGGTTTGAGCCTTCCATTGGGGCGTTACAGCAGCACCTCCCCCATCCTTCTCCAACCACTGCCACCCTCTTCAGGAATGAAAATAAAATTTCTCCTCCCCCCACCACCATACTCCTCCACCGCCATATAACGTTCCCGAGCATTTGAGCAGCGATGCGCTGTGAAACTACGTCGATTCCCTGGACAGTGGAGAAAAAATCTTGTTTCTTATCCTTAGTACACACTTCTATGGCCTTGGCCAGCCACTGCACTGTTGTCGTACCCAGAACCAACTTAGATATCACCCTTTGACTCCTTTCAGTAATGGCCAACATGCTCCCCTCCTTTACCAGTGTAAAGGATTTAGATTCTATGACCAACTCCATAGAAGAACCCATACTGACCCACTCTCCTTCCTCAACAACCATTCATCATCTCAGAAAGGCCAGATCATAATTCCTTTGGGAGCTACAAGCACTACGAAGTTGTGGACTCCAGGTCGTGCTCACTGCAAGCATTGCAGAGTTGTTTCCAGCTTCAAGTCGTGCTCACAGAAGACGCCGGAGCACTCGTCGGAGTCTTCAGGGTCGACGGCACGACCAACGGAGCCTTCGGGAGGATTGCTGGAGAACAAAACAGCTATATCTAAGGCGCTGGAGGTTGAACCGACGCCAGACGGCCCTCAGCGAAGTCGCCGAGGTCCGTCGGCTTTATCTGTGCCGACGGTGCTGTGTGTCTTGCCGGCAAAGGGTGGGTGACGGTAGGTCTGGTTCCTTAGGGTTTTCGGGCTTCGTATTGTTTTCTCTCTCCTCTGGACCGACGCCGGACGGCCCTCAGGGAAGTCGTCGGGGCCCGTCGGCTTTGTCTGTGACGACGGTGAGAGGTCACTCGCCGGCAAAGGTGGCGCCGGCTTCCTTAGGGTTTTGCGTCCGAGAGAGTAAACACAAAATGAATGGCACTATTTGTTATTTACTAGGCTTTTTTGAAAAATTGAAAGTCATCATATCAGAGATTACAAGCATTTGCATTTGCATTTCTAATCAAGAGGATTTTATATAACTTTGAAGCAATCCAGAGTTCATCTTCTTGACACTGAGCCTTTTGAAGATGCATTTGAACTTAAGACTAAGAGCAAGCGCCCAAAGCTATTGGCAGCCGATTATGAGTCGTTGGTTCAGAAAGCTGATGGTTCTCAGGGTATATGTCTATATGAATGCTTTCCCCCCCCCCCCCCCCCCCCCCCCCCTCTTTACCCTTTCTTCCTCTTCTTTCCATTTACTTGGTTGTTCTTTCAATTGTTCATCCACTGGCATAGAGTTCTAAGAAAATGAATCTTGACTTCTGCCTTCGATATGAAGTTTAACACTTTGATGGTGAACACAATGCTCGACATGTCAAACTGACTTCCCTTCTACATGTTTTTGTTTGTGTTTAAGATATGGATGTAAGCTCGGTGCAACATCATCAAGGGGATGAAGAAAAATTCGTATTGCTTGATCTCAACAGTGTTTCTGGGCAACTTGACATCCCGTCAAATGCACCATATGTTCTCTCTGTAAGTTCTATACATGCGAGACACCATTGTTTGAAAATTATATATGTGGGGTGTGTGTGTGTGTGGAGTGTATATGTTGATGTTCAGCAACATTTTGAGTTTATATATTTATTTTGGTAGTTGGAATTTTTTCCATAGTCTTTCGTCCAGTTTCAATTTCTTCTTTGATTCAGTTCTACATGGATCTGTTTTAGTTTCTTCAAATCTCATTACCATTCGTTTGCTTGTATTTTTAGGGTCTGGACACATTGAATCCAGTATTAATTATTGATGACAAATTGAAGTTGGTGAGTTTTTTGCCTATGATAATTTTGTATTGCTTCGAGTGTGAAAGTTAATTATCTAAACAGGTGTTTTTTTTTCCTTTTGTTTTTCCCCTCCAGATTTTGAATATGTTTTCTTTTTTTTCTTTAGGAGTTGTTCAGACAAAATTCTTGTCTTAACATTTGTTGGGATAATTTTTGTCTGACAGTAATTGTCTTCATTTCCTCTTGTTTAAGAATTCCTAGAAGTAAGGCAAAATATATGTAGGACAGATTTTATCGAATACCATTTGTTGAGATAAGGTCATAAATATATGGTACAATAAATACTTCTGTTTAAGTGTCCTTTTCTGGAGTGAAATAACAATCTTGATTTAAAACCCTATGATATCAGCTTTGTGTGGAGATGTCCATGTCTTTCATAAATTATAGTCAGACAATTATAATTTAGGCTTTTAGCTAGCGATAGTCAGAAATTAATCTTTACTTCCTCCTTGATCTTCCAGATGGATATTTTAGCTTTCATCTAATCATTATATTGGTAGTTAGTATGTTACTCAATAGAGATTTTTGCGGTTGATGCATTGATGGAATAACTTTTAAGTAGAATTTAGTACTTTGGTATCATGAACTCCAATTGTTTTATCTTTTGTTTCCTCCTTGATTTTTGTGTTAATTTGTGAGGCTTGGGTCATGTTTCCTTTTAAGCCTTTACTAATACTGGTCTCCTTACAGATAGGTGAATATGAAGAACCAATTGGCACATGCTTGGTTTTCACAGAAGAAGGTGAATGGTTTTGGTTCCTTGTAACATGTCATACTCGGTTTGTTTGCCAAGAAGTTAAGAGGGATTCAGAATTTCCCCCCACTTCCATTAAATCGAAACATATGTAGGGTGTTACAGAGTATTTATACTACTTTTTACTTAATTTCACTTTCATGAAATGCTTGCTTGTTAGTGTTCTAGAAGGGAAGTTTGGGATATAATAAATATCACTAGAATGATGGTTATTGCAACTGCCTTTATTACCTTGGTCGAGCCCCCCCCCCCCCCCCCCCCCCCATATGACAGAAGAAGTCACATTGACCTATTTGATCACAGAGCAATCGTCAATAAAATCATTCCTGCAGCCTCTCTGCTTTCATTTCTGGCTAAGGATGTGTGCTAAATCCGCTTCTCTTTGCAGATGCTACCCTAGTGGTTCATGAAGAGACAGTACCATCCGAAGCAAACATTTTCTCAGGAAAATGTAAAATAGATCCAAATGGAGCGCCAAGCAAGGGTGTAAAACCAGTGGCACGGCTTCATAAGATTCTGAAGTTTAAATTGGCACCTGATGCTGACAATCAATTTGTAACATCTAAGCAGACTGAGCAAGTCTGAAGAATTCTTCGGTTTTCCAAATCCACACAGAATATTGAACTGGGAACTGGAGCCGTTGCATGAGCTTTAAGCTTTGGCCGGATTGGACAAGTTATGATGCTACTGTGTTCTGTTTTTAAAAATAGAGAAAAAACACAGATATGGGTACTTCTTTGCACCATCCTGATTTTGGTAATCTCTACCAAAGCTTCAATTATTATATAACAACGAGATACCCCTAAGCATTTCCTTGCATTTTAGGCCAAGTTTTGAATTAGCTGCGGTAAAAGATAACCAGGTATCTTTTTTTTGAGAATTTTTTTTAAAAGTAAATTTATGGAATGATAAATTTCTTTTTACAGTAAAAATATTTTTAAAAAATAATGTATTACGTCAATTCACGGCAGGATTTATTTTCTAAAATCTACTTGTGCGGGGATACTGTAATATAGTATTTCTTTTAATGGGTGCATTTACCTTTCTAGTTTCTGCAATGAACTTTATTGTATGCACGCCGCTTTGTTGCAATGAACTTTATAGTACATTATACCATATATGAGGGCAATCAATCACCGCCGCTTTGTTGCTTCAGGGTGGGGATTTCCTAATCATCAATACACAAGCCAATCCAACGCATGCACCGACACAACGTTAGAAACACGCGCCAAACTTGTTAGGAAAAGCTAGTCAAAATTAGACTGTCAATATGGAGAGATGATATAAATATGTTAAATATATAATTTTTGAGTAATTTTATTTAAAAAATTTTACCCACACTTAATAAATTAAATTATATAAATAATATATGATATAAAAGATTTTAAATATATTAGTCATAATTTTTTTACAATTTAGAAAGATAATAAATCTCAAGTACTGGCAAAATCTTTTTTCTAATCGGGAGGTGGTTGAGACACGATTTTCCCAAATAGTGCGACATTACTTTTTAGAGTACCCGCACGACAACTTCTCGCACAATCTTTGGAATGGAGAATAGTATCCAGTGATGCAAAAGTCCCGTCATTCTGACTATGTGTCGCCACCCAAAAATCACAGTGTCATCAAACACACGAAAAGACAAGGGAAGTGGAAGCGAATTTGTTGGAGAAGAGTGCAACTTCGGACCGGTCGGGTGACTAGTGTCAATTTACATAAAACAAATCATAATTTGCATAAGTGTAGTAAATTATACCATATACTCATGCACATGTAAATATTTTTTTTTACAGTTATGATTTACCCCCACCCTCCGTCGCTCTCTCTCTCTCTCTCTCCATCTCTCTCTCTCTCTCTCTCTCTCTCTCTCTCTCTCTCTCTCTCTCTCCCTCCCCCCCGGCCTACTCTCCCCTTCATCAAATCTCTGATTGTTGCTCCCCTCGAGCTCAACCAAGAAAGATGTGGGCATTGACGAGAGGTGAGGGTATTTTCACTTGAAGTCGAATCTTCCACCGAAATCCATAGGGGCTAGAGTTGGGGTTTTCATGTACCTAACAATATATGAGCTCTCAGGTTGTGTACAATGTCAGATTGAGTTATGTAGTTACTTCTTTTTACCAGCTAAATTTATGTCATATTTTGAAGCCAAATCGTTTTTGTTTATTAAGGTTGGTGGATTGAATATGGTTTGAATTTTCTAGTTTCGTATAGAAGTAATTGCCACTTGTTTGTTTCTTGATTTAAGCTTTCAGAGTTCAGACTATCAGTTTTTCATAGAAATGGATATTGAGCAATGTTGGATTTAGGTATTTAAAAAAAAGGGACAAAAATAGCAGTTGCTTTAAGGAGAGAGAGGGACGAAAATCATAGAGGAGAAAGGGAGAAAATCACTGATGATGAATCTATTGTTGCATCTGCTGCTCCTCCACCAAATGCTCTGTTGCTTATGCACTGTAGATTTGCTCCAGCAAAAGGCTAGTTGGTAGTGAAAGAAAATGAGGAAGAGGAGAAAGATGAAGATGAAGATGAAGAAGGTACTGGAAAGAGAGAAGGGAGAGGAGGTTTAACTGGATGCACATCCACCATAAATATGATAAGTCTGCTATGTGTTGGATTTTTACTTGTAAGTGTAAATGAGAAATACACACTCGACCGTTTTCACCTCCAAAATCCCACGAAATTCCACACACGTAGATTCCTTAGTGTGTGTGTGTGTGTGTGTTTGAGAGAGGAGAGAAAAAGTCACTGATACAACGGGCTTAGACTAGAGAGAGAAAAGCATGACAACTAGGAAATTCCGCCATAAAAGAGCGCTCGAAACCCTAGAACTTTCTCTTATGTCGTAATGGAATACTTTTGTCAATTCGCTCCCTGAATTCATTATTTTGGAGCTTAATTTAGCAATTTGTCGGCTAAAAGACCAGTGATTGGCACTGTAAAGCTTCACTACTTCCACTTGGTGAGATTTCGCCAATTATGTGCTTCTCTTCAGCTCTTTGATTTAAATTTGTTCTCCAAAACCTACAATCGCGAACTAAGCTTCCCCACCCCCACCCCCGACCCCTGGGACTTAGCCAATTTTTGTACTATTACCTCCATCCTTCTGCGATCTTTGCTATCACCTCTCCTATTATTGGATCAATTGTCTTAAACTTTTTTCTTGTTTCAATGGTGACAGTTAAAAAAGTGATTATTTAACATTACATCGACCGTTGTAAAATGAGAAAATGGTAAATTGTCATGTATTAATCGTAAAAAGAAATGAAAATTACCACGCATGGAAAGAATATGTATGACTTGGTTTTTGCTTAATCTGTATCTCCACTATAGTATAATGTATTTCACTAAAACGTTTTAATTGCTCTGTTCTGCCGAGCACAAAAATATATGCTTTCCTGGATGTTCTGTTTCTTCTTTTGAGGTAATTAAGATTAGATAAATTATCCAAAAAAAATGAAAGGGGAGGGAGAAAGGATATCTAGAAACATAATAAAACATGTAGTACTAAACTGATGAGACATATTATAGATAGTTGAAATTAATCCTGAAATATAATCAACAAATTCTCCATTGATGAACAACTTTGTGCACTTAATCGTCGGGTTCTTCACTAAAGAGCTGGCTGAGCTATCATCGGAATTATAAGTTCAAAATTTATTCGGTGATAATAAATAGAGAATAAAACAAACCAGCTCAGGTAAATCCTAATCCAAGTTGAGGGAGGAAATTATCACAAAGCATATCTCATAAATCAATCGTGTAAAATTATGATTCACAAAAAGAGTTGGTACAGGGTATCAGAACATGCTAGCTATTCCCCATTGATGAAGATGGACAAAATTCCTAGAATAGAACCTAATATCAAGAGCTTCTCGACAGTTGTTTATCAATTTGCTGCATACTCAAACACGGATTGGGCATAAATATGCAATCTTTGTATTTGTGAAAAGAAAATTGATACTTGCAGTCGTAAGTGTGCAAGCACCGTGCAGTCGCTTTGAAAAAAGTGAATAAATATGAGACTCACATGAAAAAAAATAATTTTTTAATAGTAGATCCTACTTTTTTTCAAAGCGACTGCACGGCGTTTGCGCATTCCACGACTGTATGTAGCATTACTCTTGTGAAAAAGAACCTACAAAGCTTCTATAGCTGGAAAAATCAAATTTAAACGTTTATAGGCAGTTTCCAATTCTATTTTGCTCCACGAGGTCAATGAGTAAATGTACTAAGTGACAATTCTTTTCTTTGTACCACATCGAGCAAAAGCTAAAGATTCAAATATTGAACCTCCTGAGCATACAATTTCTCGTGGACTAAACAAATTGTTACTTTACATTATACTTAGGGGTATAATTGGTCCAGTTTTGGACAAAATTTGGGACCGAACTGGTATACACCGATTTTACATTTGCAAGAACTTATACCGCACCGGTTACCCTTATAAACCAGTACTTTCAGTTTTATTGGTTCAAGTCCAATTTTTTGATTTTTAATATATATTAAATCTTTAATCTCTTATATTTATATATATTAATATATATAAATATTAGTAATACACTAATACTATTGGTATATTACTATTACTATATGTTTGTGATAATATAGTAATTAATATATTAATATATATTAGCATTACTAATATATCTACCAAAATGAATATGTTGAGAATTTATTAAGCCATAAAATGTAATTAATATATATTTTATATTTAAAATATATGATCAAATAAATGTTTATGTTTAAGATTAAAATCTTATGTTATAAATTATAATATAACATTATTTCATATATAATTATAATTTATAAAAAATATTATATATAATATTACAAATTAATTAAAAATATATAAATATGCAAATCAGACAATTATGTGTTAGTCTCAGTTTCGGAAGAATTTGCTCTAGGAATTATGTGATCTCGTGCTATTGGTTCTCGAGAATCTGCTGCTGATAACACCGAATATTAGTTTCTTTTTTCTTTCTTCCTATGAAAACTGACAATTATTTGGTTGTCGAGAACGCCGTTTTTCGTTTATAGTAAAATTTAAGAATAAGCTGAGTAGTGAATACTGAGAAAATGTACGAAAATAAAGAACCAAAAGATTTTCTACTGACGCGAAATAATTTATAGCTTTTTTGTTATTCCTTGAAACAAACTATGCAGAGAGTGGCAATCTTAGAAATAATTAGAATCACTTCCATGCTTCTTTTCCCCATTGAGACTAGGCCAGATTCACTCTGCAGCCATCCTAAAGTAAGATTGCTTTATTTTTACAGCGTGTGGCATGGGTTAGTGTTGAAGGTTCATGTTATGAAGCCATTAGTAGAACTCACCCTTAAAAACTAGCTTATAAGAGAAGGGTGCCTAAGGGCTTATAAACCTTCAACCAATCTCATACTTAGTCGATGTGGGATCGTAACAACCACTACGCTCCGCAGCCGACATCCACAGCGGTCTCAGTGCTCACACGGGCTGGCTATGCACTAGGTCTTTTCCTAGTTCCGGGCAAACACTGCCATGCCGGCATCACCCCCCATGCTGCACGATTGCAACCATCGCAACATGACCTTAGACGTGGGGTGGCTCTATACCATTTTTTATGAACCCATTAGGTAGAACTCACTCTTGAAAACTAGCTTACAAGGAAAGGATGCCTAGGGGCTTATAAACTATCAACCAATCTCATACTTAGTCGATGTGGAATCGTAACAGTTCAGGATGATTTACCTTCAAGGAGCGAACTTCTCCTTATATATTTATGGTTTGCATGATGTAACTATCTGCAGCTGGCCTGCCTTCTGAACTGGGCTCATCTTGCAACCTTCAAGTCTTACTACATTGGTACAGCATTAAGTTTGGCTGATGCATATCTTTGTGAGCTACTTCATTGGTATGAGCTGGAATTAATTCTGTTACTTAGACAACAAATTCTTAAGTCATGAATTTGATTAAGATTCTGTTACTTCGCAATTCTTTGATTGTAAAGAATCTGGTTTAGTTTAGTAGCCTGTTAGATCGGTAATGATGTTTATTATTTAATGTTTCTATACTCAAAAGCAGTTTAATGGGTTTTGACAGCAACATATGGGAACCAGGGGAGTTATTAGTGATAAGTGGTCTATGAGGGTTCTGTGGCTCTGTGCAATTGGAAGTGCAGTGGGTACGCATTCCTAACCCTTTTTTGTTATGTGAAACTAATCTGATCTGACAATCCCCAACCCTTTTTTGTCATAGTTTTCTATCAATGAATCTTATATGATTGCCTAATCGAAAGGTTGCAAGTTTATTTGTACTAATTGCCTCAATGATCTTTTTTTTTCCCTGCCTCCTTGGTGGTGGTGCCTACTACTTGTTTAGGCCTATATATGGTTGCTGTAGAAAGACAAACGCAGAACAGGAACCGGATGTTGGCTGAGAATTTGAAGGCAATGGAGGGTGAAGGCAGCGACGAGCATGCTTAAATACAGGCATGTAACATGATAGAAAGTTTGTAAAATCTTTTTAAAGTGCTTTCCCAGGTTTCCAGATTGGGCCATCTGTTTATGCACAATGTTTCTTCTTTCCCTTTTCTCCCTTCTCATGGCATCAAATTTTCCAAACTGGTCGGCAGGCCTCTCATTGATAATTATTTACTTTCTTTTTAAGTTTAGACCATAAATTTATCCCATGCCAACAGTGATTTATACACATTATGCTCCTTGAGGGATCGCCATTAGGTTTATAATGGCAAATTGAATGAGTTTACTGGAATTTGCCATTTCCCATGTTATTTGTGTAGTTTGCTCGTCAGATGCGGATGATGCATGGCTTTTATATATATTCCTTTAAAGAACAATCCCTAGTACTCATCTGGAGGCCTCCACTTACCGCTGACGGACTGAGACATTGTGGTAGAAGGGATCTAACCACTTGCGGAAAATTAGGGTCTTGGAGACTGTTCTGCTCCGAGTTACTGAAATCCTCCAGCTGCATGCAGTGGCTACCAAACCCATACCAAGTAGCCAACCGTGTCAATATAGATATTCTCCATGTCAATGTAGAAATCCTCCAGATGTAAGGGCATGGAACTGTCTCCCCAACATTGAGCCCATGGAGGTGAAAAAGATTATAAAAAAAAAAAAAAAAAAATGAAAGAGAGAAAAAAAGTAAAGTGCCACCAAGGAAGATCTGAGACACCAGCCTGAGACTATAACGGGCGCCAGATCAATTTCATGACCAAGACAAATCTCAACGTGTAATTCTCATACTCGACACGTTGGAGTCAACTCAATTCTCTGAAAATATTTCCAGTCAAATATTGACATTGCATAAAGTTTGTCTTAGCATGACTTGATATGTACACTTTTTTCCAGCACGACGGATCTGCAAGCTCAGTAGACAATATTAACAGTGACAAATGATATCAGGTAGCTTGAAGACATAATCTGTGGATGATGGTCTATAGGAGATTAAAAAAAAAAACAGAACAAAAAACACAGACAAAAATCTGTACTACTGACTGTAAAACCAGAGAATGCCAGACTGAAGTTATTATGTGAACCAGTGAGAGTACTGCATACCATGATGAAGCCCTCACGGAGTGTAAGGTAATCAGCACGAACCACCGAATGCCCAAATTGCCGGAAGAAACATGTCTACAATATAAATGAACCATAAAGCTTAATATAAATTTTACACCAACTCAACAACCTCGAAGAACAATAAAAAAGAATGTTTTTTCAATGAGAAATATAAAATTGCTCTTAAAGTTGAGAGAGATAGAGGAGAAAGAAAGTACACATGAACTGACATCACTAAAAAGCAGTAGAAGAAACTGAAAACAGCATGGTGGGGGGAGGGAGAAAGTAAATATTATCCGCCTAGCAATTACCACATGTTGGTTCACTTGCACATGAAGACATTTACTGAAACTTTGAGGAATGAATCCACAAATCTCAAGCAATTACTGCCCTTACAACTGCATCATGACAATGTTGCCCATCATGAATCCACAAATCTTTCTTTATGCTGTTTTATCAATTATATATTACTAGTCCATAGTCTAGAGTTTTCTTTGTTTTTTCAGGCACACTATTATATTAAGCAGACAGTACAATACAGGAAACTAAAGAAAGTAGTGCACCTACCACCCAGACAAGGAAACTATTCCTGACCAAAGGATTCGATGCGTGAAACTTGACAAATGCTGATTGCCTTTGCAGTGTCTGCTCTCTCGTGATTTCTATTACACAATAGATTTATTAACAATTCAAAATGCAAATTATCGAAGAAAAAAATGACAGAAACCATAAAATGGTGATACTTATTCACATCAACTAATATATATGATTGCCAATTATAAGCATGCTGAAGAATATAAATGATCACTCAAAAACCAGTACATTACTTTGAAAACTGTGACTGCATGTTAAGAATAGTTCCCATTCTTTGTAAGTTGACTGAGAGTCAAAAAGATGCATAATGTACTAGTTACCAAGTAAAAGGCTTTAACCAAAATGTGGGAGCCACTAAAGATGATCGGTATTCAATTATACTTACTACCACTTTAGAGCTTACCAGTTAATGAACCGTGCCGGTCCATGTAAGCCTCAATCTCCCATACCCTCCAACTAGGGGTGATCAACCGGGCCGGATTTTTTTTCGGTTCGGTCTGAAACCCGGAATCCGGGTGGGTCCGGGCGGTTATCCGCCCAGATTAAACCCGGGCGGGTAAAAAAATTTAATCCGGGCGGATAAAAAAATTTCGTACCTGCCCGGATCCGGTTACGGATCTGGTTTTTAACCCAGTTTCCGTAACCGGCTGCTTGTTTTTAAAAACAATGGATTCTCATCTTCAATTCTTCGAGTCCACTTTCCCAAGTTTCCTTCTCGTCTCATACTCGTTTGTGTCTGTCGCTGAAACAGTGAAACCCTAGCCCTCATCTCACTGGTTTGCACCTCTTGAGCGCCTCTCTGCCTCTCATTTCACTCGAGTCCTCGAAGGTTCAGAACCCATTTATCTCAATTGAGCTGAAAAGTGAAACCCTAGCCGCTAGCCGTCACTGCGAGCGCCGAGTCTGCGAGCCCCATCTCTCTCTCTCAACTCTGAAACCTACGGTATGTTCATCTCTCTCGCTCGGTTTATATAGATATTTTTATGTTGTGTTTAAAGTTAGATGCACTTTGGATTTGAGTAAGTGGGTTTGGATTTGTGTGGGTTGTTGGTTCGTTTTTGGGTTGTTGGGTTTGATTTTTGTTTGATCTATGTTTTGTTGTGTTTTAAGTTAGATGCACTTTGGATTTATTTTTTTCATTGGTTTCCGAAACATATTAGAAAAACATGAAATAAAAACTATATTACAGTAAATTATATGGGCTGGCCTGAGGCAGAGTAGTAAATTACAGTAAATTATAGTTCAAAAATTTCGAGTCTTAGGAGGCTCCAACTATGAATCTGGCAAAATTGTTACAATGTCATACGAAATACCAATACAACAAAGACGTATTCTATTTTAATTGCTTTCAACGAAACAACTCTGCATATTAAGAGAATGAGTACGCTTCAGAGAAAGATGAATGCAAAGTCATTCAATAATGTAGCGTTCCTTTCAAAAGTTTTTTGAAAGACTATTTATAATTTTTATATGCACAGTATGGGGGGGGGGCATATAAAACACTCTTATTTTGACATATACAAAGTCAATATAATAGGTCCTTTAGAACCTAAAGCAGTGCAAAGAGATACTACTGGTAAAAAACTATGAAGGTATGTTCTGACAACTGTACTAACTAGGACCTATATGGTACTTGATCAGTCCATGTTACTGAACTTCGTTAGCATTCATTTCTGCATGGACAGGTGGTTTATTCTGGTGATAAGATCTGTTTGGTTCCTGTTCTTGTATAAATTTACAGTCTGGAATAATCAAAACTGAAATATCTAGTTCCGAACCAAAAGAAGCAACAAAAGATTCAAGATATTAATTACTTCATCCAGAGGTACTTGTTTCTCTGACTGCAAGCAAACCATCTCAGTAGCTCGGACATTGCTTCATGGTTTCCATCGACATGTGCAACTTCTCCATTTTCTTTCATTGCTCTTTTGGGTGTTCACAACTTCTTAAACGGGGAAATCAGTACTCTCCCACTTCCTATATCTACTTGATAGAATTAATTGGCCATAAAGAAGTATGCAACCTCTGATTAAGATGACCCAGTAGTACCTTGCCCATGTTGCCAGGTCTTGACCCATATTGACAATATAAAAACAAGAAGATTCGACATAAATATGATATCATACCAAAACAAGACATCAATATTTCTCCAAGTTTTTGCATCTCCTAGAACAACTAAATTTAAAAGAAAATGAACAAGGAAATTCTCGGTTATGTTTAGTGTTAGTATACCACAGAATGTACAACCTTCACAATTGCCAGCAACATCGTTAAGCAGCTGTAAGATATGTGAGTTATTGCCATGACAAATATGAACCGGTGCAACTGCTCAAGACCTTGATACGACACAAATGGCTCGTATATAATCATTCTAGCACTTTCTTCTTTTCCAAAAGTTGGAAGAATCGTTTGGGAAAATCTATCGGTAGTTTTGACACAAAGACTTGAAACATCTCCATCCAATTGCAAGCTAGATTGCCCCCACCACTTCGCAATGTCCAGCTGCTTTAGCAAAATAAAGTTGATAAGAAAGGTCTTTTCGTTGTATGGTGTTTTTCTAACGCCTCCCATCACGGCAGAAATCGCTGAGCCATCTTCAACCGTTTCAATTAGAGACAGTAAAGACAGCTGAACTTGACATTACAAAAAGAAAATTGGGTTCTAACCACATGTCATCCTTTTGTGTGCTTCAATCCACGGGTCACCCTCAAACATCTTTTACGTCCAAGTTTGATTTGATAACGCACTCAATAACTAGGTTGCGCATGCTATGCTATGAGAGAATGCCTTTTCCACTTTTAAGAAGTGTTTTTAAATATATTGATGTATTTTTTTTATTTTTTAAAAATATTTAAATATATTAAAAAAATGTAAAAAAAAAAAAAATTCCAGCTGTAAAAGTGAGACCGCACAATAGCCCACCCTTTATATATTCTAAAATCATCAAAAGACAACATATTAAATCATTCAACTGTCTTAATTATTGATCTGACAATCATTTCATTTCTTTTTAACCATCTTAACAGTGGGATTTGGAGATAAATAATACTTGAAATTGATTTCTCAAAGGACGAGACAGTTTATATTGATAATTCGTACATCTCGTTAAAATGGAAGCCTGTTCAGATTTTAACCCTCGTTAGGCTCGTTGTACCAACCATCAGTAATAAACTAACCATCTAATGCTATAATGAGTAGACACCACCTGCACCGTTTTGGACCTTGACGTGTCGCATAGCTCAGAGCATTAGGATTGGTGTAGCAAAGCAAAATGCATTTACCTCTTCCAACGTAGACAATTTAATAGGATTGTTAACTAAATCTTGATTTGCATTTACATTTACCTACACAAAATGCTAGTGCTTTAGGTATGCTTTGGAATTGTTGGACCCAAGGCTAAAAAAACCCACTTTTATAGTATGCTTTCCTGATTTTTCCTGGCTTGCACATGTTGGGAAAAGAACAACTTTGCAATATGGTATAATTAGGACGAACTAGCAATTTGATGCATCTGTAACTTAGAAAAACAAAATTTCCCAGACTAGAGAGGACGACTGTCGAACCCTGATACAAAGCAAAAACCTATGACTCACTAGCAGGAAGCTGGTCGGAAATCTTGTCCTCAGTTGCTGGGAGCAGCTCCGGCAAATCACCCATTGTGGGGTGGAGCTGCTTGGATGTCTCAACCTCAGTAGCTGGAAGTGGTGCATCTGTGTCGCCCTTCAACTCATTCTCACTGAAGAGATCCCTTTGAACGGGGACTGTTTTTTGTTGCTGGGATGAGATAACATTTGCAATGGCTTTAAAAGCTGCAGATACCTCACTACTCTCCACACCTTCATCTTTGTCAGTACCAAAAATATTGGGTTCCTCCAATGACTCGTCTTGTCGTGGAGGGGGCACAAAAAAGGGTATCTTACCCCTCTGCCAGTCGTGGAGGACCATCTTTGCCACAGTCGTCAAGTCAGGTTCCCCACCCTAGGCAGCCCATTCATAATATAGAGTCGGTCACGAAGCACAACTGTTTATTTCAATAGCAATACATGAAGATTTCACCGTTAAGCATTAAAGTTAAAAGAAGAACCTTCAAAAGCTTGCCAGTCAATTTGCATAGCTGAACCAGAAAGTCGTTTTCATCATCCCTGAGAACATCACAATAAGAAATAATTAACATATTAAGGACAGCGTTGGGTAAAGGATTAGTAATCTCACACAGAAACCTAGACAAAAGCAAGTAAAATAAAGTGTTGCAACAAAGTAATTGCACTTCACTGCACTTGTCACAGATTCTTAGATTAGAAAACAAGGCAGATATATATATATATATATTTTGATTGGTAGAAAACAAGGCAGATATTGAACTACCCTGTTCTCTAATTCACTAAAGTCAAACTCAAAGATAACAATCGCCTGAAATTAATAGAAAGCAATAGGTAATTTGTGAATATTTGAAACT
This sequence comes from Juglans mandshurica, assembly GCA_022457165.1. Classification (NCBI taxonomy): domain Eukaryota; kingdom Viridiplantae; phylum Streptophyta; class Magnoliopsida; order Fagales; family Juglandaceae; genus Juglans; species Juglans mandshurica. The sequence continues at coordinate 1,740,697 of CM039632.1, read as the reverse complement.
TTGCTCATTGATGCATCTCTAAGGAAGGTAAGTCAAGAAGGTGTAAAGGGACATTTGCCAAGAAACACCTGGGAAGCCAGGATGCTCTAGGAAGTTCTAGTCATGCCATGATATCACTAAGATTCCAACTAGAGAGAGTGACACACCAGTCTTTTATCTTATATGCCCTTTCCAGGTGCTCCTTCTTTACACGTTTCAAAACTTCTCCAATGTGTTCAGCAGCATCCTCCAAATTTGTGACACGTACCTGGACACAAGGAAAAATCCTTATTTTGAAAGGATATATATGATCATAAAAAGAAATTGCTCAACAAGCCACAGGAAAACATTAATATGAAACAAATACACACACAGCGGAATTCCCTGGCTTCAAAAGGATTAGGGCGCAATAACTGATTCGATAAAGACCCAATATTGCAAAAATTGGGGGAAAGCAAGCGAGGGGACCATATATAATAAAGTAAAATCCATATAAGTAAAAGCCCCAAACACAAGATATAAAGTATAATTTAGTTTACCGCTCCAATGGAGCCATTCTCATTGAGAAAGTGAAATATATAAAAACTTATAAGATAAAACATTTGAACGCGAAAATCAAAATAAAGTTGTGACGCACCATTAGAGATGTTTACATATTGTTATACAAGGCCAAGACCAAATATTAGGAAGAATAGCTATAATGATAAATATTTCCAATTAACAATCTTCTACTTAATTGGAATATCGAGATGTGAGGTTGCATGAGTTTAGATCAGTTTCTGTCCTAAGAAACACTAAAATAACCAAAACGTTTCAACTCAATTTCAAGACATTTTGTGTACAGAGATCCAAAGAAAGCTCAAGTCATATCTAGACTTAATACTCCAAAAGGACTAGTCAATATCACAATTCAAGCCTATAGAATCATTATAAATTGCAAGAACTTCTCCCTCCTAGACAATGTGGGATCCCATTCACCATCCTCATATAATAAATTTGGAGTATGGCAATTTCATGCCTCTCTAACTCCCCCAAAGAACTAAAGAAGCTCAAACCACATCTGAGCGCATACTCCAAAAAGACTAATAAATATATTTTTTTTGGTAAGTAAAAAAGACTAATAAATATCACAATTGGAACCCAATGAAATCATTATAAAATGCAAGAACTTATCACTCTTTGACAATGTCGAACTCCATTCAGTATCCTCACATGCTAAATCTAAGGTATTAATTACCCTTTGAACATGAGGCCTATTATAAGTCACTTTAACATAAAGGACTATCATGTAGCACAACTCAATCATGATTACACTGATCCATTGGGTCATTCCTAGCAAATCAATGCTTCAAAAATGGTTACAAAATTTACTATAGAAGCAAACGATTAGAACATACCACACCCTTAAGTACAATATCTGTTTCAGAGTCACTGTTTTGGTAAACAACCCCAGGGCAATCAATCAAGAAGATCCTCTTTGTGAGGGTTATATACTGCCACACTTTAGTCTCGCCTGGAATTGGAGCAACCTTGCAAACCTTGCGTGAAAAAAAGGCACACAAATATGTCAGCTATCAAAACCATTAACGTAGCAAAATCATCATCCTTGTTAAAACCGGACTCACTTTTGACTCATAGCTAAGCAAATTGAACCCCTCCATCATCAAGGAATACTGAGATAAAAAATCCTAACTGGACTGTCCTTTGCAAGAAAACTTCCTTGTAGTGACAGTAATACTAAATATCAATGCTCTGCACAATGTGAAGCATCTGGAGAAATCCTCTTGCAATGGTGTCATTGAAGCAGAGAAGACAACATCCGAATTACAAAGATTGTACATGAAAAAAAAAAAATTACTTTGCACTGACAAAAAACTGAAAAAATTATTAGCTTTAACCACCACCATTACAGCCATGAAGCTTGCAGCATGAAGTTAATTATGATTTTTTTGTATTTAGCCTCATAAAGATATCTCCACACTAGCACGTGTGATGTCATCCATGCAGTAGGCTGAGTAACAGCCCCATGTAATGACACCACAAGCACAGAGCAAGAAGGTTCAGAATGTTGCAAGACACACGACATCCATAACCCCCTCCCCCCCCCCAAAAAAAAAAAAAACAAAAAAACAAAAGCAGAACAAAAATATGCTTTGAATGTATGCAGATTCTGTCTAGGACTAGATGCCTGAGCTCATATAATATATTCATAAATCCTAACATTACGGGATAATCAAAGTCTACCACAGCATATAGCCAAAAGAAATACCAAGCATACAATTTGGATGCAATACACAGCATATAACCAGAAGATATAGATGCATTTATAGAACTACGTCTATGCAAAAAATATGCATGCGTGTCTATAATTATTGGCGTTTGTGTTTCTGCAACTCTGATAAAATTGCATAAAGAATGTCAAAAAACCAATAGAAAAATGTCAGAGAACTTTTTTTTTATCGGTAGAAAAATGTCAGAGAACTGCAACATTGTAGGCAGCAAAGAAGAAAGAGAAATCTTACATTTTTTGTACGCAGTGTGTTAATAACTGAAGATTTTCCCACATTAGGATACCCAACAAATCCAACAGATATAGCTTGCTTGTCACTTTTTAACCGAGCGAATTGTCTCAATACTGACAGAAGAGAACCCTATTTCCAACAAAGATACAATTTTGAAAAATAAACATTGGAACCAAAAGGATTAACATATCAAAAAACGTATACAAAGCTTTAAGCTTCTATATTAAGAACAAATCGAAGACATTGACCAAGAAGAATTGAATAAGCGTTTATCACATAAGCTATTAGGATCTTTGTTTAGACTTTACTATAAAAAAGGATTTTATGTGTTGGATTAGTTGTATTAGAGGGTTAATTAATTGCATACTTGTATTTAGAATTTTTTTATAAGTAATAAGAAGTTCTATTCATTAGAAAAAAGACATAGCCCAAGTACACATGATGTATACATGAGACTCGTATTTGTAACTTTTAATGTTTAAACTTATATAAAAGGAATTTTAATGTTTAAAGAATTCTTAATCCTTGCGGTATGGAATGTAATGAAGTAGCATACCTAACCTTATCGGAAAGGGGTTTTACATGTAGACCATTTTTAACATAGAAAACTGCACATCCTGTAAAGCTAAAAGCCTTTTTCTTTTCTCAACAAAATAAATGCAATGATGAAGGAGAATGGAAATTGAAAGTGTGCAATATGGCACTGTAAAGAAAAGGTGTGATAATATTACAGAAAAAGAATTTAAATGGAGATAACAATGACTAATATGCAAAGCATATGACAAGTTGTTGGAATTCAAGAACTTAGCCGTTCTTATCTTGAACACATAAGCTGAGAAGGGTACCTTGCCAAAAGACTTGTTGATGCTCGCATGGAACGCTAGAGTAGGGTATTCCTTGGATAACACTCTAAGCCATCCTTTTGTTGCCCAAGCAGGAATCAAATCGCACTAGACAAACAGGTATTAAAATCTTCAAGCAGCTCAGGTGGGAACATGGAATAATAAGGAAATCCTTGACGGTCACATAAAAGTCTCAATTTGTAAGATGAAACCAACCTTGTTTAACAGAAGAATCAAGTGTTTATGCTTGCAATGCTCTTTCAAATGTCTCTCTAGATGGTAACATCTAGTACCTTGTGGGTCCCTCGCATCCAAAACCTGAAATGCATAAGAACAAATTGAAGGAAACAAAAGAAAACTGGAGGGGGAAGGAAAGATGTTCGATTACACAAAATGTGTCCGACTAGTGGTACCTTGGCATGAACAAGCATGGCCAGCAAGCATAAGCAATTATCGTTGATAGGTTAAAAAGATTTATAGTTTTTAAGGAAAATATATAGAAATATCAGATTATTCTAACCATCTATGTAATAAGCTCCTTCCATGACATTTACGCAAATTTTTAACCATCCAAAATAACGTCGAGGAGGCTGAAGCAAGCAATACTGTGAACATAGAACATCAAGGACCCTAACATACGCTTCTTTAATAGCAAAAAGAAGCAAAAGTTTTTTACTTATCAAAAAAAAAAAAAAAAAAGAATTACAAGTTCAATGTCTCACCATATATTTCCTAAATCTAACCCATGTAAAAAAATAATTTTATTCATTCCAGCCAAGCAAAAAAAGAAACACAAACCTGGACAACCACATCTGAAGAATCAATTACTTTATAAAGCTCGCCCCATATACGTTTACTTTGACCTTTCTCGAACATTGTATGCCGAACCAGATCCCTAAGTCCATCTTCTTCGTTTCCTTCTACAGAGGCACTAGCAGCATGTTTCTCCTCAAAGACATCTAAAGCAATCAATAAAAAGAATATTAAGTAAATCATTATTTTAAATTTGATTAAAATGAGTTAATCACATCAGCTGCTATACAAAAATTTTCCACATCTGTTCCAACCATGATCCAGCCCTAAAAGAACAACCAAGTAAATGGAAAGAAGAAGAAAGGGAAAAGTGGGGGAAAAAAGCATTCATATACCCTGAGAACCATCAGCTTTCTTAACCAATGACTCATAATCTGCTGCCAATAGCTTTGGGCGCTTCCTCTTAGTCTTAGGTCCAAATGCATCTTCAAAAGGCTCAGTGTCAAGAAGATGAACTCTGGATTGCTTCAAAGTTATAAAAAATCCTCTTGATTAGAAAAGCAAATGCATGGTAATTTCTACAAGAAAACCAAAGTTCTGCCTAGGAAGATTTCGTGAAAAATAAATCATGTTAATGTTTAACTGGAGGTTGGAAATAATCAGCAAAAGGGGCCCAAGTTTCTCATAACTTTTGTTTTTGGTCAAGTATGTTTCTCATTCATTATGAGGCATTATATTATAAATACGAGTCATTTTGTGACTTTTTTTTTTTTTTTTGAGAATTTCTTTTTACTTATAAAAAAACCTAACTACGATGAAAGCAAGAGGCATGGTGAGACATTGTATTCCCAACAAGATAGGAAAATTTGCAGTCCTCGAGTGAGACTTAGCAAAAGTCAAGCTCATCATTTGACGAGTCCACTTAGAAGCAGTCTAACCTCCAAGCACGCATTGCAGGGACTGCACACATCTAAATCAGGTAAATTTGTTAAACGATATTGATTAACACTTGAAAATTTAATCATCAATCCACTGCCAAATATATTATCGACCAACCTCAAGTTAACCATGAGTGCTTATGTCCCATAAAAGGTGACCATGGAAAACAAATGTTCCATGAAAGGAGGCAGACAACTATAGTTGGGCTAAAAACAGTGCGAGAGATTTGCCATTTTTCTTTGGGTGTACAATGCGTAATTCACCTTCTGATTCCTGCTCAAAAATTGAAAAGGGAGCTCAAATTAAGCAAGCCTGCATACCTTTTGGCGATCATTCAAGAGGGACAAGGGTAGTTTCTTCTCCCTCAAAATGACATTGTAGTTACTGGACATCCGGTTTTGAAGTTCTTCACGGAAAAATTCAAGCTCTTTCTGATTCACAACTCGAGTATTCCCTACAAAATCAGCCAAAAATTACCATGAAAATTGCAAGTTTGTTAATTGTCACCGGACTAAAGATCAGAAGCATTTTCTGCTTTTTAGTGGGAGAACGCTGGATCACTCAAATTTCCACGCCTTAGAATATCGTCTCTGTGCATAATCAGATAGGAAATATGTTTACTAACCTTGACAATCAGCTTCTGAAAAAATTTAATTTCAAAATGGCCTGACATAGGTTTTTAATTCTTAGATATAAGAAGTACTTCTCCCAAAAGTTTATTGTAATTACTTAATAACAGTACATTATTTCTCAAGAACACTCCTCTATGCCTAATGTGGTGTTTATGGCTAGAAAGGAATGGACGCTGTTTCGATGACAGAGAACGCTCCTTCGGAGAATTTAGAGAGTTTTTCTTTCAAACTTTTGCTTTTGGGCGAAAACTCTTGTACTGAAAGGGGATTTTTTAAATGTTTCCTTCTTAGACTTTGCTAGTTCCTAGTTCAGCTTGTATATTGTGAAATATGTTTTGCGAGTATTACTCTTTTTCTTTTAAGAGTAATGCTATGGATCAGCCCTTGTTCACGACTAATCCGCAGCACACCTTACGTGTCACGATTTAGCAATTTTTTTGTTTTTTTCTCTAAAAACCCGTTTCTCTCTCCTCACCCATTTCCCCCTCTCCTTCTCGTTTCTCTCTTCTCAGTCGTGTCCCCGTCGCAGCCCATATCCACCGTCGCCGCCGATTCGGCCTCCCACCGCAGCCACTGACCACCAAGCCCGTCCTCCTCCCCCAGCCCGAGGCCCGTAGCTCCTCTGCACGCACGTCCGTAGCCCAACCCCACACACCCACGTCGCAGCTCACATTCCGCCACCTACAGCCGCATGTCGCCGCCCACGAGCACGCCGGACGTCCACCCCTCAGCCATACCCTCCTTCCCCAGCCCACACCGACTGCCCACACCGACCGTTTCTCTCTCCCTCACGGCCAAATCTGCACCGTCGACCGCCACCTCGACAGTCGACGCCCGAGGATGGGTGAGGGGCGGGAGGCCTTGGGCCAGGGGGGAGGCCTTGGGCGACACGGGTTTAGGGAGAAAAGTAAAATTAAAATTTGAAAGGAGAGGAAGTGGGTTTTGTTGGGGGTGTTTTTGGTCATTTTCTTTTGGTGTGTTTTGGATGATCCCAAATAGTGGACTGATGAGAATACTTTTCCTTCTTTTAGTCCTACTCAACCTTCACACACCATGTAAATATTTTTTCAAAGAAAAAAAATTGAAACGGTGCGTTTTAGAGGTCCAGAAATTTGCAAATCCAAATTCTCCCATCCCCCACCCCCCAGCTGGTTCTTCTTCCGCATTGCAAATCCAAATTTCCCCTCCACCCTCGCGTTGTCTCCACCCTAGCTAGTTCTTCTTCTTCTTGGCTTCACCCCTCCGCCCGCATTCTTGCTGCTGACATTTTTTATTATTTTTTTATTATTGCATGTTAGTTGTGTCAAAGCTTAAGCTTGAAAATAAATTTTTTCTTTGTCAATTATACTTATCACGACATAATTTAAGGGAATGTTATTTATATGGTTAACGTATAACACCATTTAAAATATACTACATTAACAAATATAATTAGTATGATAAAATCTAAGATTAATAAAATTACTAAGCTTTTTTTTTTTTTAATAATCAAGCTTTCATTAGTAAAAACTTAACAAAACAAGAAAGTCACTAGTGCAGAATTATTAAAATACAAATTATCTAGCGGGGTTGTGATACCCCATATGATATGTATAAAGGTAGGTGGTGTATGGGATCTCACATTGCTTGAGAATGAGAAGTTCTTACTCTTTATAAGGTTCCAATGGGACTCCAATTGTATCATTGACTAGTCCTATTGGAGTATAGGCCATGTGGTTTGGGCCTTCCATTTGGGCGTTACAAATGGTATCAGAGCCTATCTCAACCAGAAATGTGGGACTTGAGCTAAGCTACCTACAATGGACAAGCCCAACAAGGAAGTTGGGAATTTAAGGGGGATAGATTGTGATACCCCATATGATATGTATATGGGTAGGTGGTGTATGGTATTAGAGGACTATCGCACCAGCTAGAGTTTTTGCCCTTACCCCAGGGGACGCTGAGACATCTAATGATGTGGTTACATGTACCATTCTATTATTATCTCGTTATGCTACCATTTTATTCGACCCGGGTGCCACATACTCTTTTATAGCACGTGCCTATACTTGCTTGAATGAAAGGGTACCAGAGAGTCTTGATTGTTCACTATCAGTTGCAACACCTATAGGTGAACATATAATTTGTGATACCATACGTAGGAATTGTCCTATAGAAATTAGTGGGAGACACCTTCCAGCAGACCTGGTGGTATTTGAGATGCTGGGATTTGACATAATCTTGGGAATGGACTGGTTGTTTCAAAACCACGCATGTGTTGATTGTTTTAAAAAGGAAGTGGTTTTCAAACCCCCCGGCAAGGAGGAATTCAGTTTTTTCGCAGAAAGAAGAAATGCCCCACATCAATTGATATCGGCCCTGCAAGCGACTAGATTATTAAGATAAGGATGTTCGAGATTCCTAGCTAGTCTAGTAGCACCACCTGTAGAAGGACCTAAACTTGAGGATATCCCCATTGTCAGGGAATTTCCGAATGTGTTTCCAGGGATCTTCCAGGGTTGCCTCTGGATCGAGAGGATGACTTTTCAATCGACATCGTACCAGGAATGACACCTATGTCAAAGGCACCATACCGTATGGCTCCAGTAGAGTTAAAAGAGCTTAAGGAGCAATTGCAGGAGTTGCTGGAGAAGGGTTATATTCGCCCTAGTGTGTCACCATGGGGCGCACCAGTCTTGTTTGTGAAAAAGAAGGACGGTTCTATGCGACTTTGTATTGACTATCGAGAACTAAACCGGGTGACAATTAAAAACAAGTACCCACTACCCAGATTGATAATCTTTTTGACCAGTTACAGGGGGCCCAAGTTTTCTCCAAGATTGATCTACGATCGGGTTACCACCAACTTAAGATCAAGCTGGGAGATATTTCGAAGACGGCGTTTAGAACACGCTACGGACACTATTAGTTTTTAGTCATGCCATTCGGTTTGACGAACGCTCCAGCAGCTTTCATGGGCATGATGAACAGAGTGTTCAGGGAGTATGTTGATCAGTTTGTTGTTATTTTTATCGACGATATTCTCATATACTCCAAAAGCCAAGTAGATCATGAGAGTCACTTGAGGGTTGTGTTGCAGATATTAAGGAAAGAGCAGTTGTTTGTGAAATTCAAAAAGTGTGATTTCTGGTTACAAGAGATTACCTTCTTAGGATATGTAGTGTCAAAAGAAGGAATTTCAGTAGACCAGACAAAAATTGAAGCGGTTGTGAAATGGGCCAAACCAACCAATGTGAATGAAGTCAGAAGCTTCTTAGGACTTGCAGGATATTATAGGAGGTTTGTCGAGGGGTTCTCCAGTATCGCAGCCTCGATGACTAAGCTGACAAGGAAAAATGAGAAGTTTTTGTGGACAGAAGATTGTGAAAGAAGCTTTCAAGAGCTCAAGAAGAGACTAATGACAACACCTGTACTCACTGTTCCCTCAGGTAATACAGGATTTGTTATTTACAGTGATGCTTCTCTCCAGGGATTGGGTTGTGTCTTGATGCAGCATGGGAAGGTTATTGCTTACGCTTCTCGACAACTCAAGAGTTACGAAGAGAATTATCCGACACATGATCTAGAGCTTGCAGCAGTTGTGTTTGCCTTGAAATTATGGAGACACTATTTCTATGGGGAGAAGTGCGAGATTTATACAGACCATAAGAGCGTAAAGTATTTCTTTACTCAGAGAGACTTGAATATGAGACAACGCAGATGGTTAGAGCTTTTGAAAGATTACGACTGCAACATCAACTACCATCCAGGTAAAGCTAATGTAGTGGCAGATGCTCTAAGCCGGAAGTCTTCCTCCGGTACCCCTTGCTGCTATGTATACCTCACAGAAGCATATTCTATTAGATATGGAGCGGGCAGGGATAGGGATGGTTATGGATACACAGGCTCGATTGAGTAGTTTGACCTTGGGATCGTCATTGATAGATCGAATAAAGGTTGCCCAAACTGATGATTTAGACTTGGTAAAGATCAGAGGAGAGGTTCAAGAAGACAGAAGACCCGAATTTACAGTATCTGAGGATGACACCTTAAAATTTAAGGGAAGAATATGCGTTCCAAATGTTAAGGAAATAAGAGATGTGATCTTAAGAGAGGCTCACCGGTCACTCTATACTATTCACCCAGGTAGCACTGAGATATATAGAGATTTGAAGCAACAATTTTGGTGGAGTGGTATGAAGCGCGAGATAGCTAACTATGTGGCTCAGTGTTTAACTTGCCAGCAGGTCAAGGCGGAACATCAGAGGCCTTCGGGGTTATTACACCCACTCCCTATACCTGTTTGGACATGTGATGAAATTGGTATGGATTTTGTGTCAGGTTTTCCTAAGGCACTAGGAGGTCAGGATGCAGCTTGGGTAATTGTCGATTGGTTGTCCAAGACAGCTCACTTCATTCCGATTCAAATGACGTATTCTATAGACAGGTAGGAAGAATTATATGTACGCGAAATCATCAAACTGCACAGAATCCCCTCTAAGATTGTGTCAGACAGAGACACCCGTTTCACTTTAACATTTTGGAGGAGTGTACAGAAAGAGTTAGGGACAGAGTTGACTTACAGCACAGCCTTCCACCCTCAGACAAATGGACAGTCAGAGAGGACAATACAAATATTGGAGGATATGCTTAGAGTCTGCGTAATGGATTTCAAGGGCAGCTGGATTAAATACTTACCTTTGATTGAATTTGCATACAATAATAGTTACCAAGAGAGCATTCAGGCAGCACCATATAAAGTTCTTTACAGCCGCAAGTGCCGGTCACCCCTCTATTGGGACGAAGTGGGAGAACGTAGAATCCTTGGACAAGAGATTATTCAGGCGATGCATGAGAAAATAGCGGTCATTCGGAGGAAACTCACCATTGCACAAGAGCGACAGAAAAAGTATGCGAATCAGAGGCGTCAAGAGTTACAATTTGAGGTAGGAAGTAAAGTATTCTTGAAAGTGGCGTCGATGAAGGGAATTATGCGGTTCGGTAAGAAAGGCAAATTGAGTCCGAGATATTTAGGCTCTTTAGATGTACTAGAAAGGATTGGATCTGCAGCATACAGGTTGGCCCTCTCACCACAATTGTCGGCTATTCACGATGTTTTCCACGTTTCTTTGCTTCAAGAGTATGTTTCAGACCCTACACATGTACTAGAGTACGAGCCTCTCCAAGTCCGTGAGGATTTGACCTATGAGGAATTTCCAGTCGGAATCCTTGCACAAAAAGCTCAAGCACTCTGCAAGAAGACCATCCTGATGGTCAAAGTGCTTTGGAGCAACCATACGGAAAAAGAGGCCACATGAGAGTTAGAAGAGGACATGAGAATCAAGTATCCATATTTATTCGATTGAGGTACGTTATCTCGAGGACGAGATTTCTTTTAAAGGGGGAGATTGTAACATACAGGTCCAAATTTAGGGCTTAAAATTAGTATTTTATATATATTTTTTATTTTTTTATATTTATCTATTTATTTATATTTATCTATTTATTTATTTTTATTGTCTTTATTATTTTTAATATCATTTTAGGAAATATACTATCTGTTAAATCGATGATTCTTTTTCCTATCAAAACTTTTGTATAGTTATCCATTAGTTCCCATATTAGATTAGTCTCCTAGTTTGAAACTACAACTCGACTATTCAAAATCTTTTCAGAATCCTTATTCTCGTAGGAATAATTTTTCCAAGTGTAGCCAACTTCAAACCCTAACATATCTACTGAGGACTCAAGCCACTTCCCTCCCCATCGTTTATAAAATCTCACGTAAACCCACTGTTTTAAACACACTAAAATACCCAGATGAACAACAATTTCGCATAAGCCTTAGTTCCTGCCCAGCCTCCACCGACCACCATAGGACGTCGGAGCACCACCCACAGTGCCAGAAACTGCCGGCCAGCCCAACCCTTTCGAGCCCACTCCCTTCCGGTAAGCCCATCACCGTCAGCCACCATTTTCTCTCTCTAATGTTTTCGGTTGATAGTTCTCTCTCTCTCTCTCTCTCTCTCTCTCTCGGTGTCGCATAGCCCCCTCTCCCGTAAGCCTGTGTTCTCTCTTTACTTTCTTTTGTTTCAGTTTTTCCAAAATACCCTTAAAAACACTTGTTCGTAGGTCTCCGTAAATCCTATTGAAGAAACTTTGTTTAAAGTAATTACAGTGTAGTCTACAATGTCTTTGGGAAATTTCATGTTTTAAACCTGTGCATTACGTGGGCTGATTTCCTATATGGGCTGGGTGAGTTCAATTAAACATATGATTTTAAATTGGATTTGCCTTAAGTGTGAGCTGTGTTGTAAGAGTTATTGCTCTAAGGGTCCACATTTCGTTAATCAGGAGAAAGTTTATAAACCATTTTACAGCAGTAAGTCTAAAGGGATTTAAAACATGCATTATTGGGTAATAAATCATGATTAGCCTATCGTATTAATAAACATGTTTCGTGAAATCATTATTTACACGGTTATTTTATAAAATAGATAATATATATATATATATATATATATATTCCCTACTAAAAATATATTTAAGGGATTTTAAAGTATGTTTCTTTTAAAGCCTATTATTTTAGTTAAGTTCCATTATATGTATTTAATTACATGGAATATTACGACATGTTTTTCTAGGAAATTAGTAACGTCTAGTACCTCCTATAGGTAACTCGATATAAGTTGGAAATTAGGAAGCAACGCTAAGAGGTAAATAGTATGATCATATAAATACTTGCGTACTGTGAATATTATTGTTATGTATGAAAATATGATGTGCTTATGATGGTTATTTACGCTACGCTAAGAGACAAGTTAAGGTTAGATTCCTTTCACGATCTTGATGAAATATGAGATTATGCTTGAATGAATGAATTTGTTGTCTGATGGATTTAATGTTACTAAAATCACATGGAAGCCATGAGATGTTCATGTAGTAATTTAACTCAAGTATGCCATGTAATAGAATAGCTAGGTTATGTATGCCATGTTCATGTAGTACTTAAATCATGTATGCCATGTTCATGTAGCACTTGGATCATGTATGCCATGTTATGCTATGTTATGTCATGCTATACCATGTACACGAATATGCCAAACTATGCTATGCCATGTACAGGAATATGCCATGCTATGTTAGAAATGGCCTAATAAATTCTCATGCATTAAGAAATATAAGAAATGTTACGGTGCCACGGACTCAAGCGTGGTTAACCACAAGTTAAGTGAAACACGAACTCAAGTGTATTTTACTCCATGTTAATCAGTTAAGTGAAACACAGACTCAAGCGTGTTTCACTCCATGTTACTCAGTTAAGTGAAACACAGACTCAAGCGTGTTTCACTCCATGTTAAGACAAGATAAACAAGTTATTATGCATTCACGTTACATGGTTGCTTTGATTATGTATGCTTCCGCTCATGATGATGAATATATATGTGCTATGTGAATATGTGATGATATATGTATATATGTGAAGTTTTTCAGAAAGTTGTATTACGTGTATGATTGAGAATTTGTGATGCTATATGTATTTTGTTAAGAATCTTCAGAAACTAAATCCATGCTAGGCCAGATTATGTTTTACAGTATGATGTGCTATTTAATGAGTATTCGACTCATTTTTGTTTGTCGTCTTGTTTTCTTTCATGTCTAATTTTTACAGATGATGTTTATGACAATGCGGAGCTGGGTGGCCAGGAATAGATTTAGTACAAAGAATTAGGAAAGAATAAGTGATATTCACATAAGAATTAGATCTCTTTTACGTCATTCATAGGATTAGTTTATGTTCTTGTACTCTACGTTCAGTTTTCGAGACAATTATGTTCAAATCAGTTTTAACATTTTATCGCTTTTCAATAAATGAGGTATTTCAGGATATGAATCTCTTTACCGGGCATTATGTTATGAATGTTAGTAACATCTCTATCCTATGGGAACGGGGTGTTACAGGGGTCCTTGCCACTATGGAAGTCTAATAGAGGATTTGGATTAAAGAGATGTTTCCATAGGCCTAAAATATACTACATTAACAAATATAATTAGTCTGATAAAATCTAAGATTAATAAAATTACTAAGCTATTTTTTTTAATAATCAAGCTTTCATTAGTAAAGTCTAATAGAGAAGGCGGGATTTGGATTAAAGGGATGTTTCCATAGGCCTGCGTTGAAGCTGCCCATTGCGCCATGTTGTGCGCGCATCGATGAATTTTTTCTGCCTTCCATTCATCAAAAGAGTCAAGGTGGTGCTTAATATCTCTGATGATGGGTTGCAGAATCCAATCTGAGACTGTGGAATTGTTGATTATAGTTTGTATAACCACATTTGAGTCTCCAAAAACTTGATGATGGGTTTCTGTCCTTGCATTGATAGGCACAACACAAGGTACCCAAAACTAAAATTTATTAGAGGTTTTGTTTTTCTATGTCGATTTGCTTCTAGGGTTTGAAAAGAAAGGGTCAGAATCCTCAAGGAGACACATTATTGCATAATTGAAGTGATAGAAATCCTGAAAAACGAAAGAAGAAAAAGCAAGATCGAGTGTTCAATTGTTCATCCACTTGTATAGAGTTCTAAGAAAATGAGTCTTGACTTCTGCCTCTGGTATGAAGTTTAACACTTTGATGGTGAACACAATGCTCGACATGTTAAACTGACTTCCCTTCTACATGTTTTTGTTTGTGTTTAAGATATGGAGATAAGCTCGGTGCAACATCATCAAGGGGATGAAGAGGAATTCGTTTTGCTTGATCTCAACAGTGTTTCTGGGCAACTTGACATCCCGTCAAATGCACCATATGTTCTCTCTGTAAGTTCTAGCCATGCGAGACATCATTGTTTGAAAATTATATATGTGGGGTGTGTGTGTGTGTATATGTTGATGTTTCATAGTCTTTCGTCCAGTTTCAATTTCTTCTTTGATTCAATTCTATATGGATCTGTTTTAGTTTCTTCAAATCGTTTAGTTTCTTCAAATCTCATTACCATTCGTTTGCTTGTATTTTTAGGACCTGGACACATTGAATCCAGTATTAACTATTGATGACAAATTGAAGTTGGTGAGTTTTTTGCCAATTGATGATTTTGTATTGCTTTGAGTGTGAAAGTTAATTATCTAAACAGGTGTTTTTTTTTTTCCTTTTGTTTTTCCCCTCCAGATTTTGAATATATGTTTTCTTTGTTTGATGTATTGATGGAATAACTTAAAGTAGAATTTAGTACTTTGGTATCATGAACTCCAATTGTTTTATCTTTTGTTTCTTCGTTGATTCTTGTGTTAATTTGTGAGGCTTGGGTCATGGTTCCTTTTAAGCCTTTACTAATACTGGTCTCCTTACAGATAGGTGAATATGAAGAAACAATTGGTACATGCTTGGTTTTCACGGAAGAAGGTGAATGGTTTTGGTTCCTTGTAACATGTCATACTCGGTTTGTTTGCCAAGAAGTTAAGAGGGATTCAGAATTTCCCCCCACTTCCATTAATTCGAAACATATGTAGGGTGTTACAGAGTATTTATACTACTGTTTACTTAATTTCACTTTCATGAAATGTTTGCTTGTTAGTGTTGTAGAAGGGAAGTTTGGGATATAACATCACTAGAATGATGGTTATTGCAGTTGCCTTTATTACCTTGGTCGAGCCCCCCATATGACAGAAGAACTAGAAGTCACATTGACCTCTGGCTAAGGATGTGTGCTAAATCCGCTTCTCTTTGCAGATGCTACCCCAGTGGTTCACGAAGAGACAGGACCATCCGAAGCAAACCTTTTCTCAGGAAAATGTATAATAGATCCAAATGGAGCGCCAAGCAAGGGTGTAAAACCAGTGGCACGGCTTCATAAGATTCTGAAGTTTAGATTGGCACCTGATGCTGATAATCAATTTGCAACATCTAAGCAGACTGAGCAAGTCTGAAGAATTCTTGGGTTTCCCAAATCCACCCAGAATATTGAACTGGGAACTGGAGCCGTTGCATGAGCTTCTTTGGGCCTGATTGGACAAGTTATGATGCTACTGAGTTTTGTTTTTAAAAATAGAGAAAAAAACACGATATATGGGTACTTCTTTGCACCATCCTGATTTTGGTAATCTCTTCCAAATCTACAATTATGATATAACAACGAGATACCCATACAGCATTTCGTTACATTTTAGGTCAAGTTTTGAATCAGCTGCTGAATTAAGCAATAGTTTTATTGATTTGATTCTGACTAAGTCAGTCCGGTTTGGATTGAGAGATGATTTGAATAAAATATTATTAAAATATTATTTTTTAATATTATTATTATTTTAATATTTAAAAAAGTTGAATTATTTATTATATTTTGTGTGAAAATTTAAAAAAATTATAATAATAAGATGAATTGATATGAGTTTCCAATCTAAACATGGATTTAATCGTTAAGGCACCTCGCCCCTCGGCATCTCGTTTCTTTATATGGTTTTTTTAAGAAATTTTTTAAAAGTAAATTTATGGAATGATAAATTTCTTTTACAGTAAAAATCTTAAAATATAATATATTACGTCAATTCATGGCAGGATTTATTTTTAAAAAAAATATATAAACACATAACATTTTATACAATAATATTTTAAAATGAGAAATATTTTTATAAAATACCTTATAAAATTAACAACATTTTATAAAAAATTTCTTATTTTATAACATATGCTGTGATACTGGATAAAGTATTTTTTTAAAGAAAAATGATAAAGGCAACCAATCACGCCGCTTTGTTGCTTCAGGGTGGGGATGACCCAATCATCAATACACAAGCCAATCCAACGCAGGCACCGACAAAACGTTAGAAACACGCGCCAAACTTGTCAGGAAAAGCTAGTCAAAATTAGACTGTCAATTTGGAGAGATGATATAAATATGTTAAATATATAATTTTTGAATAATTTTATTTAAAAGATTTTACACACACTTAATATATTAAAATATATAAATAATATATGATATAAAAGATTTTAAATATATTAGTAATAATTTTTTTACGGTTTAGAAAGATAATAAATCTCAAGCACCGGCAAAATCTCTTTTCTGATCAGGGGTGGCCAGGACACGTGTTTTCCAAATAGCGCGACATTACTTTTTAGAGTACCCGCTCGACCGCTTCTCGCACAATCCTTGGATTGGAGAATAGTACCCGGTGACGCAAAAGTCCCGTCATTCTGACTATGTGTCGCCACCCAAAAATTACACGTGTCATCAGACACACGAAAAGACAAGGGAAGTGGAAGCGAAGTTGTTGGAGAAACCTCCCCTCCAAAATCCCACGAAATTCCACGCACGGAGATTCCTGTGTGTGTGTTTGAGAGAAGAGAGAAAAAGTCACAGATACAGCGGGCTTAGACTAGAGAGAGAAAAGCATGACAGCTAGGAAATGCCGCTATAAAAGAGCGCTCGAAACCCTAAAACTTTCTCTTCTGTCTTAGTGGAATACTTTTGTCAGTTCGCTCCCCGAATTCATTATTTTGGAGCTTAATTTAGCAATTTGTCTGCTAAAAGACCAGTGATCGGCACAGTAAAGCTTCACTACTACCACTTTTCTCGGTGAGATTTCGCCAATTATGTGCTTCTCTTCAGCTCTTTGATTTAAATTCGTTCTCCAAAACCTACATTCTCGATCAGCTACAATCGCGAACTAAGCTTCCCCACCCCCACCCCCGGCCCGCGGGACTCGGCCAATTTTTGTATCATTAGTTATTAATCATTTTGCTTTCTGTTGATGTCGTTGTTATAATTCTCTGTTATTTTGATTTTTCCCCTGATTTGCAGGCCAACCCTCGCATTGCTTCGAATTTACGATCCTCCGGGGTGTGGATTTGACTCTTCTGATGATTTATTTCCAATCACTGTTTCAACCACCCGTGAATTTCTCATCTAGACCCCCATTATCCTACTCAATTTCCTATATTTTTCTTCCTTCCGATGTGTTCTTTATATGCTGCTTCAATTGCCTTAGATTTCGCCTAAAAATTTGATATTTCATCAGTGTTCAATAGGTAAAATTGCTTGCTTAGTTTAAGCTAACCTTAAAAAGTCGGGACTTGACGGGAAATCTAATTTGAGTTTGTACTTGTGGGGTTGAGAGAGCTCAAATTTAGCAAAATGGCGGATCGGTTTAGGTCGGTTTTGATTGAGGAATTGCCATCACATTTGATTTTGGAGATTTTGACCTCGGGCCGACTCAGTGCAACTGATCTTGTTTGTTTGGAGTTGACTTCTAGAACCTTTGGTGGGAATCAGGGGTTATACCCAAAAAACTTCCGGTCATTGGTGGACTTTGCGGCATTTCAGCTATGTGTGTCCAGCAATGTGTACCTTCGGATGACTGAGAAGGCTCAGATGATGTTGACTGATCGCTGTGTTGGGAACTGGAAGCGGCTGTTGAGGTTTTTGCAATCGGTGGAGCAATCGTCTGAGATGGTGGAGACCTCAGCAGGCAATGTACTATTTCTTTTACACATGCTGTTGCTTTTACATGGTTAAACTATGTGTACGTTTTGGAGGTGGGGTTTAGGGATGATCGAAGCAGTGTGCTTGGTTATATATTTGTGTAGATTAATATTGGGTACTTCTTTAACTATCATATGGAAAGTAAAAATAATTGAGTATACTGGAATTCAGGTAGAGGTTACATAGGCTTAGCCCTGAATTTTACTTGGTATGGAACCTCAAATATGTGGAAAGAGGATAATATTGAGTTTTAGTTTCTCTTGTCTCATATTTGGGGGTGCTCTTTTGTACATCCCAGGCCTTTTTTGAATGAGTTTACATAGAAAAAAAGTCTAAATTTATATAATCTATATCACTCTCTCTCTCTCTCTCTCCCCCCTTTTAGCATGTTGAATGATGTTTATCTATTGTCACAAATTCTTTGGTACTTGCAAATTTAGTTGTTTAGGAATATCAAACGCCATTACATTGACCATTGTGGAATTATGAGAATATTATTATTCAAGAATCTCCTTAGAAAATGATGTTGATAATAATAATCTGCAAGATAGTTGATTTTTGATACTAAGCTCCTCTTTTTCTTTTTTCTTTTTCTTTTTGGTGAAAATTTGTTGCATAGCAGTAATTTATTGTCAATTTTTTTGTAAGCAGATGCAGATTACCACCGGAAGGTATCACACGTTGCTGATCAACAATTCATCAGTGTACTCTTGTGGTTCCAGCTTGTCTGGTGTTCTTGGTCATGGTCCTGAAACAACACAATGTGTAGCATTTACCCGAATTGATTTCCCATCTTTGGCTCAGGTTGTGCAAGTTTCGGCCTCCCAAAATCATGCTGCTTTTGTCATGCAGTCTGGAGAGGTTGGTAACTGCTCACACTTTAACAGTCTAATTATTCTGAGCGAACTACTAGCTATTAGCATGTTCAAGGTAGTTTAGTGTCCAGCACCATATCTGCCAAAAAGCTCTAGTTCAAGTAACTCCTCCTTTTCCTTTGTAAGAACAGGACTGAGGGTGAGGTTGTCGATTCTTGTATCATGGATAGGTGTGTAGGGGTGTGTGTGTGTGTGTGTGACTATATCGGATTTTCTTCAAGGTCATTATTCTGGTGTATGAAACAAAAAAGTGGGTGAAGAACTGTTAGATGTGGCAATGCCCAGGCAACATATCTGAGATCTGTGCTATTAATCTTTTGCATCATCCAGATGCCTGAACCATGCTGCATGTGTCATATCATTCTTATAGATTTTGGTGTCGGTCAAGTTTTGTGCATGCATGTGTATGCATGTTGTGCTGCCCATTATTATGAGACGTCTACCATAATCATGCGGTGCTGCCCATTATTGATGCAGATCTTCACTTGTGGAGATAATTCATCATTTTGTTGCGGGCACAGAGATACAACCCGCCCCATTTTTAGGCCAAGGCTTGTTGAAGCATTGAAGGGAGCTTCTTGTAAGCAGGTACTTGCATACTACGATTCTTATTTTTTAAGAATAATTTTAGATTTTAGTTATTTGGGTTCTGGATTTAATGGATTTGATATGTTTTAGTTGATAGTTTCTATAGATAGGCAAGCTAATGTGTGTTGCTTTTCACATTATCCTGGTATGCTTTTGTTTTTCTTTTTGTTTGTACTTTGTTTTCAATTTTAGTGTGAATGAGGAAGTTGTTGAATTTTGAGTTATTGGTTGTTGTCTGTGTTTAGTTGTCATCCAAAGATTTCCTTCCCAAGACGTCTTTGCTCCTTAAGTTCAATGATTGTCTGTAACAAGTATATAGTGGTTGTGATGTGAAATATATGCATGAAGTCCTAACCTTAGCAGTCAGTGAAACATCATAAATTTGAAGAAACTACTGCTGACCTTGTGCTGCCTGGTTTTAACATTCTAATCCATCTCTAAACATACCTTTTCTTCCAATGATACATTTAGCACCTTGAGTTTAACAAGGGCAGTATGAATTTACTGAAAGGTTTTTTTTCCTCTCAAAATTTCTATTCTCAAGCCGGTGTGTAGAGCACACCTAGGAAAGTACTTACATGACATAATTTGATTTGGAATATAAATTTTAGAATTTGAATCTTACAAATCAAATCTTACCATTTAAATGATGTGGATGGCGGGCTCTATACACCTGCTTAAGAATATAATAACTCTTTCCTCTCACCATTAAGAGGCAATAATATGCTTTCTCTTCTGCTCTCTTCACCCTTGTGCTATGTTTCTCTTCTCCTATACTCCTACCCCTCTTCCCCTCCCCCTCTCCATCTCCCTTCAGTTATAGAGTTGATTTTAGTTGGCCTCTGTCAGTTGAAGACTTGATTTTGACAAATTATTTTACTTTCTTCCTGCAAGAAATTATTTAATATGAAGTTGAAATTTGTTTCAGGTTGCCGCTGGACATAATTTCACAGTCTTCCTCACGAGACAAGGCCAGGTTTATACGTGTGGGGCCAATGCCCATGGTCAGCTTGGTCATGGTGACACCGTAGACAGACCAACTCCCAAAGTGATTGAAGTGCTTGAGGGAGTTGGTTCTATAGTTCAGATTGCTGCGGGCCCAAGTTATGTCTTAGCTGTTACTGACAATGGAGCAGTCTACTCTTTTGGATCGGGTTCTAACTTCTGTCTTGGCCATGGAGAACAGCATGATGAGTTCCAGCCACGTGTAATTCAGAAATTTTGGAGAAAGAGTATTCATGTGCTTCGTGTCTCTGCTGGTGATGAGCATGCCGTGGCACTTGACTCCAGTGGACTTGTTAGTCTCTGAATTCAAGATGTTTATTATTATTGTAATATAGGCTAAGAGCATGCCTTTTTCCTGTTGCTTGCATGGAATGTACATGGTTTTTGTTTACTTTCAATAGTCGCAAGAATTAATTTTCTGCTATGGTGGTTGAAGGTATATACTTGGGGTAAAGGCTACTGTGGTGCTTTAGGCCATGGAGATGAGGTTGATAAGACTACTCCAGAACTTTTGAACGGCCTTAAGGGCAATCTTGCCGTGCAGGTTTGTTCATCCATTTACTTCCATCATTTATGCGGAAATTCATTATTACATGTGGGAGAAAACTACTGTCGTCCACCATCTCTCTCGTTAAGAAAACATGCAGTAGTATATTAACAAGGAAATGGAACATATATTGTTACAAAACTGTTAATTTCATCAAGCTAGAGTCATCTTTATCCACTGCCTGTTTTACTCCTCTCTTGTGACTGAGATTGCTGATTCCCATCCATGATGATGCTCAATGCTTATCATCATGTAGGTCTGTGCAAGAAAAAGGAAAACCTTTGTTCTGGTTGATGACGGTTCAGTTTATGGCTTTGGGTGGATGGCATTCGGTAGCCTTGGGTTCCCAGAGCGGGGACTATCTGATAAAGTCACGAGGCCTCAAATCCTTGAATGCTTAAGAGCTCACCGAGTTTCTCAAATTAGCACTGGGCTATACCACACTGTTGTGGTCACTAACCGTGGACGACTATTTGGATTTGGAGACAATGAAAGAGCACAACTTGGTCACGACACTTTGAGAGGATGCCTCGAACCTACTGAAATTTTTATCCAAGAAACAGCAGATCATGACACAGACGTTTCTGAAAGCGCATAACACTCGGGGGAACTACCATCTGCTTTCTGCATGTTGGTTGTTATAGTTTTTTTGTTTTAGTCAGAACTGAGCTCCATAAGATTATTTTCCCTCTCATTCCTGTAGAATTTGCATAAAATTGTAATCGAGAATGTTTGGTAATTTATTCTTCAAGCGATATTTGTTGCTAAATATCAAATTTCTTCAAAACTTCTGCGTAGTTCTCATCTTGTTTAACATTTTCAAAAGTATCGGCATTCTCTTGTCCAACAACAGGGTTGAAATTTGAGAGAGAGGGTTTTTATATCTTGCTCATTTTAGTTCCAATCAGCTAATTGATTGAAACTTTTGCTTCAAATCTAAAAAGTTGAAGAATATAATACAAATAATTGGATCTATGCTTAAACTTTTTTTATAAGTGGTAATTTTACATGATATCAGAGTAGCAATCTTGAATTTGAATTCTGACTCTACACCTTACTCTATTTAATTAAATATTTCGTGTGTTGGACATGCTTATTAAGGAGTCAGGCACATATGTGAGGAAGAGTGTTAATAATATAATACAAATAATCGACACCTTATGTAGACATTAATCATTCATTTTCTTGGGTAATTAAGAACGCTAATGTGATTGGAATCATGTAATAAAGAGTAATGTTAAATATAAGTTTATGAATAAGGGTGTAAATCGGTTCGGTCCGGGGATGATGAATTGAAACTTTCGGTCTATTATTTTCCTGGACCAGACCGGACCAATCACCCCTTGTGGACCAAACCAGACCAGTTATTTGTTTATTTTGTTTCATCTTTTTTTTTTTTTTTTTGCAAATAAATTAATTAAAAAATTATTTAAATTACTAAAATTAAAATTAAGTGAATTATTAATGTGGATTATATAACTAACTCTTTAAAAAAATATTTAACTATAATTATGTTTATGATGTTGATAGTTATTATTTATTAACTTAGGCTTTACTCTTTAGTATATATAATTATCGATAATGTCCTACATTTTATATATGGTTAATGAATATCAAATAATTTCATTGTACATGGATTATTCATGATTGCTTGCAACTTAGATATTTAAAAAAAATTACCTAATTACTTTAATTAAGTATAAATAGTAGAGTATGTATGAATGTATTATGTTTCTACATATATTATCATATGATTTATAATGCATTATTAATTTATAGTATATATTATTGAATATTTTATATGGTCAATGATAATAGATTAGATTAAAATTATATAATTAATTTATACAACTACTATATAAAAAAAATATGTTATATATATAAAAAAATATTTTAAAATATATATATACTAATTCGGTCGGTTTCGAATTAGCAAACCTTGGGGGACCGGACTGAACCCCTTCGGTCCCACAAATGGTGGACCAAAACCACCACACACTTTTTCAGTCTGGTCCAGCCTAGACCAAACCATTCGGTTGGTTTTTCCGGTTTTGACCAAAAATTCTTCAACCCTATTTAGGAGGTGCAAATTCTATGTAAATCATTTAAAATAAAAGTAGAACACACCATAAAATATGAGTATCTAATGCAACTCTTTTACATTTACAAAGAAACTGCACGAGATATGGGTGCTACTCGCCCCCTACGGGGCTGGGCCACCCCTTCCCTGCCCCTTGCCCCCTCATGGGCGGGGTTGGAGATTTTTTCCCGTACTCCGCCCCCGTCCATGCGGGGGCGAGATACCCCGTCCGCTGCACGAGGTGCGGGGGTGGACCTCCATCCGTCCGCCCCCCCTTCCCCACTGGGACTTTGGCCCAGTTTAGTTATCTAGATCCAAAATGGCCTAGAAACTCATTCAAACTTGTTTCTGGGCAAAATTTAACTACAAAAATAAATATATTGCAAAAAAAAAAAATTATATGGATATTGGATAGAAAATATTAACTAATAACTATATACTAGGTTTCAACTAATATTATTTAGTATTAAGTAATAATCATCACTAAGGCTCTAAGCAGTAAGTAATTACAATTATAAAAATTAAGATTTCTCTAATAAACTATTACAATATTACAAAATTATCTAAAAATAATAAATATTATAAATTGTACTACTAACTATTATAGCAACATTACAATTAATTGTAAATCAATAAAATCAAAATATTTTAAATTTGATCAATTTGGGTTGTGATGAATTCACTGAGTTGTGTTGAGATTATAAAACCTGCAATATTAATAAGTTAAAAATAAATTAAATTAAAATTATAAAGTTATAAACATTACAAAAATTTAAAATACATGCATATTGTACAAACCATGGCAAATTGGCAATGGTGGGTCCAATTCACACAAAGTTATATTGCATCAGAGATAATCGTAAACGTCGTCTCATGTATCACTATAACAATTAAATTAGATATTATACTCTCTATTTAATAGAATCTTAAAGGAACCAAGAATCAAGAAACATACATTCTATTAATTAAAAACATACTATTGCTTTTAGTGCTTGTCTATTATGAAAGTCACATCAACTTTTAATTATCTGTTTGGAGAGAGAGAGAGGTTTGTCACATTAATTAATATCACATTATCTGCTTTTAGTTTTCTAAAAAAAATTTCTCAAAAATAAAGTTTTATCACGTTAATTAATATCTTAATTTTTATATTTGGAAATAAGCAATATATTCATACACAATCTATACAAAGCATAATTCATAATAGCCTCTAATTCCATGTTTTAAGTTCTATAGAATCTTCACTCACTGAGAGGATTGCCAATATATATAAATTTATTGGCAAAACCGGAATTTCTTAGGGCAAAAAATCCACTTACTATTGCATGCATGGCAATTTCAGTGTCATTGTAATTCTATATCCGACATCATGAGTTGATATTATCAGTCACAGTTGTGAGTAAACATCTTTCTTTTTCGAATCATTCGAATATATATTTGCAAATGATCAAGAGAATATCCTAATGATTTTGCTCAACTCTGAAAGTCTTTGCTCTTTTTCATATGCTTTTAAATTCTTACCTATTGAGAATAACCTAAAAATTCTTAAACTCAAAATTAATTTAAGGGTTTCAATCTAATTTAGGATTTCGGATTGGAACCCTAAACCAATCCGAATTTTGAAACCCACAAAATTATTATCACTATCACGTATTCAATTATCAAAACACATCACAAACCCACAAAAATATTATCACGGAACAGATTCACAAACCCACAAAAATTAACACATATCAGTCATCAATCATCAAAACACATGCACAATCAAATCTCCACAACACACAATTCACAAACACAATCTCATCCTCCATCTTCGATTAAATCTCATCCTTCCTCCAATCTCCATTTCATAACTCAACAAAAAATAAAAATTGTGAAATCAGAGACTGAGAGCAGATTCTTACCTTCGACGAAGGAGATGCGGATGGACGACGACGGCGACGTCGTAGTGGGAACAACGGCAACGACGGTTAGTCTTGGACGGTGACGGAGGAGAAAGAGAGAGAGAGAGAGAGAGAGAGAGAGAGAGAGAGAGAACGGAGATGCAGACGGACGATGATGACGTCATAGTGGGAACGACGACAATGACGGTTGGAGTCTTGGACGGCTACGAAGATGTGTGTGTGTGTGTGTGTGAGAGAGAGAGAGAGAGAGAGAGAGAGAGAGGCTAAGGGAGAGGGAGTACGTCGCAGGGGAGGGGGGTTTCTTAACCGTCGTTTGGTCATTTGTTATTAAGTAAAAAAAAAAATTCCTAAGCATGAAACGACGTCATTTCATGCTGTGATTTTTTTTTTTTTTTTTACATATAAATACATATAAATATTTATATATATATATATATATAATAAAAGCGGGGGAGGGGCGGGGGTGCACCCCATCCTGCCCCCACCCCCGCCCCCGTTGTGGGTTACATGCCGCCCCCCCGCATTTGGCAAACGAGAGACGGGGTCCCGTTGCCCACCCCTAGCATGAGGTTTTGTACATCCCAAATTTACCTAAATCATTTTCTAATAATAAATGCACCAAAAATGATTTAGAACCGAAAGATTTAAAATAAATGATATTGATATAACTATTTTACAACTAAGCAATATATAAAGTTCTTAAAATAAATTAGGTTATAGACTTCTCTTACCGCAGTCGTAGAAGAATTCGATGTGCAAACCCGCTTTGGAATACCATTGAAGCTTTGCAAATTGCAAGCAACTGTATTTGTAGCATGAGATGCAAAATGTGAATTTATAAAATTTCCTGCCTCAAATAATTTTATAATTTGGATAAATATATTTACAAAATGTGAATTTTATAAATATATATTTTCAAATTGAAAAAAAAAATATTTAAAATAGAAAATTATAAGACGTAATAAGAGATATCCACTGAAGAAAAGGGAAATAAAGTGTGACGTTGCGAAGTCATTCATTAGGTTCAAAACAACAAAACAATGGTAATACTCTGCCCACAGAATAGTCTGGATACAACGGCTTTATTTATATATTAGAGTTCACAACATTCTAACATGATAAGAGTATTTGCTGAATAAAACTCCTACGTGGCAGTTGTTTTTTCTTATTTATTTATCTTCCATTCTTTTCTTTTTATTGGTCAATATCTTTCATTTTATTTTTCATGATAAATAAATAAATAAACAAGGTTGGAAAAATAGGCAGATTTGTCGTCTTTGGAAAAAAATAAAAAAAAAAAAAAGAAAAGGAAAAAGATAAGAGTATTGCAAGTACGAGAATTAGTCCTTATCCATCACACTAGAAGATAAAATCTGACACCTAAATGTCACAAAGGTGACAACATAAATACTCCAAGATCTCTCCTGGCTGCTTTCCCTTCATATCGATCTAAGACTGAGAGAGAGAGAAAGAGAGAGAGAGAGATGTTGGCTATATTTCATAAGGCTTTTGCTCACCCGCCCGAGGAGCTCAACAGTCCTTCATCTTACAATGACTCTAAGCAGCCTAAGCTTCCTGAGGAAACTCTCAACGATTTCCTTTCTCATCATCCTCGTAACACTTCCTTCATGACCTTTGGAGATGCAGCCGTGCTTGCTTATGCTGGGCAAGACCCTCCTTGTCCACTCCATCAAAGGTATTTTTCTTTTCTCCATACATGTCAGATGTATTTCTGTTGAATTTGTGGGTGATTGCAGGTTGTTCTGTGGGTTTGAAGATATATATTGCCTCTTCTTGGGGAGCTTGAACAACCTATTCTCACTGAATAAGCAGTATGGTCTTTCAAAGGGCAGTAATGAGGCCATGTTTGTGATCGAAGCCTACCGCACACTTCGTGACAGGGGTCCATACCCAGCTGATCAGGTTATCAAGGATCTTGATGGCAGCTTTGCCTTTGTTGTCTATGATAGCAAGGCTGGAACTGTCTTTGCTGCACTGGTATGCAAGCCTTTGTTCTTTTACCCATTTCATCCACCCTAGGAAAAGAGTAATAATTTCCAATATGGTGATTAGAAGTAGCTTGTGATGATCTTCACAAAAGTGTTCATTATGGAAGCAGGGTTCTGATGGTGGTGTTAAACTTTACTGGGGTGTTGCTGCTGATGGCTCTGTGGTGATTTCTGATGATTTGGAAGTCATCAAAGCTGGCTGTGCCAAATCATTTGCCCCCTTCCCCACAGGTAACTTAAGGGAACTTTCAGGAATTATTTTTCTGTTCCCTGGTTTTCCCATTTACATCTTCAATCAAAACGGGTAAAATCAGTTTTTCATGGAAACACCTCGGCATAACATGATGCAGAGAGCCAATTTAAATAAACCGTATCTTCTCTCTATATTACGTACAAAAAGATAACATGGGCCTCTCATGGTGGTGGTTTGTATGTGTGTGCAGGGTGTATTTTCCACAGCGAGGAAGGTTTGATGAGCTTTGAGCATCCGATGAACAAGATGAAAGCCATGCCCAGGGTAGACAGTGAAGGGGCAATGTGTGGAGCCAACTTCAAAGTTGATAAGTACACAAGGGTCAACAGCATTCCACGTGTCGGAAGTGAAGCCAATTGGACTCACTGGGATTCACATCAAACTTAAATGATGACACTGTGCTTTAGTCTTTTTATACTTTGTTCGTCTTTCTTTTCTTTGTCTCCATGGATGGTTCTCCCAAATAAAAGATGAAAAGGAAAACGTGCCAAAAAGTTAATAGACATACGTCTTTTCAATTGGACGCACTAGAACTCGTGAGAAAAAATGAAAAATGGTCTTCTTTTGGGTCGCAAGCAAACAACATCAGCAATTCAAACAAACACCAACTTGGGTTGCAAGGGTCTAGTCATTACTTAGAAGATGAATACAGTCATGTTCGACACAACAAAGCGAGAAATCGATAAGTTTTCAAGTACTTTGTGGGAGATACTGCCAATTCAAGTCCATTCTACAAAACATTCTAAATCCTGTCTCAAGTACATAGCAAGATCTGGATGTTAATATCATTTGTAGAGGTCTCTGACAGCAATAATAACTAGATATTTGTCATGGAAATACACGAACGAAAGGGATTTTAAATCTATAAAAGAATGATATGAAATAATAGCTAGATATTTATTTTGCAACACAATAGGAGAAAGATAAATCATAACAAAGAAGCAAATAAAATATAGAAAATCTGGACAAGCCCCAACTTGAACGCATAAGCTAAAAAACTGGGGAGCAATATCAAACACCAGATAAGGCAGGATCATTTTGTAAGATAGAGGAGGATGGAAGGTGAAGAGGAAATTCTGCAACTTGTTACCAGAAAGGATGAGGTCTTCAAATGTATTAATTATTCTTTCCACATATCGGCAAACTCGTCAGGCTCCAATGGGTTAGATAGCTCGTGCATCTTTCTCCTTGTCTTTGCTTTGACTTTCTTTGCATACTTCCCAGCCTTTTTCCTTTTTTCCAACGCTCGAATCTGGAAGCACAAAATTGATGAGCATAATCCATGATTTATAAGAAATTCTAAGAATAAAAAGAAAAGAAAGGGTAGAGGGGGGATGACGGGACACCAAAGAATACCTGATTTGGTGATATGTAAAATGGATTCTCGTATAAGGTAGGTCCTCCAAAGCTGCCACTGAATATCTTGATTGGGTTCAAGCAGAACCGTGGACCAACCTATACAAGAGCGCATCTTCAGATTTAAACTACTACGACAATTACCTGATACAGTACATATATTATGAAGAAAATCCTGCAAACCTCAATAAGGGTCATATTCTCAAGGCCCCCTCGGGGCACTTTATCTGCTTCATTATGAGGAACAGATATCTGCAAAAGAAAATCAAGAAATATATGCATCGATACCATGACTAAAAACTTTCCTATGTA
Organism: Juglans mandshurica; assembly: GCA_022457165.1. Classification (NCBI taxonomy): domain Eukaryota; kingdom Viridiplantae; phylum Streptophyta; class Magnoliopsida; order Fagales; family Juglandaceae; genus Juglans; species Juglans mandshurica. The sequence continues at coordinate 1,711,643 of CM039632.1, read as the reverse complement.
TTACTGTTGCTAGATATTGTAAATTGAGAGCTTCAAGGTCTTTTCAAATCCTTACAGGAGAGAAATTGTTATTTCTGGAAAACTAAAAAAGAAACCAGTTCCATAAATCACAAGGTACAAAGCCTAGCTTAGTTGAGGGTGGCTATTGGCAACAGAATCCAGATCCATAAAACTATATGATATATGCCATGGATTTAGTATGCCCCTTCCTCCCTCCCTCCCTCCTGTGGCCAAACAACAGAATCTCTACTCACAAAGTCCTACTCACAACAAGTCAACCTCAGTCCTTGTCTTAACAAAGGGGAGGGATAAAAACTCACTTGTTCTCTGCATAAGTTTCTGCCCTAACCCCAAGGGGTTGGCCCAAGTGGTGAAGGTCTTGGTCTTGGGGTATCACTCCCTTCAGGATCCAAGGTTCAATACCTCATGGGTGCAAACAATCCTTTGGGGCCACACCCCATGGTAAAAAGCCAACGATTTAACCAGTTCCATGTAGGGAAACTTTCAAGGGTGCGGTGCACGGGACCGAGATTCACTCTGCAGGGGTGGGTCCGAAGGGCCTTGCCTTGGAGAGACTCCCTCACATCAAAAAAAAAAAAAAAAAAGGTTTCTGCCCTAAAAAAACTTGCATCATCAGGAAATGATGACCACATAAAACAGATATCACACCTTCACACTTTTTTATTTTTTATACATACACCCCTTCACACTTTTAACATACAGAAATGCTCACTGTCAAATAAGAAAAAAACCAGCACCAACTTTGGAACCTTAAGAGTAAGCCAAAAGTCTCCATTACTTTTTTTTCTCTTTCGATAAGTAAAGCCTCCATTATGAATTTATCCTTTTACCAACCTGGTAATTCCGGAACCATATGTGGTCATCAACAATGGAGAAAACAAACACATGATCATGATAAGGCTTAGATTTCCTGTGTTCCTTTGGTATTCCAAATATCTGGGGAGGTGAAACAAAAGAATGTCAGTATGCACATTTGACACCAATATAATTTTTTTGACAAGTAATTGACACCAATATAATAATCCGTAAAATAAAATAGTAGCATAGAATTGTGAAATTAAGATCAGAAACAACTAAGCAAAAAATCATTTTAAGATAATTTTTAATACCAAATTCATGGCATACTATATATCCACATTTAAAAAAAAAAAGAGAGAGAGAGTTTATAAGTTACTAGGCACACAAGCATGTAATGGTGTTGGTCAATTCGACAGGAGAAAGTGAAATATCAGATAACAGCAATTATTAAATGAAATAATTTGGGCTAATAATAGTGGTGTTGGTCAATGCTATTAGATAAATATGTCTACTATGTATATCAAGATGGTGCATTTGAGGATTGAAAGAACAATTCTTCACATTACACAAGGAACTATAATATAAAATTAATCTGTGTAGATAGAATATAAATGTGATTTATTAGTTTGACAGAATTGTTGCTTCAGCAAGGGGGAAAAACCAAAGTACCTGAATTATCATCTCTTTCAAAATTTTCCAATGAGCATCTTTGTCAAAATTGTCCGAGAATGTCAAAATAGGACGAGACCCATTTAGATGATTCCCAGTAAGCTTCAATTCCTCCATTGTGTGTACTGGAAATGAAAGGAAAAGAATCACCTTGTTTGTCACCCATATTTTCTCAAATTTCTACACGTACGTATTATCCATATCTATTTATGGAAGGAATCGAATAATCTCATTGCTCAAAATGGTTTATTACCGTCATTCATCCCATATGAAACTCCCATATAGTTTTTTTTTTTTTTTTTTCAAGAGGAACCGTACCCCTATTTTTTTATAGTCCTCCCTTTCGGTGGAGGAATACTAAACTCCCCTATAGTTAGAAATCAAAAGAGAAGCTTACCAGCATTAACTAAAAATTTGACAGATGGCCCGTTGGGGCATTTTGCCATCCATAGATAAAGATCTTGATGCTTCCTGCACTGAAATAGAAGAACAAGAAAACGTTCCATTCGTAGATGACAGCTGAAGTAAAGCAAAAATGAATCAACTAATCTTCTTGAATTAAAACAAATCCATAATCAGCTTGCAATACGTTAAATTAAATCCCTTGGAGTACCAGTTATATACCATGTCTAGTAGCAATTACTCACAGCATATATGGATGTAATTCCTAAATCAAATAAAAATAAATCACCTCGAAAAAAAGGCAGGAAGAGCAACCTTTCAGCTCGACCAGCTCGTTCAAAGTGGCGCCCTTACTAGCCTTTGACTCGACCTTGTTATCCTTCTTACAGTGGGGCAAGAGCGACACCATATTCAACATCAAATGCCGGTACCTAGATAGAATACATAGACAATGTTACTAATATCAAAAACAGAAAACGAACACAAATCACCACCAGGGAATGCAAGGAAACTAGATTTTCGACCTGAAATTAATGCGACGAGAGCAAGTCACCAGGACCTTCTCTCTGTTCCTGAAACCTGCGGAATCACTTTCTTTCTTCACATCTTCACTCTTGTCTTTCCAACCCAATAGTGTCCTTTTAGGTCTCTCCTCAGCACTCCTATCCTTCTTAGGCGGTACCACCACTTCCGTCTCACTGTGTTTTCTCTTCTTCCCCATTGTTTTCTCTTGTTATTGTTATTCCCTTAAGACAAATAAGCATTCATCACAAGCATATCTGTCAAAATTCTCACCAAAAATAGTAAGCTTGGAGCATATTATAACAAAGAATAACAACACCCAGGAAAAAAAATTATAAAAAACAAAGCTAAACAACAAATGCAAGCCCTTCTTTGTGAATCAGAGTAAATAGAAAAGTAAAGAATTAAAGAAATTTCTATTAGCGGAGCAAAAAGAAGGCTTTTTTAAAAGCAAATGGAGAAAGAGGAAACCTAAGAAGTAGCCGGAGAGAATTGAAGGAAAGAAGCGTCAGCGGGAATAAACGTATACAGAGATGATAAACCCTCTTCGGTTGCAAACTTGCAAGGAGGAGCCGAAACGTAAACCCTAAAACCTTTTCGGCCCAGATGATGAGGTTTTTGCTGGGTTGGATCGACTCAAGGGTTCTCTTGTAATGATTTAGGCCCGTCTGATGTTTAGAATGGGCCCATAGTAGGCCCAACCAGCCGTAAAAGGAAATTCCCTTTTACAAAATTTTACCGAATGACTTTAAGAAAAGGGGGGAAAAAAAGGCTTAAGACCCTCTCATGTATACTTCCTTCAAACAAAATAACATACAAAAATACATCTTTTTATTAAAATAACATGTTTTTAAGACATATCAAAACAATTTTAACAAATAAAGTGAGTTATTTTTCAGCAGTAAATTGTAATGAATCAAATTCCCGGGGCATCATGATGTTATCTGCTAAGAAAAATGGTGTAACTTTTAAAACGAACAAAACAACATTATCGTCATATTACGGGACACTCTAAATATAGATAACATTGTATTTTCATTTTATCTTCAAATTTCATAATATCAACATTGTTTATAAAAATAATATGAAAAGTCGTCAAAAGTCCTTGGGCTTTTGCGATGGGCAGATAACGGTTAGCCTTATTCCATGGGCAGATAATGGTTAGCCTTATTCAAAGGAGGAGAGGAGACCAAGGCATAGGCAATGGCATTCCTCTCCAATTTTTGTTTCACTCATATTTTTGGAAAATTCGAACATTTAAGACGAAAAATCACAACTTCCGGGGGGTGATTTGTGATTTGCTACAGGAGCGACTGTTATTTTATTGAAAGTCGCAAAAGAAGTCATCTTCATAAGAATCATATACGTCTACAACACAGCCTCTCGAGTGTTGGATTCATTTCAATGGGACAAGCTAGCTGAACTGAAGTACTCACAGATAAAAAGAGTATATAACTCGGAAGGAATGAATAACAGTAATTGATCCCACAACGATGAGAGGCCTTGATTGGGTCAGATTTCTGCAAGTCCTCAAGCAGCAGCAACCTGAGAGAAGGAAGTGACCGAGGTAGTTAGTGCCAACGTCACTAAGCATAAACCCTTCAGCAGTAAATGTAGGCTCTTTAGCAGTTGGCAAATAAACGACTTCATTGCAGACTAACACATCAAGTGGCCAGCCTGACCGTCTGAAGTAATCCGAAAATTGACGGACACTGTCGAGTGAATCAAGGTCCAAGTGCAACATTATGGTATAATTTTCCTTGGCAATTCCAGCGGATTTGGCAGCTCTTTCACTGCATCCATGCCATAATTACGTGCTATTTTCCGGGGGAGGCACCGGCAAGTAGCAACAACGACACTTCCCCTTCTTAATAACCCAATCAACAACCTTTTCCTCTCTTTTATTAAATAAAACGCCCAAAACAACGACAATCACGTGCGCTCAGGCTTGCGAACTCCCTAACATGCGCGGATGGGGAAAGCGTAACTTAGCACTCCACAGACACACAGGCGGCGTGTCGAATCACCTCCGGAAGATCCGCCCCTCTGCTCCAGTCTCCGCCAGCGGAATCGTAGAGCAACACCAGCCCTTCTCTCAAACCTCTAAGTCCCCTCCCGCTCCGCCTCAATAGGTCGTCGATACAGCCCGTGACTTGAACAAGCACCACCTTTACTCCCACTCCTACGCAGCTGAACCTCACGGTGCAGTCCAGCCTAACCTGCGCCAGGAGAGGAGGGCTCTTTAACCTGCACCACTCCCCAAATCCACTGTTAACGCTGCTTCCGTTGTTGCTATTATTAGTGGTTCTTCTTCGCGCGTCGAATCTCCAGAACGAGAGCTCCACGGCGTGGCTTGCGAGAACATACACGTGCCCGGCGGCAGCGCAAGCTGCCACTACGCAGCCGCCACCGGGGACGACTCGGCTTCTCAACCACGTACGCGCCTCCACGTCATACAAGTCCATCGAGCTAGCGTATACGTGAGCCTCCGCGTTGGCGGCTCGCGAGGGTTCGTCCACGGAAGCGCCGATCTTGAGCCCACCGATCACGTAGAAGACGCCGTCCACGGAGGCCCCAATGCAACCGTACCGCCTCCTCGGGGCGTGCGCAACCACGCGCCACGTGTCGGAGTCGGGATCGTATTCCTCCACTGCGCTGGTCCTTGGACCACCTCCAGCGGCGTATATTTTCCCTGAAACGACGGCCGTAGCGAACTTCTTCCTAGGGAAAATCATCGCCGATCTGGCTACAACAGTCCCCGACCACGTGTCGTACCGCACCATCGAGTTCCGACCGATTATGAAGATTCTATGGCCGACAGCGGACAGCCGCGCGTGGGAAAGCAAGCCATGGAAACTCCCGAGAGAAACAGCGTCGTTGGGGAGGAAGAAAGCGACCTTCCAGAGAGCATCGGCATCGTCATGGAAGCGAAGACTAGCGGCGTAAAGGCCGGAATCAGTGGCAGAGACGGCAAACACGAAATTCTCGAGGCGACCGAGGCGTCGGCGGAGATCGAAGAAGTAAGGGGACTGGAGGAGGCGGGCCCAGCGGAGGCAAACAAGAGAGAGAGCAGGGAGAGAAGAGGGAGGGACACGGGAGAGGCATTCAAGAAGAAGATCATTGGGAAGAGAGGAAACAGTAGTGGGGAGGGAGCAGTGATCGGGGACGTTGAGGGGAAGACGAATGTGGGAATGGGGATGAGAAAAGGAGTCGGGGGAATTGTATTTAGGGTTGGGAAAGCAGGATTTCATGAGCCATGAGAAGTGGCGAGAGTTGCAGCTCTCTGACATAGTAAGGTGCGAAAGAAGCGGGCTGCAGAGAGTGTTTATTAATTACAACAGTGAGAGCGAATCTGTGAGAGTGAAGGATTCATTTCTCTTTCTCTTTCATTTATTGATCGAGAAGATTTGGGGAGAAGAGGAGGATGAGATAGTTTCGACTGTCATTTATGGCGACAGGGTGGGTTAATCAAATAATAAGGATAACTGCTACGTCTATAAAATAAAAAAAAATTACATAAAATTTTTTTTATAAATTGATGTAATTTTATCTATTCAGTATATTTATTTTACAATAAAAATAATTTTATAATATGATAAATCACATCAAATTACGTCAATTTATAAGATTATTTTTATATAATTTTATTTATTGTTAAGAGTATTTTCCAATAATAACGGGACCTACATACATCTTAATGCAGACCAAAGAGGCAGCCTGGAGAGCTATTGGCATTCGCATTACGCATAACAAAGCTCCTCAACCGCTTTGATTTGGGTCGTCAAATCTTTTCTTACAAGTTCAGAAAAATGAGAAATGATTTACACAGATTTCAAATAGGAAAGTTCTGTATAATTTTTTTTTTTTTTTTTTTGTAAAAAACGTAAATCTCGTCTTAAAAAATGTAAAAAATATATATATATTTTTTATTAATAGAACTCACTTTTTATATTAAAAAAAAAAAAAAAAACTTGTATAGTACTTGTAATTATTAATCCAAAAAAAAGATTAGGGTGACAAAAATGAAGCCGAGTATAAGCATTTGAAAAGGAAGCCAATGAGGGATAAGATAATTAGCAGCATGTGAGTCTGCCAGATATATCTCCAGCAACCAATGAGTCTTTTGATTTCTGGATTTCAATATTTTTTTTTATGCTTTATTTTCTTTGCTTAGAGAAAATCCTTCAGGCAGAGTGCGGTGCCAAGAAGTAACCTTGGTTGCTTTATTTTCTTTTGTCAAACATCTTGCCTACAACCTTCTTTTCTCTTATTATAATCATTCAAAACCAATCCATCACCATCCGTCCGGTTCACCGTTCAAATGGAAACTCCTTTGCTTAAGGGAATGGTTGGTGGGCATAGAAGGGGATATTTTGGTCCGCTCACCAAAGTGCTCGACTCCCTAGAGGTACTGTGGCGGGGGAGGTAAAAAAGCTGAAAAAGGATAGGATTATTGCTAGGGGGCATATTTTGGATTGGAAGTGTAATTGTGCCAGGCTTTGGTACATCGGATAATGTATGGCTTATTGATTTGGGGATTGTCTATTTTAATGAGTTAACATCGCCCAAAAAATAATTGAATTGAAATCCCCACTCTCGATCCTGAATTCAACCCGTTTAACCATCTGAATTACTCGGCTGTTTTTTTTTTTAGGTATTCTCTAGACTCCAACATATTAGCCGTTGAGTTCTTAAAATAACCACACTAGCACTGGTTTATATTCGGAAAAGCAAACATGGTGAAGCAGATTTCGTCGAACCTCGAACAAGAGCACCCATAAGCTTAGCTCAAACTTACTCTGCAATACCACAGTCCAAGGAATTTGATGAAACAACACTAGTGAGAATTACTGGTAAAAGAATTTTCAATTTATAATTCAATAAGCTTTTTCGATGCTCATAACTCTACAATTCCCCGATCACAGAAATTCATCGGTTTCCAGATTCAGGGTGTATTTTTTTCTTTTCTTTTTTAACAAATCTATTCTCTCTCTTTTTTTTTTTTTTTATTGTTTCCCCAATGCTCAGTCGGACTGGATCTCCTTCTGCACTCCACATCCGGCTAGCACAAGCACAAGAAGAAATGGTACACCGCTAAATATTACAAATCTCACCCAATTAATTCTCTGTACAAATTTTGCCATATAAGTAGTGGGGGGAAGTGGAGAATTGCCTTCTGTAGTGTAATCAACTTGTTTCCCCCAAGATCAAGGTTGAGGTTTGGCCCCTTAAATTCGAACTGGCAACCCAAAATTTTGAAACGTTCTAATTTCCCCTCGAAGGCCAGCAGTTACAATCACCATACCCCAGGCTGACATGCTTTGGTCCACACAATTGGAGAGATCCACACTGACGCAAGGGCTGCTCCGAGTCCTAGTAGTGTGAAGAAGGTTTTCCTCTGGCCACGTTGCTGAGATTCTATCAAAGAAGTAACTATTGGTTGCACTAGAAATCGTTCCATGAAGTGGACTATTCGAGTAGCCAGATGCAGGTTCAGAACCACCATGAATCTCCTCAACAGGGGTCGGAGGATGATTGGCTGTGGAGACCTCATCAAGGCTGTTGTCGAGCCCGTTTTGTTCCTTGCTATAAGTATCTTCTAATCCCCAAAAGTCACTGGTGCCAGGCCAAGGGATAGCCACAGACACATCTTGGCAGTGGAAAAGTTCATAGGAGCGCGTAACAGTGACACCTTTGCTTCTACTAGGTCGGTAATCAGCTTCATGTTTCCACACATACACATAGGAATCCTCACTGGCAGAAACAACATATCTTCCATTTGCTGCAAGGGAGGCTGATATTTGACTGTTTTGGTTGCGAAATCCTGTCATGGAAGGCACCAACTTATGCTGTGAAAATTGATGAAGTCTGAACAGGCTTATATGCCAATATAGTAGAAGAACAGTGCATCAATATACAATAAAACATTACTCATGGTATCCAGAAAACACAGATTCCCTAACAAATTACTTTTAATGGGCCTGTAATGCTGCTCAATTATTTTGAGCAAACGTTTTTCATACACTACTCTGTTTACTGATCGATTGCAGAGAATGATTTCTAATTAGGATATATGATGTTGGTACAACCAGTAACTCAAAAATGCAATAACTTGCGCCTGAGCTTTAGATCTAAACAAAGTATTCTAGCACAAGTGGTCCTACCAAAAATCATGTAGGATACACCAGAAGATGAGCTTGAATAACAAGAATGTGAACCCACAACCATCACGATCCATGTAAATTTGGCCAATCCACTCACAAGGCTCCATTATAATAAACATTAAGCTATCATGTAATTCATGCATTGATCCCTCATTATCAGGGGTGTTCACAATGCACTCTTAGATATCGTTGCAGACTCATTCGATGCCGAAACACCTAATAAAAAGGTCAGATTTATCTTTCATGTCATATTCTCCTTCTTGTTTCCAACTTCTATACTAGCACTACAAACCCCTATCATTTTGTTAGAACCCCTAGGAAAGTGGCCTCGGGACAAGCTTCGACATTGGCCTTGGAAGGCAAGGTCAACGCCTCGGCAAGCCTCGACATTGCCCATGCGTGTGCGGCCCATGCGCACGCCCATGCGAGCGCGGGCCTTGCGCCAGCCCATTCGTGCGCGGCCCAGGCCTACACCCATGCGCACACGGCCCTTGCGCAGGCCTATGCGCACAACCATGCGCGCGCGCCAGCCTGCGCACACCCCAGCGTACGCCCCACGCCGCACACCAGCGAGGTTAGTGGCATGCCTTGCGGCATGCCATCCAGCGCACGGCTCCAGCCTGTGCCTTGCAGAGCAGGCCAGTGGCATGCCATCCAGTGCATGGCCCCATCCCATGCCTTGCAGCCAGCGCCTAGGCCACCAGCCTAGACCATGCAGCACACCCACATGACTCACCATCAGCAAGCCATGCCGCACCACCTAGCCATGGACCAACCCAAAGACCCACATGCAACCACTTAGCCCACCATGGGCCCATGCATGTCACGGCCAAGAGTGGTCCATGCCACTATCTACTTGTTTATTATTTATTTCATTATTATTTATTTACAAGGGACCTAATTGGGGTTTCCAAGTTGTAACTCTTATAAATAGGACCCTTAGTCTTTTCTTTTACATCTTTTGACAAATTCCTTTTGGGACAACTTGTTCTTGAGATCACTTGTTTCAGTGCTCTTTGGGGTGCAATTCGTGAATCCCTAAGGAGAATCACACTTTGCAATTCGTGAATAAGTGTGATTCGGTTTATCAATCTTATGAGTATTATTCATTCATTCTCTTGCTCTCTATTTTATTTTCATTGATCTTATTATTGCATGAAAGTGTTCTTGAAATACTTTTGAGTTGTTCTTGAGAATACATTGTGTTCTTCCATTGTTCATTGCCGAAACCATCTCAATTGCCTCATTTGATCCATCCAAACACCTAGTGTCACCCACTATAGTGTTTGCCCTAGTCCAACTTCCATAAATAGACTTGCCGCCCCCTCATCAAACCCTAGCCAACTTCCCTTGTTCGGCCAACACTTACCTTAATTGGTTTAGCCCTAGCCGCCCACATTCCTTTCCATATTGGGATTCCTACAAGTTAGGAATCCTAGTTGACCCAATCTTCCCCATAACCGGCCACAACTTTCCTTATTGGAGTTCCAAGATTTTAGGAATCATTCCTAAAATCACTCCATTCATTGTTGCCGTCCACCCTAGCCACCCCACACTTTGCCCTAGCTCCATCTATCATCATCCAACCCTAATCCCAAACCCTAAGTGGCGCTAACCCTACTTGCCTCTATTGCCATGCGCCTCCATCAACCATAGCCACCCTCACACGCCTAACCAAGCCTAAACACCTAGCCTCACCCAACCACCATTGCCATTTTGGCAACCTTTGACCGTGAACCAAGCAAGAGAGGAACGGGCTCTCGGTCATCACAAGGAGATTCTAAGCAAGGAGGTTGTAGTGTTTAAGGACTTGACTGGAGTCCCTAACACATTTTCAGACGTCACCAGCTGATTTCAAACCCTGGGTGAAAATTCATGTGCTTGTCAACACCATTCTTATAAAGACATGCTCATCCCATGTAGCTTGTTAAATAAAACAGTTAAAATAGTACACGTGATCACCTTCTTGATTTCAAGTAGGAATAATTTAAATTTCTGAATCGGCCATCCAAAACTCCTACCAAAAGGAGGGGTATGGTATCGGACAATATCCCATCTGGCTCCGCAGATGAGCACCAATCTAGCCTGTTGGTGTTCGCTAGATTTTGATGGCTCTACCTATTGATAGGCAGAATTCAACCGCCGAACTGAACCGATCAATTCTGAAAGACCAAACTGAGTTGAACCAATGGTGATGGGTGAGTTTGGTCGTTTGGGCTGTGTTTTTAAGTATGATTTAACCTGCTTGAGCCCGTCACAAGTGGCCCATTTAGGCATTAATTTAGACCTGTTCAACTTGTTTCCAATTTTTTGAAATCAGCAAGCCTATTTTTTACCCCTTTCAATTATTCCTATTTGCATTTTCGGGATTGCCTAAACCCAAAAGTTGTTAGGATTTTGAATTTTTATCACCAAACTCAGATGAATGCAACCATGATTTGTTAGGAGGGTCAAGGTTGTCACATTTGGGTTACAATTTTCTATCACCAGACTCCAAACCATATGAGCCCCCAAACAGAAACTGAACAATGCTCGTCAGAAACCTACCAATTGATCTAGATACCACAACCTCATTTTCCACTACTTAAAATGGGAAGAAGCATCATTTGAGCTAGAGCTCGATAGCTAATTTACTTGTAGTTGTCTCCATCGAGAAGTAAATTGACCTGTTACACACATATGTTTCCAGTACTTATCAGTAGCAAACATATCCTGCTTTACAGCATCAATGAGGCATAAAATCTAATTTTACCGTTAACTACACTCTACACGAATAGGGAAATAATGAATATGAGACGCATGGAAATGGATGACAACACAAAATAGGATTACCCCTAACTCGGTGCCCAATCAACCCAATTATCAATCTTGATTATCGAGGTCAATGTAATAAGGAACTCGTGAACATCTAAGCAGGATCTATAAAAGGCTTTTGGAAGCCAGGGAAAAATCTCACTTAACATAGGTCAGATAGTGCAAGGCTCTATGCTTTGCTCCTTTGACTGACTTTTCACATCAGATCTCAGGTTATCTATTGCACTCCCTAAATAGGGTTCTTTTCACCTTTCCCACGTGGTAGTTGTACACTTTGGTCATTAAGGAACACTTATGCTTAGAGGGTGGCCCCCCTTTCTCGCTGTAGAAACAATCTCAAAATTTTCAACTGTCAAAAATTTCAGTACAGATACCTTCCAACATAACGTGATTTCTATTGGACATGACTACACTCCTCAAAAATAGTGCTAATTTACTGCATTGTTAGCGTACAGGCATAGGGCACTGGAATAAAATAGATTGAAAAAACTATACAATTATATACGCAGGACTCAATATCAGTCAATAATATCCAAGGAGACCAGAGTGAAGTATGTGCGTGCATATTGCAATTAAACAGGCTATCAAAAAAGTCTTAACAGGTTATTGTGGTCTACTGTAGTATTTATGGAAGAGGATAACATTGAATTGTTGTTGTCCAAAGTATTGAACCCATGGTCCTTCATAGAGATCGTATTTTTTAATCTTACGTAAATCAGAATTCAGAAACATATCATTAAAAACTTCAAGAAACAAAGAGTCATGGGCATTGTATTAATCAACCAAAACAGGTTCAAGGCAAAAAGGTTCATGTATCAAGCATTTTCATGTGGCTAGAGAAGATATGATGAAGGACCATTTGATATATTTTATTCTTACCTTTAAACTTGTGCACCAGATCAACACCATCCACAACCCGAATTCGTGAATCTGTAGATGTGATGAGAACTTCTGATGAACTTCCTGGAGCAAACTGTTCATTTAAACCAATCAGCAACTGAAAGGATTACACAAATTTATGGTGCAAAGTGGGCATGAAAACAATCATATCAGAATGTATGATATATAAAAAGGACAGATACAGAACCACCAAGTTACCTGGAAACCAGTGATTTTCTTGTGATTAGATTTCTTCTTCTTGTTCTGCAGATTGATTTGATGTTTTTGTTGTAACTTATTATCTGAAAGCATGAACAGACGGAATTATTATTAGTTATGTGCAAAGCACTTGACAGAACTATGCAAGCACACCCGCAACAACACAATAACACTGCACGTGGAGGTGTTTGCCGGGTCCGGATGGGTTCACTTTGGCATTTTTTCAAGATTGTTGGGATGTTGTTAGAAATGATATCATGAAGGTGTTTGCCGAGTTTCACTCGTATATGAGGTTTGAGAAGAGCTTGAACGCTACTTTCATTGCTCTTATTCCGAAGAAGGCAGGGGTCGTGGAGATTAGAGACTTTAGGCCTATTAGTTTGGTGAATGGCATTTATAAAATTATCTCTAAGGTGATGGCAAATCGTTTGAGTAGGGTGATGGAGAGGATAATTTTTTTTTTTGATAAGTAAGAAGTTATATTAATCCACGTAAAAAGGCAATGCCCAAGTACACGGGAAGTGTACATGAAAAACCTAATTACAAATTACGCGCTACCGAAAGTAACGTAAAAGTCAATAAAATTCCTCCCATTCAATACAAAAGAAGAAGCCCAAAGCAACAAAGTGTGATAGAAAAAGGCCCTAAAACTATCCGGAGAGCGTTCCCTATTTTCAAAACATCGGCCATTTCTTTCATTCCATGTGCACCACATTAAACATAGAGGAACCATCTTCCAAACAGCTGCAATGTGACAGTTGCCCCTAATCCCTCTCCAACATGACAATAAATCCAAGACTCTCCTTGGCATCACCCATGCAATACCAAGCCTAGTGAAAATGTCGTCCCATAAAGCCTTGACTACTTCGTAGTGGAGAAGTAATGGTCTGCTGATTCGCTGTAACGCCCGATCCCAACATTGCTTGGGAATGAGAAGTTCTTGCTCTTTATAAGGTTCTAATGAGGCTCCAATTGTATCATTGACTAATCATTTTGGAGTATAGGCCATATGGTTTGGGCCTTCCATTAGGGCGTTACATTCGCTGCTGTGTTTGCACATAAAGCACCAATCGGTTAAGTAAAGGCCTCGCTTTTTCAGTTTATCTATAGTCAATATCTTCCCATGGGATGCCAACCAGCCAAAAAAGGCAACTTTAAGGGGTGCATTGCTCCTCCAAATGCTCTTCCAAGGAAAGGCATTGGTGGGATGAACCTTCAAAAACTTGTAATAAGAGCGAACTGAAAATTTATTGTTCTCGGTGAGTGTCCATATTAGTCTGTCTTCCCTACCTGCTTGTATTTTCATCGCGTATAAAACATTGTAGAAATCAATAATGTCGTTTAACTCCCAGTCCAGTACAGCCCTAGAGAAACTCACTGACCAATGAATAGAGGATAATGCTTTTGTGAGGATAATTTCACCATCTCAAAATGCTTTTGTGAGGGGTAGGCAGATTTTAGATTCTATTTTAATTGCTAGTGAATGTTTGGAGAGTAGAATGAAGGTGGAGAAAGCTGGTATTCTTATTAAATTAGATATGGAAAAGGCTTATGACCATGTAAGCTGGGATTTTCTTGATTATTTATTGAGAAGATTTGGTTTTGGTGTTAACTGGTGCTCATGGATTAAGCATTGTGTTTCGACTTCAAAATTTTCTATTTTGGTGAATGGAGAACCGGCTGATTTCTTTTGTAGTTCTCGTGGTTTGAGGCAAGGCGATCCCATTTCCCCCTTTCTTTTTGTTATGATTATGGACGCCTTGAGTAGAATGATTGAGAAGGCTATGGAGGGTAATTTCCTATCTAGTTTTGTGGTGGGTAATGAGACTAGGAACAGTTTAAAGATCTCTCATTTGTTATTTGCTGATGACACCTTGATTTTTAGTGAGCCTAATTCGGATAATATTCGTGCTTTAAGAGCACTTTTGCTGTGTTTTGAAGTTGCTTCAGGGTTAAGAGTTAATGTATCGAAGTCTGAAATTGTTTCTGTGGGTGATGTTCAGAATTTATCAGACTTGGCTAATTTACTGGGGTGCAGAATTTCTTCTATGCCTTTGAGGTATCTTGGGCTTCCTTTGGGAGCCTCTTTTAAAGCTGTCAACATATGGGATGGGGTGATTGAAAAGATTGAAAAGAGGTTAGCGAGTTGGAAGAGGATCTACTTGTCTAAGGGGGGAAGATGAACTCTTATAAAGAGCACTTTGTTCAACCTGCCCACCTATTTCCTTTCTCTTTTTCCTCTTCCGGAAAGAGGATTGGGAGTTTATTTAGAAATTTCTTATGGGGAGGCAATGGAGAGGATAAGAAGTTTCACTTGGTTAGTTGGAAGAAGGTTTGTCAACCACTGGATCGTGGTGGATTGGGGATTAAAGATTTAAGGGTTTTTAATAGAGCTTTACTTGGGAAATGGCTTTGGAGATATCAGTTGGAGAGTAAAGCTCTTTGGAAAAATTTTACCTGTCAAAAAAAAAAAAGCTCTTTGGAAAAATGTGATAGAAGTGAAATATGGAAGTTTGTGGGGAGGTTGGTGTACTAATGCAGCTAGTGGAGCTTATGGGGTTAGTTTGTGGAAATTTATTAGAAAATGATGGGATTCCTTCTCCAATAATTTCAGATTGAAGGTGGGAGATGGTAAGAGGATTCTCTTTTGGCATGATCTATGGTGTGGGGACACTGCTCTCAAGCTGGAATTTCCTACCCTTTTCAGAATTTTTAGGGATCATAATGCAACTATTTATGATTCTTACTGCAATAGTAACAAGAAGGTTGAATGGAATATCATTTTTACAAGGGACGTTAATGACTGGGAAGTGGATGAAGTTAAGGCTCTGTTGGTTAAACTCTACAGTTCAAAGTTGGTGCTTGAAAGAGATGATAGCATGGTGTGGATTCCTGCTGAAAATGCTAAGTTTTCAGTCTCAACTTATTACAGAATTTTTTCAAGCTTTAGTAGTCGTTTGTTTCCTTGGAAAAGCATTGGAAAGTGAAAGTTCCCTCTAAGGTTGCTTTTTTCTGTTGGGCGTCATCTTTGGGAAAAGTATTGACTACTGATAATCTTAGAATGAGAGGTCTGTTTATTGCTGATTGGTGTGTTATGTGTAAAAGGGACAGAGAATCAGTAAATCACCTGTTTCTTCACTGTGAAGTGACAAGATTCTTGTGGAATGAGGTTTTGAGTTTCACAGGATTACATTGGGTAATGCCTAGAGATGTGGTGGATCTGTAGGTAGGGTGGAAGGGTTTGAAGGGCTGTAAGAAGGCGGCGAGAGTTTGGAAGATGATTCCTCCTTGTCTTATGTGGTGCATTTGGCTTGAAAGAAATTGGAGATGCTTCGAAGATAAAGAACGCTCATTGGGAGAGCTTAGGGATTTCTTCTTGAATACTTTGAGTTCTTGGGTTAAAGCTTTTGTAATGGAGGATAATTTTCTGCATTTGTTTTAGTTTTCTGGTGTTAGTTTCTTTTCGTTTATGGAAGCTGTAGGTGTTTCCTTTGTATACGTCCTATGTATAGGGGTGTAAACCGGTCGGTCCGGTCCGGTGATGGATCGAAAATAGTAGATGTTTCCTTTGTATACATCCTGTGTATAGGGGTGTAAACCGGTCGGTCCGGTCCGGTGATGGACCACCGGACTGGACCGAACACCCCATAGGGACCGGACCAGACCGCTAATTATTGGTCCGGTCCGGTCCGGCCTTTTTTTTTTTTTTAAATCAATTAATAAAAAAAATTTATTTAAAATACTAAATTAAATTAAGTAACTTATTAATGTGAATTATGTAACAAACTCAATAAAAAAATATTTTATATGATTAATGATAATTACATTATTAATTTATATAATTATTATATAATTAACTAATTGATATTATATATTAGTTAATTCATAGAATATTAACAAGTGTTAATAACATATTTAAAATTTTATATTGTTAATAGTGATAGGTTAGATGAAGATATATATAAAATATTGTTAATTTATAAAATATTAACAAGTATTACTAAGATATTTAAAATTTTATATTATTAATTGTACAATTATTATATAAATAATATATATAATATTTTTTTATTTGGTCGGTCCGGTCCGGTTCGGTCCGAGAAATCTCCACCCCGGGACCAGACCGAAGACCGAAATTCTCCTATTTATTGGACTGAAACCAACCATGCAATTGGTCGGTCTGGTCCGGTCCGGTCCGGTCGGTTTCTCTGGTCTGGACCGACCGGTTTACACCCCTACCTGTGTACTAGGGCTTATGCCTATTTCTTTGAATAATATTATTACTTATCAAAAAAAAAAACACTGCACGTGGAGAGAGGGAGCTGTATGAGATCGTACCAGATGTATTGTATAAACGGCAACTCCCCTTGTATGAACCAACCAGTGCGCCCTTCAGAAATCAACAAAGTTCCTTGAGCTAATTGAACAACCTTATTTTACACAAATTGAACTCGTCTTTTTATACAAGGACAGGGCATATTAGCTATGACCAACCTGACCATCCGGTGTATAGCAAGCAGCAGTGACCATCTCATGCACATCAATCCAATCAACAACCTGACGATCAGGAATGCTCCATATCCGAACCTTAGCATCTAGGGATCCACTGATGAAGTAATTATCATCAACAGGATTAAACTGGATGCAAGTTACTGTGTCAAGACACGTCCAAGACATAATGTAATTAGCAATACACAAAATAGTTCACTGAGAAACAAAAGGAAAAAAAAAAAAAACTCTCAATAATAAATCACAAAGTCATATCTCTAAGTTCTAACCAAACCATTATCATTTTTTTAGAGTGAAATACTATTTTCACTTACAATAAAACAGGTGAAATATTATTTTCTTCATGAACCCAAAAGTTAAATAATTTCATGCGTCAATAAATAATTAGGTCTTTACTTTGTAAAGGAGCATCCACATCAATTCTTTTGTATACTTCATGTGTACATGGGCTATGCCTATTTCATTCATGTCAATAAATTTACTCTTATCAAAGAAAAAAAAAAGCATCCACATCAATGGCCTATAATTCAACAGGTACTAAAGAGAGGCTGAATAAGGGAAAAGAAAGACAGGCAGGCCACATCAACTTACCATAATCACTGTGTGAAAAAATTTTCAAACAAGACTTGCTAGACAAGTGCCACAGCCTCACTGTTTTGTCCATTGAAGATGAGAGTAAGTGCTGAAAGAAAAAGGCACATATTTGTAAGTCTATCTTAGCTCAAAATTTAACAAAACATTCAATTACTTAACGTAGAAGAGTTATTCATCCTATGTATAATTATTCAATAAATATCCACTGAGGCTTCTGCTGAAGGTTGCATGAACATTAGCAATCATTAACTCTCCACATCAAACATTTAGTCACACTAAAAACAGGTTACGTGGAACCAGGACACTACACACTCGCTGCCTAGGAATATCCATGTTAACAGGACATTACATGGTGTTGGGTACAGGCTAGCAGACACTTCAAAATGGTGGTCATTGGAAAACAGGAAAATATCATACTTCTAAGTCTACTTGCACCCAACAGCAATTCTCAAGTCCATAATATCGGCCAAACTAACCTTCAATCCCACAATTAAATATAACCTATAATAGAAACAAAGCGCAGAGAGTAAAACTTTTAAAGTAATTTTAAGAAAATATCTATAATCCCAACAATTACATCCTATTTAGCCCAATAGCCCATTGCTTCCACTAGAATACAAATCTCTCAAAACTATCCTATAAAAATAATTAAATCCTATAGTAACTTCTGCTTATGAAGTGTCTCTGGATAATCATGCTTAGGCGTCGCTCTTGTATACGTCCCGTGTACTTGGTCTATACCTATTATCATCAATAAAATCCTTGTTGACTGATAAAAAAAAAAAAAAAAAAAAACACTTCTACTTATAAAGTGAGAATATTGGACATTCTTTAACCATTGTCTTGAGACAGAGGGCCGATTTAGCAAATGCACTCCTCTTATAACTTTCATCAACCCTAACGGTAAAATAGTTCCTAAATTACTTTAACATTCAACAAACGTTCACCTGTTAAATTAAAGTATAGTTCCCCTAGAATAGCACTACTTTCCAAGAGTCAAATCAGTCGCATGACTTCAAAAGTGGATCACAATATTAATTATTTAAGTAACTTTATTGTCAGAAGAATCAGTCTAACTCCAGAGCTACAATTATGTTACAAAAGACTTGGACCTACATATGTAAATAAACGATATAGCACAACAAAGCGGACGCATTGGAGCACATAAAAAATAGCAACTAACCTGAGACTTGGACCATGAAAGGTCAAGCACGTCATCAAGATGTCCACGAAATGTACAAATGGGTTTTTCTGAAAGTGAAAACACGGTCTCTGGCACCACAACATAATCCAAGCTCAATGATTTCCGGCTTATTGATGACCTCCCCCTTCTCTTTTTTTCTGGATGATTGTCCATACCTGGAGATAACGAAGTTGGTTCCGGCGACCCATTGGCAACAAAGAACAAGTTTAAATTCCCATCATCCGGTTTCTCCAACAAAAGATCCCCCTTCCTCTCCGATTCCACAGCCTGCCAAACATGTATAAGACAATCCTCACCAGCACTGGCGAGATACTTCCCGTCCAAACTAAACTTAATGCTCCATATAGACCCATTATGAGCCTGTATCTCCTGGCTCTTGTAAAGTGCCGCGAGCTCTTTATACGACTTCCCATACTGCCTAACCTTTACTCTTTCCGGCCCATGAAACGAGACATCCTGGCTATCATCTGTAGCAGAGCTAGACCTCCGCCCACCCTTCTCCGATGAGGTATCCCTCTCATCACTGCTCCGTCTCTCCTTATGACCCGTCACCGAGCTCGCCACATTCCTTATACTCTTCAACCAACTTCGTTTCTTCTTCATTGTTGCCCCGCTCCCACCAACCCCATTTGCATTCGAATCCAAGCTATCCTTATTCCCATCCTCGACATTCTGCCTCCGCATTAATTCTTGAACAATCGGCGAATGCCCAACGCTCATCTCAAACTCCTCCATAGTCAACTGCCGCCCTGTCCCTACTTCTTTGAGCTTGTTCCACATCCCATCTTCCCGAATCTCATTCACCACAAACTCCTTCCCGTTATCAAGGTTCTTAATTAAGCACACTTTATCACTTTCCCTCCCAACGCCATCACAATCCAAACCCTCCTCCTCGACCTCCCCACTACCACCACCTACATTGCTATTAAAATTGACGTCTAGACCCCCCGTGGAATCGCCACGGATCGCTTCAACCCTTTTAGAACTACTCTTTCCAACTGGCGGCTTATTTGGCGAAGCAGCGACACTAGCAACCGGAGATTTGGATTCTCCGCTACTATTATCGCTCCGGGACTTAACAAGAACAACGTGGTTGCAGTTGTAATTATCATCATTATTATTTACAAGAGAACCAGAAGAAGGAGAAGAACAAGGAATTGAAATAACTGGAAGAGCAGGAGAGCAAACTGAGGAGGATGTGGTTATAGCATCACGTTGACGGTCATTCCCATCTGATTTTGATCGAACCATGCTGGAAGCACCGGAGTGATTGGACAAGCGGTCGGACGACACTGATCGGCCAATGTCTCCACCGAATCCGAAATCTCGGGTGGGTTTGGCGCGGGACAAGGAGGGGTCGTTGCTGAGGCCCATTTGGCGGAGGAGACACGAGCGGCGTTCGGAGACGGATGAGGGCTCGGAGATCCAGACATCGTACTTGTTGGACGCACCCATTGGGAATTTCGGCACCGACCCATGATTAGGCGAGACCGAAGAAGAAACGGCGTCGTTCTCCTCGGTGTCGGAGTTGGAGTTGGAGCATGAGCAGGATGACGAGACGATGCGGTCAAGGGACTCGTAGAAGCACTCGTTGTTGTCGTCGTCGCTGCAGTTGTCGTTCTTGTATTCTTCTTCGTCGTCGTGGGTTTTGCTCATCCTTTGATACTAGTACACCTCGCGGGCATTTCCCATTTCAATGGAGAAATGCCCGGGTGATCGAGTGGATCAGAATGGCCGACTCTGTCTCAATCTCCGTGAGTCCCACTCTGTCTGCCCGTGAAACGGCGGCGTGTTTGTTCGATCTGTGTGATTTTTGGGGAATTAGGAGGGATCGGACAAGAAGAGATATGGGTTTTGGGGTTGGAACTCAGATCCAATGAGAGAGACGAGGAGTTGGGGAACGAAGTCCTATGCTGTGGGGGGTTGGGGTTTGGGCAAAATTGTTTGTGTACGTACAGAGAGAGAACGGGGGAGGGAGCCAGGGAGACAAGAGATTTCTTTTCTCGTTACTTTCTGATGAGAAAATGAAGTGAGGAGGAAATGTAAATAAAAATATTATTTACCATTTTCTAGTAGCCGTGATTTTATAAATTCTTGATGTGTCGTCGCCAAAGTAGACATCAAATTAGTAAAAAAATTATTGATTTTTTTAATTATCTAATACTATATCAAAATTATGGGTGGATAATGATTAAAACCATAATCAAATTTAATTATATTAAATTTAATAATTAATGACGTGTGATTTAAAAACAAAAAAACTCTTTACTCAAATGTATGCATCCTAAAATAGATTAGAATTGAAAGTTAAATTATATTTACAGTCATAAAATACGTAAGTGTCACGCATTTTTTTTATGAAAAATGACGAAATATAATATTCACATAAAAAAGAAAAATTAAACATTTACTCAATCTATAAATGTATCTAACAATATTCCAATTTAAAAGAGTTCAAATTTAAGTTTGAATTGATTGGTTAAATGGTAAGAATGGGATTAGGACAAAAGAGTTAAATCGAGAAGAATAAGGTGTAATTTTGATAGTTGAAAGTTAAATAAAATATTGTTAGAATATTATTTTTTAATATTAATATTATTTAAAATTTTAAAAAACTTAAATTATTTATTATATTTTATATAAAAAATTATAATAATAAAATAGAAAATAAACCTAAATCGATAATTGGGAGTGTTAACCTTTTGGCTTTCACACTTATTTTAGCCGGAGAACATGCTCTTTTTTTATTTTTTTGGTTTTGCAATAATTTCAACCTACCCATTGGGCCACTACATTTGTGGTTGATATTATCTTTCATTTAAGACATTTTCCTTTTTTTTGTGAAGGGTATTAATTAGGATAGGCATTAGGTAGGTTCAAAACACACAGAACATTGATTAACCTAGTATTACCACAAAATAATTGGACACGATAGTCATGTTAGGGTGGCCAGCCAGTAAACATGTGATATCATTATCAATAATTAAATTTCCTTTAGTTATCAATGATCTTAAATACTGTTACCATTTAAGTGCTCAGATTTTAAATACCACCATTAATGGGGGCACTGATCAAAACTAGTTTGCCTCCAAAATCTCAAATACGTTACGTTTAAAGTAGTGAATTGAAATGAAACGAAATGACATAAGATAAAAATTAAAAATTAAATAAAATATAATTTTTTTAAATGAGACCAAATAATTTTACTTTTTATTAAATAAATAAGACGGAAGACGAAAGAGCTTTCCCAATAAAAACCCACAAACAAAAGCAAAATGAAAAAAAGAAAAATGGATTGGATAAAGCCCGGAGGGAAAATAACAAATTTAAGGGTGGTTTAAGGATTGCCATGGACCTGAAATTTTATTATTTTAATCAAACAATAATCATAGACCACATGAAGAGATATTGCGAGGAGCAGTTCATCAAGTTATGGTAGGGCCACCAAAAATAAAATAGGAAAAGAAAAAGGTTGCCTTGGGAAATGACGGTGAAGTATTGGGCTTGAGAAAGGTCGGATTCTTTGGGCTACGCCTCTACCAGAAAAGTCCAGCCCCATTACTACGCTGTCCAGCCCATTACTACTGAAATTGAAGCTGTCGTACATCACTTTTTATTTTTACTGATTTGGAGACCATAAACTTTTTATTTAATAATAGAAAAATATTACGATTATAAAAATATTATATAAAAATCAATTTATAAATTAATATGATTATATGTAATATATTAAATCTATTTTATAATAAAAATAATTTTATAATTTAATAAACGGCATGCCAATTTATAAATTTATTTTATAAGAACATTTCTCTTATTAATATTATCCGCTTTCTCTCTAATATTACGATTGTAAAAATATTATATAAAAATCAATTTATAAATTAATATGATTATATGTAATATATTAAATTTATTTTATAATAAAAATAATTTTATAATTTAATAAACGGCATGCTAATTTATAAATTTATTTTATAACTCTTATTAATATCACCCGCTTTCTCTCTCTTGGTGGGCATTGTACATCTGTACTTCCAGCAGTGCAATAGTCAGGTGTTGTATATGAATCATGATGTTTTATATGTAATTATTTTAAGAGTACTATTATGGTATGATTTTACTTTAAAGATAAATTTTAAATTTTACTATTTAAATGATGTTGATGGAGAGAAGAATTGAAAAAAAGAAGTAAAATATCACTTTTGTATTTCTTATCAACGTGAACAATCAGGTCATGCAAGTCTTGTGCGACTTTTTATAAAAAAAGTATATTCTAAAATAATAAAATTTTACTATTTTTTACAAATAATTTGCACAATATTTATATATTTAGAATTCATATAAATCATTACTCTATTTGAAGTACACTATTATTCTTTTTTGTCCCACGTATAAGTTAATTATCATGCCACGTGGGACCTTAAAATAGTTCCAACATCCAACATATTGACATTTTTGGAGATTGAAGTCCTGCATCCATTAACTTGTATCTGTCTCTGTTCGTCCGAACAAGGCTTAAAAAAAGAGTTTATGCACCAACCGAATATTAATAATATACATTCATTTTTTTTTCATTAATATTTGTCTGACCTAAACAAAAATAATTATGGAATATTTTATGTACCAAAAGCTGAAAAGATATGCAAGCGGCAGGAAAGGATCGGCCTCATCACCGTCGACCCCCAATTGGAAGATAAATGCATGCATGCTGCGTGGCGATGCGGCTTCGGAATATTCAAACAAACAGTAGTTTCGTTACTTTGGTAGGTTAGAACATTAGCATTGGCTTCATCAAAAGTCTAGCCAAATGTAAAATTTGATATATTTCATCAAAATATGGCTGCATTGGATTAGTCAAATAGATAAATGTGAAATGTTGAGCTACAGTAAATTTATAGGTTTCTTCAAATTTGAAGGTCTACTATTCATTCATCAAATCTATTTTTTATTCACTTTTAATCTCAAAATGTCTTTTTTATTCACATTTAATTTCCAATCGTGTTGTAATAATAATGTAAGAATCAAATTAAATTATTAATCAACATATAATTAGTGTAATTGTACAATATGAAAAAAAATAAAAATATTTTTATTAAAAAAATAATATTATATTATTATTTTGATGAATTTAATGGCTAATTCAATGTGGAGTTATGGCTAGGAAAGTTTTGGATTTATAGAAATCATGTACTTTTTATCAAATTTTAGAGATAATTTTGATGAAGCCAATACCAATGCTCTTAGTCGCTATAAGAAAAATAAATATTTGTGATAGACCATTTATCACGATTCTTTGACGAAAATAATTATTTATGACGAAAATATATTTATTTTAATAAAAAATAATAATTTTTATATGTAATAACTTATTATAAATAAACAGTTTTCTTATAATATATTTATAATTTTTTAGAGAGCAATAAGAGATTTATATATTTTTTGTTTTGTTTGAAATTCTGCTTCATTTCAGGATGAAAATCCGACTAATTCAATATCTCTATGGGAAAAAAAAAACAGAAAAAAAAAATGAAAGCAAGGTGACTTCCACATGCCCCAGTACTATATAATATACCTTCAATTGCTTTTATTTATTTGATTAATATGGCTGTAATTGACACTACATTCATAATTGAAAGGGAACCCTCCTGTTCATTTCCTGCATATGCTTCTCATAGCCTTCATAATTGCCACCATTATTAGTAAAATGATTGCTACATCCACAAAGAAATTACACATAAACAATTATACAAATTGATTAGGTTTAATCTAATTCGTTAAATCTACTTAATAATAAAAGTAACTTTATAATATGACGAATTACATCAAGCCATGTTAATTTGTGTGATTATTTTTATGTAATCACTTCGTGGCTATAATATTTTTTTTTAATAAATTAGTACTAATCCATTATAAATAAATTAAAGTTTAAACCCACGAAATTAAAAATAAAAAAATCCATCACACCCGAAGACACAGCACGTGGCTTGATTCCCAACAGCTAGGCTGTTTGAGCTCGAAAAAGGATTCCTTGCAGAAATAGAACAGAGGCAAAAGGAGAAGTTTGAAGCTGATCATATTGATAGATTCGTTTAGATCATTAACCTATCTCAATTTATTATTATAATTTTTTTAAATTTTAACACAAAATATAATAAACAATTCAATTTTTTTAAATCTCAAAATAATAATAATATTAAAAAATAATATTTTAATAATATTTTATCATCTTAACTAAACTCAATTCAACTCATTTCAACATTCAAACTCAACTTAAAATCTGATAAAATTCACAGAATTGAAACTTCTTTGGGAACTGTAATGGATACCGAATTCGGGACCCACGGGATCCAAAATGTGTCATAGGTCAAAATTTTTTTTTTATATATTTTTTTAATCATCATAAATATTTTTAAAAAATATAACATTATTTAAAAATATTTTTTTAATCATTCGGTTAAAAATAAAAATTCCCATTCGGGACGCACTCTGGGTCGATTTCCCAACTTCTTTTAGTTGGTGACATGGTGTGATGACAGTTCAGTGGAAGAACCAAGTGGACGACTCCATTTTTTATGAAATATCTTGCTTTATTATTACATTAATAAACAAACATAACTGCATAGCACTCTTTACTTTTACAAGTTGAATTAAAAAAAATTATTTTTTATAAATAAATATCTTAATCACAAAATAATTTTTAAAAAATAAATTTATAAATTGACGTGATTTAAAATAATATATTTGATGATAAAATTACTTTTCTTATAAAATATATTTAATGTTGTATCATATCGTTATTTTTTATTTTTAAAATACTTGATTGTATAAATTCAAATTGGGCGTGCACATTTTCAGAATGTGAGCGATATAATCTTATATCTCGTTTGTTTATATAAATAAGATTAAATAAAATGAAAATTAAAAATAAATTAAAATATTATTAATTTATAATATTATAATAATAAAAGGAGAAAAATATAAACTAATTAGTAATTTATGTTGTTTGTATAGAGCCACACAAGAAAATGAATTAAAAACAGCATCTAAAGTGAAAGGGCCAGATGGAG
The DNA here is from genome assembly GCA_022457165.1 of Juglans mandshurica. Taxonomy (NCBI): domain Eukaryota; kingdom Viridiplantae; phylum Streptophyta; class Magnoliopsida; order Fagales; family Juglandaceae; genus Juglans; species Juglans mandshurica. The sequence goes on along the minus strand of CM039632.1, from coordinate 1,685,778 downwards.
CCTCGGTTTCAGAACTGTTTCAGAAAAGGACCTTGTCACGTCCACAGAAAATTTTTACAGAAATCTTAGACCAAACACTACAAATCTAATTTTTATATTTTTTATCTTTTCTTTCACTATTTTTTTAAACTGTTTAAAAATTTTTTAAAAATAAAAAAAAATCACATATTCATTTAAAAACACTTACTTAACCATTAAATAAAAAAAAAATTAAAAAAAAATTTCGTTAAAGAATTTCGGTGATTTTTTTCTGTGGATGTAGTGTTTTCTTTCAGAAAAACCTTGTGCTGACCTGGCTGAGGCTAGTCTTACGTATCTCAACAATGATTTGATGTGCCATATGTAGGACTTAAAACTGATCAGAGGCTAGGGGCCCTCGGATTAACCAAAATAAGGTACATTTCATCACAAGAGGAAAAGACTCAGAAGGCTAGGCTGGGCTAGAGCACAAGAAATATCAGACAGAGTACTGCTAGCACCACCGCGTGGCGGGAGCTACCGCTAGCTCTTTTTTTATGTATTTTTTTTCAGTTATTTTTTATAGATATTTTTTAATATTTTTAAATATGTTTAAAAAATAAAATAAATTTAGAATATTATTAAAAAATATTTTTTTAATCAAAAACTAAAAAAATCAGTAAAAAATATTTTATTAATCACGAAATAAAATAAAAAAAAAATATTTACTTCATGATTAAGAAATTATTTTTTAATAATATTATAAAAAATTTTATTTTTTTTAAATATTTAAAATTATTAACAAAATCTATATAAAAAAAACAAAAAAAAATATACACTATGAAAACGATAGCTCCAAAGGAGAGCTAGAGCGGACGATTAGCATTTTCCTATAAAAAAAAAAATTGATGCAAAGCATCATCTTGCAATAACATCAAAGTCTCGGGCCATCACTGTAGAAAGCATGTGATATGACAGGTATATACTCAGGCTAGGTAGGTAGGAAATTAAGGGGGAAATTGGAATGGAATGACAAGGTAACATTTTCTTATAAGGTTTTCCATGTGCAGTACTGTACTATTTCCATTTAAATAAAAAGAGAAACAAACAGAATCAAGCAACAGAACTGAAACGTAATGAAGAGGCTGGCCTTTTCGACAATTGCTGGTGCTCGTCCAGCAATAATAATCATAATGTCCTTGTTTGACAACAGCACATGTACAGTGTCAATCATGCTTCAATATTCTGTTGCTCAAAGGATTGATTGTATTGCAGCATCAGAAAATGCAAGAAGCAATAATTCAAAAAAAAAAAGGAATTTCAAAAGCAAATTATAAGCTGGCAAGATCTCTAGAAATGACAAGAGCTTACTAAAAATTGTCACCAAGCATGCAGTTTCTGGACGAACGTACCTAAAAATTAACAGCTAGCTCTGTGTGTGTCAATTTGAGAACATTCATATAGATATTGTGTTTTCTAACTTAACTCTGAATATTATAATTATAGTAAAAAAATAAAATATAAATATTTGTTTAGTATTGTTTTATCAGCAGTATTTTGCAGATGATTTAAGTGCATATATGCCTGTGTCCTGGGAGCTGGCTGGATCTTTTGTCATCCATGAATCAGATAACATGCAGCTTTATATATATGTGTTATCAATTGAGAGAGATGGTACGTACAAATATTTTTCAAACCAAAATAAAATCATCCGTCTTATTAAAATGGTATGAACACTCGTGAACCGCATGGAGCTAACTTGAGAGGATTGGCTTTGGGTTGGGAGCCGCTCCAGACTCCAGACTCCAGACTCCAGTTCCTTTCAATTTCCAAGTCGAGAGCCAATTAGTGCCCTTTGAATTGATATCCTATATATGTACGTAGTTTCTTCTTCTAAAAGCTGCTGCGAGCACCACTGATATGGTCGTGTCATATGGCACTTCTGGTACTGAAATCTGAGATCGCGACGTGACAAAGTCCTGCTTTTGTTCCATTTTCTAGGGAGCCGACCTATGAATAGTTTGTTTCTCTCCACGCTGGCTGTGATCCTAGACTAAAGATAATTGAAAAGGGAAAATGATTCACGTACATTACTTTTATAATATTTTATATAATAATTATATTTTAAATGACAAAAATATATTATAAAGTAACGTTATTTTAGAAAAATATTTTATTTTATAATATTACTGTATGATTTATTATATAATATATTATGTGTATATCGTTACTATTTTCATAAACCTAGTTATAGATTTCAAAAATATAAACTTTGTATAATTCTTTTATAAAAATAGTACATCCTATTAAAAAATCATTTTCTTAAAATCATTTTCTTAAAATCATTTTTGAAATAAATTCTACATTTTTATTAAAGTTTATGAGTAGAATTTATCTATTTAAAATTTGAGTATTGTTACATACAGTCGTAGAGTGCGCAAGTGTCGTAGAGTTATTTTGAAAAAAAATAGAGTCTACTATTAAAAAATTAATTTTATTTTCATATAGATCTCGTATATATTTATTTTTTTAAAAATAATTATACGATAGTTGTACATTTATAAATGTAATTATTATTTCTCTTAAAATTTAAACTAATGATTTATCTTAAAAATATTTTGCTTCTGGTTTATTGGGATGGATGATCAGAATTCACGAGATCCAAAACTCGGCCAAATACACCATGCAGCTGTTAATTAACAAGCTCAGCGACACCAGTTTCTCGTCAAAATTAGTTGATTTCGACTCTCCTTTTCCTTAAGCTTAAAATTAAATTCTTATTATTTTTGGAACAAATGTATTAGAGCATTAGTATTGGTTTATATATGCATATATAAAATTACCTATTTTACATATCCATTTTGACATTCAAGCAAAATCTTCACATTGCCTTATGCATATTTGAGATAAAATAATAATAAAATATTATTATTATTATTTTATTATTATTAATTTTTGACTAAAATCATTTTTTTATATATATTTTACAATTAGCATCCACTACATACATTTGACATTAATAATATAAATGCAATAATAAAAAATATAATTTTTTTATATATTATATTAAAAATATATAATATATTATAATAATAAAATAAATGTGTAAGTAAATGTTTGTTGTGTTGTTGAATGAGAGAGAAAATGAAATGATTGTGAGAGAGAGTGGGAAGAGATAAATAATGATTAAAATATGATTTGTAGCATGAATAGTAGTTATCCAAATTTAGATAAATACTGTTTATAAGTAGTTAAATATTTAAATATGCATAAATCAATACGAAGAATTTTAAGATTATATTATGTAAATATAATTTTATATATATATATATAGACCAATACTAATATTCTAACGATAAACGAAAATTGAGGGTGGGGGAGTGTATCGAGTATTGATGGGAATGGATTGATCACAGTTAATGGAAGCCGTCCCATCGAATGATATTATTGTACGTAATCAAAATTGGAACTTAATTGCGTGTGTCGAAAGGTTCGGCTTTGAAATGTTCTGAAGGTGTTGGTAATTTCCCCCCTACTGATACGACAGATTCTTCAATGGGTGCCTTATTTTGTTGTTCAAATTTCAAAAGTGACATCATGGAGTCTGCTTTTAGTTTTTACGAAGACGTAAGAGTTACTTAGATATTGAGATTACTTATAATTTGTGAATAATATAAAATATTATTATTATTTTAAAATTAAAAAAAATTATAATGATGAGATGAGATAAATTGAAATGAGTTAATATGAGTTTTGAATGCATACCACTTCTAAATATTTTTTTTTTAGCTGAAATTCCTTGACCATTGAGGATACTTATTTGTTGGAACGAGGCACGCATACTAGCTTGGTTTCAAAAGTGGCATCGGCTCCATTTTAGAGCCGGTTTGGATGGGGAGATATCTTACTACTATTTTTAAATTTTAACTCATAAATTTTATTACTATTCACAAACCATCTTAATTTATTTTATCTCATCTCTAAATTTAAACCGGACTGAAAGATAATCTTGGTGAAGGGCTTGAAGAAGATTGCTGAATATTCGGCCATGTTGTAATAAACTGAAACACTGGGCATATATCTTAGGACCTTTCTGTTTTACATGTTCACTTTTCTTTATGGTCCAACTTTAACACTTGGTTTTCGGTCTTGAAATGTTGGGCTGGTATAGTCCAGGCTGCAGCCTGGAGTGGGTGTGTTTTGGGCTCTGTAGAGGCAACAGTTTGAGAAACATGGGCTTCTTAAATACTACTTTAGAATAGTTGTAGCCCGTGTTGGCAAACCAGCCTGGAAAATAATTACGAAATCTACCTGTTAATATAACTTTTTTATTTTATTTTCTTTCCTTGCAGCTCTGATTTAACACCAATAAGAGATGAAAGTCGTTTGAACACAGGAAGGCTTAGAACAGTCTCCATATGAAACGTTATATAAATTACCTAAAATATGCATTCGATGGATCTTTAACAATTCTATTTGCATTTATTTGAACACGAGCAATCAGCTTATAATCATATATATATGACAGTCCAAAAAATACACAGCAGCATTGAAGGGGGAGAAAGGGAGAAAAAAACATCAATATCGACTTCGAATGCAAGCTATCGCCAACTATTTTGAACCCTAAAAGCACAAAATGCAACCCAAACAGGCAATTGAGAAAGCAAATCAATCAGGGAGTCCAGACAGTTGCATCTATCTGCAAAGTACTGGCTACAAATTGATCAACTTAATGAAGTTCATTTGTAGGTTCCCATACCCACAGCAGGTTCTCTATTATATGGTTGGAAGCTTTCTCTGGCATTTGAATAGCAAACATAGTACAACTCAGAGACTATCGAAGTGAAGAAAACGAAAGCTGCCCCTGCTCCAAAAACTCCCTTTCTCAAGGTTGAGCAAGAGGGAGGATCTGCAGCAGCTATTGCATACTTGGTGTGGTAGGCATTCCTCACTGAGCCAGCCAGCAAGCAGATCTCAGCAATCAAGAAAAACAGCCTGAGAGAGATCATAGATAAAACAACCATATCAATGCAACAGTGTATGAAGTAAACCCCAAGTGCTTGATAAAGACTGGTATATATGGGTGGTTTTCAATTAAAGTTATTTCATCAAGTCTATCGGAGACCTACCAGCAGACAATGAAAAGTACAATTGCCCAGGCTCTTGAACCTCCGGGACTCAAAGGCTTTCCACAGCAGAAGCATCGGCTTGCCACCATTATAAGGACTTGACTAGCCATGAGAAACAATAATGCACCAACACCGAAGCCTGTTGAAATGTCCGAGTCATAGACACAGTACCTATAGTTTGCTTCACTATCCAGGGAAACCGTGGCCTGCCAAATAAAAGTTTAGTTCCAAACCAATGGGAGAGGTACTTTCAGCATCTGTTTATTCATTTATATGACATGATTTCAATTGAATCTGTTCTATGGTTAATTATTTGAATCAGCATTAAGTTGAAAAATCACAAGAAAACCAAATGTCGACTTTCAAGACATTTGCCGTATTCTGGGAAATTATAAGTATTACACAAACTTTATGTGCAATCATTTTTGCGTATTCCTTGCACACTCCACTAATGCGATTGGCTGCATAACTTATTTTTAATATAAAATAATTGTTTTGGTCAATCACACCAGTAGAGTGCGCAACAAGTACGCAAAAGTGACTGACTGTATGAAACATAACTCTTTATTAATTAAATAAACATGTTTGGGAGATAGCACAACAAAAGAAACAGGTCAAAAATAATAACTTCTGGTTGTCTTGTTTCATAGTAGTTGACGGTTTGTGTTTTAAGAGTTCTGTTACATATAATCACTTTTGTGTACTTTTTGCACACTCCACTGATATGATTGACCAAAATAATTATTTTATATTAAAAAAAGTGACGCAGGTAATCACATTGGTGGAATGCGCAAAGAGTATGCAAAAATGACCGCACATAGAGATTTTGATTAATAAAACCCGAAACCCCAATCTCAATCTTATCTCCCACCCTGTGTTTTGTATGGGTGCATGTGCGGGATAGAAAAAGAAAGACAGATAATTATATTAAAAGTTCGGGCAAAAATATAATTTCGATTACAAGATCTGGCAGTTTCATCAAGAACATATGCAAGAAGATTACTCTACTGACGAATGGTTGTTGAAACCTTATGGCGAAAATAAGAAAACAAATAATTAGCAAAACACATGGAAAATTACATTGCGCAATTAACCCTATTCTCGTAACTGTTGTGTGCCAATAAGAATTATTAATGAACTAAATACAACAGATTGGAAGTACAAAGAAAATGCGAACCACTTGGCAACAAAGTAAACCCAGAAGAAAATATTCACTGAGCTCAACACATCCATAAACGAACTAAGTGCCTCGAAAATTTGCAGCGAAATTTTTTTAATGGACTAGCAAGAAAAGTAGCAAAGAAAGAATTGAGCTGTAGAAAACAGATACGAGAGGAATGAGTACTCACAGTGCTTCTCCTCTGCTCAGCACCAATAGCCAAACCGAAAGCGATGATATCAAAGATGAAGACTGTAATCAAAATCAACTTGGAAGCCATGAATGAAGCTTCAAGAATCAAAACCCAACTAGATCTACCTTTACTCTCTGCCCTTCCCTTACTCTATCTAGTTTATCTCTCCAGCTCTAAATATACGAAAATCCCCGGCAAACGAACGACACAAACGATTTACCAAAGAGACAAGAACATCACGCCAAATGATTGAAAATACATCTTTCACCTGCAACTTCTAAATTCCGAAAATGCCCCCAAAAAGAACAACTGTATCTGTTGGTGGCACCGCCAAATTCACTATTGCCTTGCTTACAACGATAAATATAAATTATCTAATATTTATCGGGTGCGGCTACTATGCCGTCCCAGACAGCTGGGTGAATTTTTTTTTTCTCTTTTTTTTCATATTTAAATATATTTAATAAATAAAAAAATATATTAATATATTTAAAATTATTTTTTTAATCACTAAGTAAAAAAAAAATTTTGACAAACGGTCAAATAGAGATGTCATTTTGGAAAGACAAAGTAGTGTTTCTCTTCTAATTATTATAGTTCTGAAAATAACCATAAAAAAAAAGTAAAATCATCTCATAATTCTCAATTAATTGGCGGTAGGTATTTGTTGTAGATGTATTAATGTGTATTTAATTTGGGTAGCTGAATAGAAGGGGCAATTGAGGTATTTTGACATTCCCAGGAGGTATAACTGTATTAGTACGCAACTGACGGTGTCGGTGCGGGGGAAATGGGAAGAGTATGGAAGAAGAGTGGGGCCCTCGACGATGCTTCTTCTTTTTCTTCTTATGACGTAAGGGGAATCGATGGCTGGGCTTTATTTATTCCTTTTCTACTTTCTCAAACTGACCCGACCCAAAAAGATCCTACGGCTGGTGTCTGGGCTACCTTTGGATCCGTGAGATCTACGAAAGAGTTAGGTGAAAAATCGAACCCATAGAGCTTTCATTGCTGGTCCCCTTTCGCTGTCATTTGGGCCTTTGCTTGGGCCTTTCTCCATCCGCTCTTCTGTACAGTTGCTTAAAGTTCACGTGATCCATTTAATATTTTATTTTATTTTCCCTTTAATTATAATTTAGACAGAATTAAAAATGTCTCAATCCTTACCTTTCCAATTAATATCACTATTCTATAATTCTATGCTCTAAGCAATTTAGGTAACTAAGAAAAATAAGATGCATGATATATATATATCGCGCCATATTTAACGTTGAAATTCATGTTAAGAGTTTTATCTTTTATTAAACAAAAAATCTTCACAACTTCCTAACACTCCACATTATTTTTAATTTTTATTTTTTTTCTTTTATTAAATATTCATTATATAAATAATGAATAAAAAATTTGAAATAATTTTAAAAAAATAAACTCAAAAATTTTTTTAAAAAAAATATTAAAAATTTAAAAAATGTGGAGTGTCGAGTGTGGTGGAAGTTGTGTAGCAAATCTCTTTATTAAAACTCTTAAGTTTATACTTTAAAGTGGTAATCTCTTAGAGAGATATCAATACATAAAATGAGTTTTTTAATAGACAATTTTTTTTTTAGCTAAAATCAAATTTAATAAAAGTAGACTCACAAAATGATGTAGTATATCATATACTCTTCCTTATGATCTTCTTTTTTTTACGTTCCTGCAAAGAGTAATGCTAGATACAAGCCCCAAATAGATAAGCTTCATACAAGTCTTTTGTAAAATAATCGGTCTCACTAATAAATAATAGTTTTTTTTACACTTTTTTAAGGTGGGGTCTACTTTTTTATAAGGGTTTGTATGTGGCTTATCTATTTAAGACTTGTACAAATCATTTCTCTAGTGTAAATATTCAAATAATTATTTTTACCTATTATTGCATGATCAATAAGTACTGTTGAAACGTAAGATCATGATGAACCTAACATGGAAACAAGTGATCATATTAATGCATAAATATTCCTTTCGTGATCACTATGCATATGATATATACACAATGCATGATCACTCCCTATCCCTCCTCTTTTCTGCTCCTTTTTGTGGCGATGATAATTAAAGAGAAAAGAAAACCAAGACATCATCAATCATGTGGTCTCCTCTACTTCGTGCCGCGCTTCTGTGGACCAAAGCGTCAAGGTGGAAGAAAGCCTCAAAGTGGTAAAAAAAAAAAACAAAAAAAACTCGATCCCTTCTTGTTTTGCATGTTTAATCTAGCTAGCTTCCCGTTTACTATTCGATCGATGGGCAAAGTATACCACTTTTTTCACTAGACCACTTTTTGCATTCCAAAGATGAAACCATTTTTTTAAAAAGTAACGTGTCGGTATACCGTGTCTGTGGATGTACCACCGTTTCTGAAAAAAATGGATAAATTATTTTTTTAATAATAAATTTTATTTTTTCAAATAAAATATATAATAAAAAAGAAGACTTGGCTTTACCAAAGATTGTATTTTCAAAACTATAATCCGAAGTGATTTTTTTTTTCCCTTTTTGATCATTATATTTAGATTGGAAAACTCTACAAGACTCAGAATCTATTGACTGCATATGATGAAATTAACGATTGCTGTGAATGCATCATCTCCAATTTCGCCCAGATTTGCAAACAAAGGTACATATCTAATTGTTTTAATTACAGGAGGATTTTCCTCCATTCAGGTTCGTCAATAGGCTGATATTCATGATATTATCATCTAATTCATCAATGCAGCGACGTACATTTCTTGGCTATTGATGTTCGCCAAGCCTCGGCGAATTCGAAATAGCCAATGTTGAATTACATCATGAAAATATGGTGAGTTCTCAGATAAAGGAGAACCTATGCAGAAATTTGGTGCCAGATGATGAGAAACTCAAATTGAGAAGCGAAATAGCTAAAGAACACTCTCCTTTTCTGGGGTCATGGGATTGTCAACAAAGCTCCAATATGCAATGCCATAAGGTAGGTTGACCGTAGTATACACCCTCGGTGATGTTCTAGGAGGGAAGCCTTTGATGGGCTATGTCAGAAGGTTGGAAAGAAAGATGATGGTAATCAAGATTTTTTAACAGTGGACCCAACAAAATAAAGTCCAGTGTGTTTGTCATGTAAAAGTTTGAATCCATCCCAACCTGATACATATCCAGATTGAAAAATCTTTGGAATAGTATATTGAATGGAAATAAGAGAGATTCTCCCAGCAAAAAAATGATTAATGAAGTAGCCCCAGAACGCCAACCATGAATTGTTGCTGGGCTTTATAGTACATACAACAGATTTTTTTAAATTGGAATACATAATTAAAAAAATACACTCCCAAATGTATATCCAAGCAAATTCAAAAGGTATACATATGAGATCACCTGTTTAAAACTTTGAACTCTTAAAATTCAGATACCTAACATTCAAAATCCCCATATGGCAGCAAAACCCAAAGCCTTATTATCACGATTCACGAGAGCTCTCAATATTCTTCCAATCAATAGCTGCATGGCACATATCAGCAACATGATCAAACAATTATTGCAAGTTACCTCTTTCTTTCTCATGAATAAACAATAATCTAAGCAAAGGTATCATGGATTGGTGTGAAAAAATAAACTGCTGGCACAGAGATCAACCAACCACCTCAGGATCAATTCATGAGTGACTTTCAGCTTTTTTCCTTCCAAACAAAAGAAGCCTTCTAAACCCTTTGTTAGGTTTAGTTGAGTTCTCATCACTGCCCCATTTCTTCCTGGAATGGACTGTCCCTGACAATGTGCCATCATTTGAGGGTGGAGTCGAAATTTCTATCTCAGAAATTCCAGGCGAGAGTGGAACATTTTCATTTCTTGCTTCATTTGCTTCAAGATTCTCAGCAGAAGCAATCGAACCTTTGTTAAGTGACACTGGCATAGGCTGTATAGCAATATCAGGAATATGGTCGCAGGGACCTTCAAAAAGTGTTTTTTCTTCAATATGAACAGAAGATGCTTTAGATAATCCATCAACATTATTTTCTAGCTGATCCAACTGCGGAATATGATCTGTAGGCACAGACGAGGCCACATTGAGTGAATTTCCACTGCAAATTCCATCACCCAAGCTAACCAAATGTGAAATCGAATTTTCAACATTCTTCTCAGTTGAAGATGTACCGTGCAGCTCCTTAACGTCTTTCAGATCAAGGGCATCATTAGCTGGAGTTATCTGTGCAGCTGATGACTTCACTGGCAATTCTGCAGTGGAATTCATGCAATCCTTTGCTTGGACATCAGAGTCCGAAGAAAGTGCCTGATTTGAATTCTTTGGGACCTCCATCTCCTCTGAAGGTTTGACTTTGTTTGGACTTGCTTTCTTATTCTCTGCACCAGCAGTCTTCTTTGGGAAGTTGTTGGCACCTGCACCAGTTGGCTTCAAGGTTGATTTTTTGGGTGGCTCCGATTTGGATTGAGTCGATGAGACCTGTATCCGTGCAGTTGCAAGGCGATCTATGGTGGAATTCCTAAGAACTGGCTTTTGTAGTTTCTTGGCCTCTTGGATTGAGGTCTGGATTTTAGGCTTCTCAATCTTCGTGGAAGCAATGGCAGTCTTATTTACAATAGCTTTACTTTTAGTTATTGCAGCTCTAGATCCGCTAGAAGCACTTCTTTCAGCTATTCTCTTCTGGCGTTGAAGCAGCAACTCCTCCATTCTCTTTCTTTTTTCTTCTTCCTATTGGATGAGAGCCAAAAGAGAGATTAAAATCAGTAGAAATAAAAAGGGAAAGAAGTTGATTGATAACCATAGTAACTAATTGCCTAAAAACTCCCAAGAAATTGGAATATTTTCAGGAATTCAAAGAACATATTCGTGTTGCAGTGGGACAAAAACATACAATCAAGCCATAGCCAAAATGACTGGAAGAAAGGTAGGAAAAACATGATTACCATTTCATGATATTTGATAAAGATTATCTCCTAGCTTTAACAAAATTTCAACATGAAATTAGATTACTCTAAATGATAAGGAAAACATAATGGACTTGTGCTTCCATCTCAAACATTATAAACAACTCCCAAGTTTTGTTGGACATTTATATGCTCCCTCACATCTGCTTCCCATGTGAGAGCGCTCATGCCTCATACCAATTAGTCACTTCACTTCCTTATAGTAGAAAGAATGAAAGATGAAAGCAAAGGCTTGAAAGTTCCTATTTTCTCAGATAACAGGATGGGGATCTGAACCCAGATCTCATCCACGAGATATCAAGATTAATATCGCTTTAGTAAAGGTCATTCACTGCAATTTAGCCTTTCAATTCCAAGCTTGAAAGAAAGTTATTATAAACAAAGGAAACCATAATATTCGTCAATTGAACCTAAATGTTTGTCAAATACCTTTTCAAATATGCTCTTTGGAACTGATGATTGGCTTCCAGAAGATGGTTTCTTGCTCCCCGATATAATGTTAGGATTTCTTTTCCCAAGGGATCCATTTAAAAGTTTAGATTTTCCTTTGCTCTCAGGAGACGCATCAGGTTTACCTTTTGTACCCTTACCATTAGAAGGCAGCTTATCATCAACACAGCCAGCTGTTTCACTCTCAGAATGCCTTTTATTGGCTGCAGTTGATAAAATGTTATTTTCATAATCCATTTCTGGTGTCCAAGATGCCAGAGCATGCTCCACAGTTGAATCGCGATCAAGCACCATGTAAAGGTCATCTGGCTCATGAGTGGCAATGGCTTCAGGCCTATTGTGTGAAATTTCAGGTGTCCCATTTTCACATTGAGTAGCTCCAACGATGTCTGCAACAATGCTCATGTCAGTCCTTAACTGCAAATGAAATTCATTATCTAATGATCGAGCTTGAACCATGAATGAGTCGTCAGCTAAAACATCTTTATTGTTTTTTTCAGCATCAAAATGGTCAGCAGCTACCAGTGAATTGTAAACGCCATCAAACATGTTGAGATCTTTGCTTTCATCCCGATTTGATGATTTATCTGGTTGGCTGGTTATGAACCAGTCTCCTTCTTTTTGACATTTGATTATGGAAGATTCAGTACCACAATCAGATTGAATAGCATGGGAATGATTCCCTGACACTTTAATTCTCGGTAAAAACAACAATTCTTCAGTTGTGCTATCTGCTTTCCTAATAGCTGGATGAACATTTTCATCAACTTCAAAATTCCCAAGGTGAGTTTTCTCCTCCATACCCATATTTCTCTCTGTTACAACAAATGAATCACTTGGTACCATTTCTTTCTTTGTAGCTTTCTCTTGTTCCAGGTTAAAGGCCCTTCCCTCTTCAGAGTACTTGGTCATAAAATAGTCCTCCTGAACCTCTACAGAGTTTGGCTCTGTAATTGTCTCATCTCTCATAAGAAGATTTTGGAAAGCATCCCAGTTGTCATTTCTCTTTTGTCCCTTGGAAGTATTTGTAACTCCATTCTTAATTTTCTGATCAGTGAGATCATTTGAGCCATCTACAATGCCAGGAAGCTTGACCCCCACTTGTTTCTTATGATGGCGTGAGGCTGACTTATGTCTTTGCTCTAATGTTTCAATTGCTTCCTCCACTTGTTGTTTGAGTGAATCCCCATTGATGACTGCATCCTCATCAGATGAATTCCCCTCAGAGATGGTGCCCTTCTCTCCATCCCTCATAGAGGTTATGTAATTGATATTTCGAATGACAACTTTTCTTGAGGACTTCTTACCGTTCTTTTTACGTGGCTGCTCTTTTGAAGAGGTTTTTCTTCCATGATCCAAATCATCATCTGATTCACTCTCAGAACAGGAGTCACTGGGTTCAGTGAATGCATCTTGTTCTGAAGTTTCCAGTACTTTACCGTGCGGAAGTTTCTTTTTATTTCTATAAGCTGATTTATGACTCCGATGATTATTTATCTCCTGATCAAGACCAAGACCAGAATCTTCCACATTTGAAGTCCATTGCATATTCCCAGGATAATATGAAGGAGGAGGCTGCATACCAGGAAAAACATAGTTTGGATATGGGGGCATTTGTTGAAATACAGGACCCTGAAAATTGTGCATGTACTGAGGAAGATGGTTCAGCCATGAGATTGGTACTTGAGCTCTCCCATTTGTTGATGGAATTTGAGCTGATGCCGGCAAGCTATTATCTGCACAAAACAGTTTCTTCATAGTCGGCAATTTCAACATAAGCTGCAGTCAAAAATATTTTTCTGTACAGAGCACATTTAAGGTGAAAAAAAAGTCTATACGAAATAAGAGTGCATAAATTTACAATTGCTTGGTCTTGGGAAATCTATAGTTTTGAGTTTTGACCCGCACCAGGTTAAGATGTAATTTTTGTGTGCAAAATGTCATGTCATCAGAAGTGTAATTCATACTCTATGGAATGTTCGCAAACAATATTTCTAGTTCAGATCTTATCCAAACTAATCCTGAAATAACATAAGATCAATTTTGAACTGTTTTTTTTCCACATCAGGTTTGTCTATACTCAATTAATTTATAACAAGTTTGGACTAGCATGCAGTTTGCAACTTCTTTCTGTATTATATGTAGCATGTCTGGAATATACACACACATGCACACATATATCTATGTTTATCTCTATGTATGTATGTATGTATGTATGTATGTATGTATGTATATAGGTGTGTGTGTGAGGAATATAGAAAGCAAACTAGAATAATTAGTATCTAATTCATTAAGAAATTAGAAATAATATAAACAACATATATCTTGAAGAGCCAAAACTCTTTGAAGTTGAGGATCACTGTGGACTGCCATAATCAACCCATGCTTCATTTACATATAAACTTCTCATTTGTCAAGAAGCTTCTATGGATTGTGTCACAAGTCAAAACATGTTTTAAGATGTAATGACAAATAGGACCATACCTTGGCTAACGTCCAAACTTCCATGACTTGCAGTTGAATCAGACACTGATGCATCTACAGATCCATTCTGTTTCCCACCAGAGAGACTATTTGGGTGAACATTAATCATAAGATGCTGATTATCATCAGGATCTTCACCGGCAAGCATGATTCCAGATGTTCCCAAATATGGCAATTCTGAATGAGAGCTAGCCTGCATTGCGGCAATTTCATCTACCCAAAGCCTATCTTCGTTCTTTTTCTTGCATAGATCAATGAAATTGATGCATGCTTCCCTGAATGAAACCAGAAACATTATATTCTTTTACCAAGATTTTAAACAGTACCTCCCTACAAAATAAAAAAAAGAAGAAGAATTGAAACAAATTGAAGATTGAGAAAGTAGGAGCAGTCCTCAAAGAGGATAGAATCTTGACAGTGTATAGTCCTTTAATTAGATAAGAATCATATGAAGGCTGAAAAATATCTAGACAGCTCTTCAACACATAATTTAAAAAAAAAAAAAACACACAAAGCCAACGATCTCAGCATATCAAAAGGATGATTACAGAAATAATATAGATAAAGTAAAAAACTTGTATGAACTATTGCAATACATACAGATGGCAGATCTATATTTCTCCTTCATACCTTAAACGGGAAGCTCCAAAAGCATCAGCAAAAGAAATGAGATGGTCGATATAACTCAGATCAAATCCAGCAACTAAAGCACGGGCATAAGCCATTGCTTGCTCTTTACGGAGCATTGCCTTCCGAGTTTCCAGAGCACGCTGAAGACGAATCCTGTTCATTACCAATGCTGAACAATGAATGCATGAGAGTATAGATGTGTCGTTACTAAATTCATAATGATTACATGCAACCTATAGAAAGCCAGAAAAATTACTTGGAATTTTCTTCTGTCACCCCGTCACCTTTTCCATTGGATTCACCTTTGGACTAAGATACACCATTAAAATAAAAGGTCATTTTTTTTATTAAAAACTGTCAATAGTTTGTGAAAACTTCAAAGAAACATTCAATTAAAAAAATTATTTTACAAGACTTATAAATGATGACATACACCGGAAAAGGTGATCGCCCTTTTGGAATTCCCATCAGCAACTGAACCATTTCCTGTCGATAACAAGGTAGTAACCAAAAGACCTCAATACATTCTTTTATACAAAATCTACGATGTCGAGTAATGCTACATATAGTCGTGGAGTGCACAAGCGTCGTGCAGTCGCTTTAAAAAATAATAGGATCTACTGTTAAAAAATTAATTTTTTTATGTGAGTCCCGTATTTATTAATTTTTTTAAAAATAATTGTACAACGTTTATACATTTACGACTGCAACTATAATTTCTCGTTAACAAAATAGAAAAAATTGGGAATGGAATTGATTCACTGGACATACGACAAAAGAATTACTACAAGGGATATGACAAATGAGTATGTCCAAGCATTACCATCTGCCTCTATCGATTCGCTTGATTGTATCGAATTCTCAATCTGCACAATCTCTCTCTCTACAGTCACAAATCTCTCGAGAACCTCTGGTGTGCTTACAAATCTCACAAACCTGTTTTTCATACAAATAAAAGAGACTAAAATAATTAACAAAAATGTCAATAATTAAACAAATTAACGGCGATAAGCAACCATTTGGCCCATCCAATCTCACAGAAGTTTTTTAACAGCCAACAAGAACAAATCCGTGAGGTTTTTTCTAAGTGCCCGTCGAAAACAAAAACTACAAATTTCTAAACTTGTATATGAATTAAAACAATACACATTCTATATTAATTTTTTTTTATTGAATTCACAAAGAACGCAAACCAATCATCAGTATTTTTGGCTGGAACGACACTCACAAAGCAGCCTAAATGCTTTAAGTGGATGAAAAGAGGTGAATTTACTCACTCGGACCAAACACGTGAAATAGCTTCTCGAAATTGAATTGTGGAGTTTTGAATCTAGACCGCTCAATTAATACCATTTTTAATTAACAAATTATTCGAAAGTTTAAGCTGATGGTAATATCAGAGCGGCAAGTGAATATATTTACCTTTGCAGAGTGGCTTTGGTGAACCAGTACGCATATGAGCCCGAAGGACGCAAAGTGATTGAATACCCACCTCTCGAGATCTGATCTTTGGCGCATTTCAGGTGCAAAACGAAGGGTTCCAGAAGACCCGTCGCCAACTTCTCGCTCTGACCGCCGGCGAAAATCACCAAATCGCATCTACAACAAATGAAAACCAAAGCACGAACTTTTAGAATTCAATTCAGTCACAAAGCATATGGATGTAGACATCTAGAAGAATACCTGGTTCTGGTTGGGGTGAGTTGGAAAAGAACATGGTCAAGAAGAGTTGCGGAGTCCATTATGTTGTGCGTTCGTGAGAGAGGGGGAGAGAGAGCTCTTCAAAGGCACACAATCTTAGTTCATCAATACAATGGTCCGGGCCTCAGTTTCTGGATGTTCACCATGTTTCTTCCAATGTCGCACATGGAATGTAGAGAGAGACAAAGGGAGTGCCACTGCCACGGTGCCACCCAGAAGACGAAGAAACTTAGCACATGGAAGTTGGCTAGGAATCGAGGAACGAACAAGGAGCCTTGTTTATTATTATTTCGTATTCCATAAGGGTCCCGCTTAAATATGCCGACAGCACATCTAAATATATATATTATTCTCTCCCTCTCTTGCACACACTGACACTGACAGTGACGGAGACACACGCTCCTCTCCTTTTTCCTTTCCCAAGTTTCTCTGTGAGAAAGAAATTGAATTACAGGAGAAAAGTATAATGATGAGGAAGATGGGTGCTGCACTACGCAGTATTGGGTGTGTGGTTGAGATGTCATTTTGTTCTCCTTTTTTTTTTTTCCTATCTACCCGCCCTTGCGGTATCTACGCTTGCTATCCAAGAGAGCAGAAAGCAATCTCCGTCTCTCGCTTTGCCTTGCTTTGCCATCAATATCACAGTGGAAGAGTGAAGAAGTGGGCAACGAATAATAACTGTCCCATCAGCCAACCATAAAAAATTAAAATGGCACCTTTTTTTTATTAACCGCGTACTTCACAGCCGATTCATCGTTCATGGATAATTACTGCATGTATATATATACGATAGTTTGGGCTTTCCATTCTTGGTTGATATAATTTTCTTTTATATTTTTAACTTACTTATGTTTTAAATTGATATTCTATAAATTATTTTATAAAAATGCATTTCCTTTAAAAGAGAGTTATGAAAAATAATTTAGTTTTCCATGAAAATATAGACATGCTTTATAGGCAATTTCTTAACGAATCAATAACATTTTTCTCCATAAAAAATAAAAATAGGGTTCAGAGCCTTTTTTTTTTCCCCCGAGTAGGGCATGGATTTTGTTTTTCTATTCCAGATAAATATATATATATATATATATTATAAAGAAGTGTTCTTATCACATTTTCTGAGATCTTTTGGAAGAGTTATTATTTTTTAAAACAAATGTGTAAAATATATAATTCACATCATTTAAATGATAATACTTAATTTACGAAATTCAAATTTTAAAATTTTTATTATAAATCAAATTATGTCATGCAAATATTTTCTTAGGTGCTTTATCCATATTTATTTTTAAATAAAAATTTTCCATATAGAATATATGGAGAGAGTGAGCAAGTCATGGGTTTAGTCCACCAATAATAGATATGCTTTCTAATTATCGTTAAAAAAAAAAAAAAAAGAGTGACTTTGTATGATTTTGGGATAGGAATTGGATAAAATGATACAATCATAGCTTGTATATGCCTAACTCCTAAGAAACTTTTACTATTAGTGACAAACCAACCCGATTGAATCTAAGATGTGAAACAATCATTAGGGATTTGCTTTCTTTCTTTCTTTGATCTCTACATGATTCAATTATTATGTGTATAGTCAAACGCTACCGATCGAGAGAATGATTAATCACATGCAGTCCGGCCCATAACCACCATTATCTATTAATTATAAATGATCATCTCTAATTAGCCCAATAGAAAATTAAGG
This sequence comes from Juglans mandshurica, assembly GCA_022457165.1. NCBI lineage: Eukaryota > Viridiplantae > Streptophyta > Magnoliopsida > Fagales > Juglandaceae > Juglans > Juglans mandshurica. The sequence continues at coordinate 1,667,425 of CM039632.1, read as the reverse complement.
TAATTAGAAATCTATTTTATTTCATTAAGGTCCCACTACTATATATATATATATATATAAGTCTGGAAAGTTAACAAGGAATAGGATAGGTGTAATAATATGATTGGCAATTATATAAAGATTTTCTAATCTTAAATTAGTGTGATTTTTTTATATATTTATTTCTGTGTTCGTATTAATTTCAAACAGGACAAAGCTGAGTTAAGATTTTCTTCGGCAATAATCGTACATTAATCCCATGTTTCCAAGTCCTAACAACGTTGTTATTAGACTATTTCAAGGGGCTCAAGGGTGGAGACGGTCAAAAGCTAGCATGCATGCATGTTCACAAAAACAGATAATTAAGAAAGCCTCTTATAAGAAAAACACATGCTACCCGACGGTCGAGCTTAGCTGGATATAATATGACAGGTTGTCGTCTTTGGTGATAAGGACCAAACAACCATATCAACAGGGACATTAATTAATAATATTACTTGGTCACAAATAATTAATATTGATATGAAATTGTAACCACCAGTACCAGAACCGAACAAGCAAAGCATTTTGCAGTAGTTTAATTAGAGACATGAATCGATAATCATGATCAGAATTTGAGTATATCATGATAATCTTGGACCCTAAACAGAAGTATTAATTGGTGGGACTATGCCACTGCACCTTATAATTATAATTAATAACCAATAATTCAGGAATCATAAAAGGAATAAATTAAAGTAGAAGAAAAAGAAGTGCTTAATTTGTTTAATTACACTTAATTCTTAATTAATAGGTGAAATGGCGGCATTGCTGATGGAGGAGCTTTATCTTTTTTCAATCAAGTTACTTCCTTTGTTAAGCATTCTTATATAGTTACACAAAAAAGATTAGCCAGCGGGCTCGCTTGTTTTATAAAGGCGTAATAGCTGTAGTTGTTGTGGGGCCGGGCATAAGTCTAGCTAGCTAGCAGATCTGATCGAATATATAGATTTAATTGGTTGACTTCTGAATCTTTTCAACATTAATGAGGATTACAGTTTGGCATGATGTGCGACAAACCACCTGATCTAATCAATTCAACTTAAATTGCATCTTTAACCTTTTGGATAAGTTTTAAACAACGTTGATCCCTAGTCATGTGTTAGTATGCATGATTAATTCCAATTAATGACGTCGTTGAAGATCTAATATTGTGTTGTTTAGAAGTAGTATAATATAATTAAAGATAAATGTTTTAGCTACGAAAAGATTTAACAAAATTACGTGATTTCATGTTAGATTGTAAAATAAATTAAACGTATTATATTATGAAATCATATCATTTTATAGATTTACTTCAGTGAAATTCATTTGTGAGTATTATAGCACTTTTTAAATATAAAATGTTGCAGAATCTTAAGATTTCCATGAGATGGGTAATAAATGAACATTTAAAAAGCAAAAATAAATGAAGTGTTTAATTAAAAATGGGTTTACGTATTTGGAAGCATTACATTACTAATATCATATGTAGATTATGCTTCGACATTAATGAGTACAGCTATTTCTGCAAAATTGCTAAAAGAGTGAAAAAAAAATTTAAAATCAACTAACGGTTAAATCCAACGGACAAACTAGCATTTTCCAAGTTGCAAGTGGTGTGAGAAAAATAGAACACATATCTAATGCGCGTTAAAAAATATCGCGTCTTCCCCCATAATTGGTTTGCTTTATGCTGATTATTTCGTATTATTTAGCAAGCATGCACTGCGCTGAGAAAGAATGTGCTAATCTGTGGAATTATTCCGACTCTGTTTGGGTGGTTGAATTATCTCAATCCACCTTAAATCAATTATTGATGAGATTTATTATTTTTTTAATTTTTCATAAGAAGTTAACTCATCTAAACTTATTTTATATATTTAAATACATATTTCAATCTATATACATTCAAATACATTTTAATAAAATTCATAAAATATTACCATTTACAAATTAATTTAAATCATTTAAAATTACATGGCAGTCAGACTGCATGGAGGGAGATATCTTTTTAAGGTACCCAAAGCCTCCATCCTAAACTCCTTAATTTGTAAGATTCATGTCTTCTGCATGGCTCAAGTTTCAACATACTATCTGGGGCGCTACAAAATCACTTAATTATAGAATTAATCTTGGGAGAAATCATTGTTTGGGAGCAGTCAAGACACATCCTACGTGGTATGATTCAAACTACTCACACGAAATCCATCCGATATGGGTCTTTCCGCCACCTATAGGCCAGCACGCGCCCCCCATGATGTTGCCCAACCGTCTATCTTCAAGACCACCGAATGTGGAGCCAAACGGAACATCGAGTAGCCCGCACAAGCAAGTCGAAGTTCCTAGAGTTGCTCGGAGCGTGGCTCTCATGTGCCATCGGGGAGCCCTCTGCCAACGCCACACGTGGCATTTTTAGAGTTTGTGAGTCTGAGACTTCTAAGATCGGTTGTCAGTTTTCCTCCTAGAGTGGCGCATGTACTACACACGCCACAACAACCTCTTTGTGCACTGCTTTTCCGATTTTATGTAGTGTTTTTCTTATGTAATTTATTTTGTGTCATGTCTTTACTTTTTAGTAAAATAAATATCTAAAAAAATAATGCCTTCGGACTTTAGTCCGAATGGAGTGGTTCCCCCTCCGCTTGGCGGTGCTTATGGTGGGATTGGTGCTCCATACTCCGTTTAGTTGGGGTATGGGGTTTTGTTATCTCTGTCGTGGGTATAGGTCTGCTATCTCTTAGACCTAAGTCTTTAGAGATCTGTCGTCTGGACTATATCATATCAATCACGAAAGTGTGCTGGAAAGTTATTAATATTTGTAACTGACTTGTTTTTAAGTCAAAGTTGTATGTCCTCAATTAATGAATAAAATGTGGTCCGTTATTATTGTAAAATAAAAAAAAAAATACTGAAAAAAGTATTGAACGTCGATCTACATAAAAATATGAAGTACTGTTAATTTGATTAATTTGTGAGGAGAAAATAAATGGGTATTCAGACCTAACGAAATTACTTTGAATTTATGCCTTAAATTCAAAACGAGGCATGAGCACTGTGTGCAGAAAATCGTTGTCCATGCCTTCAAAGAGATTAAAATATTCCAACCTCGAGGTTGGAAATCTGGAGTTTTGTCGCAAGAAAGTAGCGCTATTGATCATGCAGTAATGGAGGCGCGCGGTGGGGTCAGGGGTGTTGTGAAACCTGACTAAAAAAAAAAAAAAAAAAAAGCAAACACCAGCAAACAACATATGGGACAAAATTAACACGGCTCGACAATACGCGTACGTTCAAAGAGTTGTAAAATATTTTATTATCCTAAAGAATCATAAAACACAATTTGAGATGAAATGTCATTATTTAAGAGCACTTAGAACTCTCATTAAATATATATTTATAATATCTCACGGTAGAATTAATCTTAATTTTTATTTATTTACATTATTTGTTCGAGTAAAGTGTTGAGTGCGTAGCAAGAAAACTCTCAGTCCAAACGAGTATTGAGTGAATTAATTTATGCCTGACGTTTTTTCTAATAGCAAACAATGTCAAAAATTCAAACATGTGCTCCATGACACAAACCTTAAAAAAAAAAAAAAAAATCCATCAAGAAATTATAACGGGCCAAGTCATCAAATTGACCCAACAAAGGGGCACGGAGGGAGAGATCTATCAAGCTCCACGAAACCAACAAAGGGGCACGGAGGGAGAGATCTTTAAGAATTCATGCCGATCGAGAAAGAAAGATTCAATGAACGTGTTTGACCGTTTATTTTCTTAGAAGTGGTCAAAAAACTTTGTTCATGTCCACTCCTGTCAAATCAAAGACACGGTTGTGTTGATTTTCAATCTCTTTAATTCAACAAACATTCGTTCTTCAAAATCAACTCAAATTTTCCAGATAAAAGAAACAACATGATAACTGGTTCGATAGCGGCCTGCCTCTTCTTTCATACAGATATTATATATATATATATAATACACATTTAAGACAACGCAATTCACCAAAAAAAAACAAAAACTTGGCAAGAGACCAAGGTAGTACGTACGTACAACTCCTATACCAAATTAAGCAGTACTAGGAAAGAGAACCTAATATATAGGAAAACCATGCAATATCGTTCATCAGTCCAGTTGGCCAGGCGTGTTATTAAACCCTGCGATGTGTTTATTAATCATAGGGGGATTGACACAAAGCGAACAATAGCCACGTTGTTGTACGATTATCTGTCTCAGCTCAATCTACGTCCCTTCTTAGACAACAAGAACATGAAGCCTGGAGACAAATTGTTTGAAAAAATTGATACTGCAATACATGGCTGTAAGATTGGTGTTGCTCTCTTCTCGCCTAACTACTGCAAGTCGTATTTCTGTCTGCACGAACTCGCTCTTTTCATGGAGTCCAAGAAGAAGGTCATCCCTATCTTTTGCGACATTAAGCCGTCTCAGCTGCATGTTCCACGTAATGGAGTTTGTGCGGAGAAGGAGCTCCGGAGGTTTAGCTGGGCTCTCGAAGAGGCCAAGCACACCGTCGGGCTTACGTTCGACTCCTTCAAAGGGTGAGAATTTATTATATTTTTGTTTTCAGCATAGTTGCTGCCGTAGCATGCAGTAATTAATATCGTACGTTCATCGTAAAAACGTTAGAATTTTATCCATTAATTCCATGATTTCGATTGTGTTTATAGGAACTTCGCAGATGTTGTAACAAGGACCTCGGAAATTGTGATCAAGAGCTTGATAGAGCTTGAGAATGATGAGCAGATCATCATGAAGCGTCGACGGAAATCTCCCCTCTCTTCATAAAACAAACCACTTATATATATATATATATATATATATATATATATATGCTACATCGATGATCAGGGATCGTACCGTAAATGACATCGACAAGTACTGATCATTCTTCATCGATCAACTTTCGTACTAATGGAGGGTTCTGCATCGTTTTTGTTCAATATCGATTTGTTTCGGTCTTTAAGCCAAATTTCATTCTTTGTAAACGGGAAACTATTTTTTTTTTTTTATTTTTTATAAAAAACTCGGAGTTTTTTTTTTATTCCCTGAAACATAATATTCCTTCAATTTTTTCTAATAGCAGTAATGTACAAAAAAATTAATAAATATGGGAAAAAGCCAAATGCGCAGAGCACCTTTTGTTCATTGTGATGTACATTTACTGTTAATTAAATTGTTTAAAGTTATTGACGTTGTATGAGTCTATGACTCGATCGACGGAATTAATGTATCAAACAACATTAATATTTTAATTTCCTCAGTTTTTTTGTCTCTTCATTTCTTCTTGGGAGATCAGTAATGTAGTACTGTATTTATGATTTTAGATTAGTTTCCTTGAAATTAGGTCTCCTAAGATTTTTACTTGAGCTTTTAAATTTAGAGTGGGAAAGATAGATAGACACATACACTACTAGACCATACAATTAATATTTATTAAAATATAGTTAATGTTGTCTAAGAAATTTCTCAGATGACCATAAATATTGTAAAATCTACTATTATATGTTTCTATTTTCCTCAACTTTAAATCGAGCTAGTCCAACCACAAGGCCATTAAATGTTGGATGTTTATAACGTCGAATGTGGTGTTCTTTTTTCGTCAGTCATGTCGAATACGCGTGCTAGCTAGGTCTACAAGATGGATACTTTTTTTGTTAGAAACTTGTGTAGAAGTTCTTACTTCCAACGCTGCTATGTCAAGACCATGAGTAACATTCAATGTAATTTAGGGTATGTTTGTGTTGGATTATTTCAAAAATTCCCTCCAATTTGACGTTGACTTATTTTCAAATTTCCCTCCAACGTGAGTTTTTTTTTAATATTTAGAAAGACAAATAAACTTTTAGTAGTTTATAAGTGAATGAATTTTACAACACATAAATTAGAATACAAGGGTAGACACACAATAATAGTTTCACCCAATGCAAGGCACTGATCGCACGCTCACTGCTTGCAACGCATAGACACATGCACGTACGGAATTATTTTAATTCAAACGAAATGATATGTTTTTTCATCCCTTTTGACAATTATTATTAACAGTCAATAATTGTTTTATTTCACACATTTTTTATAGAAACCGTTTTATTCAAATTCAAATAAAATAATATAACTGTTGCTATTACATCTATTTGTTTTAATATTAGTGTTCAAAATTTTCAATCTACACACTATATAATCAGTGTTGTATCCTGAGGACAAACTTGTCAAATTCTCTTTTGCAGAACTCAATTTCGCAAGTGTGAGACAATATTTATCTAAGAGAGACAGATTAACAATCGCCTCATTATTTGCCATTTTCAATCACTGTTTGCTATTCTTTCCTAACCATTTTGGACTTTTATAATATCATTTAACCAGTGGTAACCAATTAGATTTCGTGGGCAAGGGGTGCATGAAATCGTCTGGGTTTAGCTTTTTCCTTAGAGTTCAGATAACATGGAACAAAAAGCGTAGAACATGAGCAAGTCAGTACGACCTTTGAAAATCTGACCAAAAGATCATTACCTGAGTATTTAGAGTATTTGTTTAGTTATATAGATGAGATGAGGTAAAAATTGAAAGTTAAATAAAAAATTATTAAAATATAATTTATTTTATTTTATTTTGATATTTAAAAATATTGAATTACTTATTATATTTTATATAAAAATTTAAAAAAACTATAATAATTATATAAGATAGATAGTTTGGTTCAAACCATTCGGAATCAAGAATTCTTCTTCACGCGATCGATCAATGTCAACACAAAAGGAAAAGGCAGTAACGAAAATAAGTAACCAAAATGCGGAGAAAAGAAAGAAAGAAAAAGTACTCAAAACTATAATCGAAACAGCCGATGAGCAGATCTGATTACAGCGATCATTCCTCGAACTCCTTGAAAGCATCGCCATGGCCACCCGGCCGAGCTCTTCATTCTGCATAACAGGACGTAATTAAAGAGAGTCTGGACATGGGTATTGTTGGGTACTGGGTATATAGATCTGGGTGTGGTTGATGTGTTGTTTCTTCTTTACATATAAAGCTGGTAACCAGCCATGTTTGGGGAGTATCGTTGTAGGTAAAAAAAAAAAAACCAGCGAAGAAATTAATATGAAGTAGTTGAGCAAGGAAGATTAGAATTTAGGCAGATGAGAAAGCAAATTAGGAAGGCCTAGTACTGCCTCTGATCAAAATCCGTTGAATGGCGTGGCCCATCTTTTCCGCCATCTCCCCTGCGTATCTCATCAGCATTCCTCGTAAACTAAGTGCCCACAACCCCACCACCGCCATTACTATCTCTGCTCCCAAGCTCATCCCTGCCTAATTTTCTTTTCTCTTGCATTCTCTCCTCTTTAATTCTCTGCTAGCTTCTGTAAATTACGCTCATCAACCACCAGTACTGACTTTAATTGGTATAGACTATAGTAATTTTGAGGATTAAATTTTTCCGGCTGATGATTAGGTTTGTGAACTAACTAATTAAGTAGGGTGTGGCGGCATAATGCTTATCTTCTTCTTGAAGTTCATCGTAAAAGTTTCCAACTTTCCATTTCCACCTAACAGTCTTTGGCTGGGAGTTGCCAGTAGTACTAGTGGTAGCTTTTCTTCATGCATCTTTTGCATTGACTCGTCTCGGTTGTTGTCACATAAAATCTCAACAACTTAAATTTGTATGACGATTATATAATTCGTGATATCAAAAACTTAATTTGTCTAAAAAAATATTGACAGACATACATTATATTGTCACGGTTAAATCCAACGGCAATGGATTATTATTCTTGTTTGGAATCAACGACTCACGAGCCTTTTCTGCGTTTTTAGCTCCACTTACATATAGTCTATCATTTTCATTTTGGATCACCAAATGAAGATCTCAATGGATAAAAGGGGCTTAGCAAATAACGGGCTTCACATTCTAGTACTCAATGGACTAATCCGGTCAAAGAGACTTTTTTATTGGAAAAGCCCAATGGGCTGGTTACTACAATAATTCAGAGAATTAGAACATTGAGCCCCCTAAGCCACTACGGGCAAATTTTTTGTTTTTTCTTTTTCCTGACTATTAGATATTCTCTAAATATGTATAATATGATATTTCTATCTTTAAAAATTATTCAGTAGGAATTAATTATTAATAACGTGTCATTTTGTAATAAGAAGAAAATACTATTTGGAGGGTCAAATAGTCCCTCTTAAAGAGTGGCCAGAACACCACACCGTTAAGGCCCACGAACCAAAGGCTTGCACGCACCAAAGATCCAACCGCCAAAATGCATTGATATTTAATTTGAATTCAACTATCATTAATGACGATTTAATGATATAACGGGAGAACAATCTCCGGCGTGATATCCTTCTGTTATATTATCCCCCCACGGTATAACAGCGGATTTGAAGCTTTAATAGTCCGCAATCTAGCAAGGATTAGAGAATGTCAAGCCATGAGCCAAGCCATTCTCATCACATGCTCAACTTGTATAAATAAGGGTCAAAGAACATATTTGAGGTAACTTTTAAACAATCTGAGAATTGAAACTCTCTACACATTCTATTCTGACTTAGAGATAGGAGGTATTACAGAATATACTGCTTTGTATCAGACACACTTTCCTTCATCTTGATTGATTTGCTATACAAAATTATTTTCCTTGATTACCTCCTTTGTAATTTCCTTAGTTATATGCTTAATTTGCTTTCTCTTGTACTTCATACTATGGGCGTTTTTGTGAATATGAATATGAGGAAATTTTCCAGTAATCTCCATGTTTACTCTTAACAGGAGGTATCCCTCACTACACTGAGCTGATCTTATTTTCTTGATACAGGTTGATGAAGCCGTCAATAGAGTACAAAACACGTCCACAACACTGTAGATTCTGCATGTCACTAACAATCTAGTTTCCTATAAACCAAAATTCAATGAGAAAAGCTTAGAACCGGTCGGGTGTTATACCCATTTTTACACCGGCCAATAGGATCTCAACATATATGAGATGTATTTGTCTTACAGTGGATCCTATCTTATTTAATAAGCTCTATTCATTTCCCTCTCCTCACCCCTCCCCTCCCCTCCCAATTCTCTTCTATCTCTCCTCTCCCATTTCTCCTCTTCCTTTTTCCCTCTTTCTCTCTTCTCTCCCCCCACGCCCTATGTTCTTTCTCCTCTCCATCGAGTGCTTTGGAATGAACCGATTAGAACCCACTGCATTATATATATATATATATATATATATATTTGCATTCTCTTCTACATATTAAGTATTTAGGGCATATATTTATGGTCGATTTAGAGTCGATTTATTTAGGGCATGTTGGATAAGAAAACCCATCGAACTAATCAAATCGTGTTGGTTCACTTTCTATATTTAGGGTTGATTTATTTGGTAATAATTAATCTTGTTGGGTTTTTAGGGTTGATTTATATGTTGGATTAGAAAAATGATCTCCTCACCATTTCTTCCATGATAATTAGGTTATGACCCTAATTAGGTCTTGTATGATAATTAGGTGGGGTTAAGTATGGGCCAATGGTTTCTTCCAAGTTTTTGCAACTGCTATCTATGAAACTTTTCTCTATTGACAACATGTTGTGCTGAAATTGGATTTTTTTAGTGTTGCACTAGGTTGTATTTTTTTTGTTGTTGTTGCATTAGTATGAGCCAATGGTTACTTCCATATTGTTGCACTAGGTTGTGTTTATTTGCTACTGCTTGGTTGTTTCTTTTGCAATGATAGACTTTTTGGGGTTGCAAATTTGTATCCTTTGTTGCACTAGGTTATGATATTTTGCTATGGGAAGGGGTGGTAGATGACCTAGATTGTGTTTCTTTGTTGTTGCACTAGTTTGGGTCAATGGTTTCCTCCATGTTGTTGCACTAGGTTGTGTTTTCTTTGTTGCTGCTTGGTTTTTTTTTCTTTTGCAATGACAGACTTTTTTGGGACTGCAAATTTGTGTTCTTTGTTGCACTGAGTTTTGTTTTTTTGGGGTTGGCTAGCTTGTTTTTTTACTACTGTATGTAATGGATGATTGATATATCTGATTCAATTACATTCTTTGCAACAATATGAAGAGTAGTGGAGGAGACACCATATCTAGTTTATGGTCTATGAGGGCAGAAGATGAAGTGATATCAGGACAAAGACCATTATATTATTGTGGCATCCCTCCAAATTGCGGACGTCGAGCAACTTGAAAGGTTTTGGTCGGCAGTTTTTGAATTGTTTATATTATAAGGTTAAAAATTTTAAACAATTTGGATTTTTTGAATGGGTTGACTATGAAATGAAACAACCAGATTGTTTTTAAGTGAACCTTGGAATTAGCACAACGAATAAATAAAAGGATAGCATCTAAATGTGCAATAATAGAACATGGCCTTCCTTTGGACACAACATGTGGAAGATCTTGTAATGAAAAGTATGAGAGTAATTGGCTCTAGACTCTATCTCCCTATGCGTTACCATCGCCATCAATATTTTCTATTCCCCTAAAAGCATGCTCAAATATCTGGATAGATAGTGACCCCACCTCAGCAACTTTATAAAACTGTCTCATCAAACGATGTTTTGTGACTAATACAGTTAGAGGCATCTCCAATGGCCCCTCATCAACACATATCTCATTTACCACATGACTCTTTGTATTGATCGTCCACCTCTCTAAAACATATGATTGCAATACATTATTCAAACAACTTTTTTTGCCAAAACATGTAGGATGTGTTGGCATAGAAAGCCAATAAATTCAAGCTTACAACATGTACAAGAAACAATGTTGTTCTCCCTCCCAAGTGTCATTTCATATGCTGACTTCTATTTCCCATCAATGCCCACCAAGTAAATTTTTTATCCATCTTCCTCACGTGTTTTGTGCGCCTTGTACCTTTGGCTATTAAGTAACTCATCTTGGAAGATCAAAAATGATTTTCTTGTATAGATCTTGGCCACTTCCTCTTCAATATTGTGAGTAGTTTACATAATTGGCATCGATGTTTTTGTCTTCACACCTCTCTTTCCCACTGAGATAACGAGCGTTCAATGCTTTATCATATTGATGGGCGAAGTCACTTACTATCGTGCTTGAACGAACATAGTTTTTAAAAAGCTTTGCTCTCCTGGTATAAATATTCTACAACCAACGATTTTCTTTAATATTGTACTTCAATAACATTTCAGTTCACTCCATCTCAAACTCCTCAATAGTGAGTGTCTCATGATTACAATGGTTAAAATCATTTTGAAATTGTGGATATTTGTTAGAAACACGAGCTAGATGTTTAGGAACTTTTTGTAAGAGATGTCATAAGCACAATTTGTGCGTTGTACTGGGCAATACCTTGGCGATGGCCTTCAATAGACAATTTGTGTCATTGCCTCGTCATCATCAGTTATTATTATAGAGAGACCATAACCAAGCATCGCTTTTAGCCATGTTTTCAATAACCATGTGTAAGACTTAACCGTCTCATTTAAGTAACGCACATCCAAACATCACAGATTGATGATGATGGTGAACTCTAGTGAATAGAACAAAGGGCATGTTGTAGTGATTTGTGAGGTACGTAGCATCAAACGTAACAGCATCTCCAAAATATTGGTATGCGGCCCTTAATCGAACATCTACCAAAGAGTAATTCTCCATCGACTCATCTGCATCAACTTGGATTGAATATACAAAACTTAGATTATTACGTTCACTTTCCAAAAAGTAAGCATATAACTTTTGTGCGTCTCCCTCTCCGAGAAGTTATCTCCTTCGATTGCCCAAGTAATTCTGAATGTCCTTACTCAACATGGTCATTATTTTTCATGTTGGTTTCTTAGACTCATTTAGCGTGCCTATTAATTTTTTATGCGCTGGTGTCACCCGTCTATACCCACAAAGCAAACTTGTACTCCTAGGTATCAACAAGTCATGATTATGCTGAGTACAAACTCCTAAGTATCAACAAGTCATGATTATGCTGGAGTACAAACTTGGACACAATCCATTTTTTTTCATCCTTCTTTATTGTCATCATCGCCTTACACCCACACTTTGTTTCTGCAACCACGAGTCTTACTCTCTCTTTAAGTTTAGAATTATGACGATGTAATCCTTCTCTCAAACACACATACTCTACCTCAATTAATGATTTGTCTATATTTGACAACTGAGTATGGTTTGTTCGAATGTTAAAACCAGTTCGTCTGGAAAATGCTTTATAGCAACTATGTGCATCCTCTACATCATTAAACTGTCACCCCACAGCTCCACATATGAAGATGACAACGTATTATTTGTCTTGTCTTGTTCCATCCTTATCGAAAATTTAAGCTTCATCAGTGCTAGAATTACAATAATCTAAAATCTCAACATCATCTCCTCTTGAAGTACTCATCATTCAACCTGATAATATTAAACATTTGACTTTTACAAACTGAACACCATCCTCATAAAAAAATACTTGGTAAAGCAATAAGCTTTCTTCACCGTAATATAAAGCTATAAACGATACCAGACAAATACTTTAATTATTTTCATAACTGTGGGCTGTGGCTATCTTCACATTAATTATTTTCATACTAGAATTCTTATGTTAAAGCAATATGCAGCCTTTCATTAATAAATCGTGTACAATTTAAAGAACTTGGCTATATTTTCCACAAATCATTTTGAAACAAAGAGCTAATGATTTTCCATATTTTCTCAGCCCAAACATAAATTAATAGGCAACCAAATCAGAATAAAAAAGGCTGAGGTTCTAACCTCAGAGAGCTATAAATTTCTTCAAGCGATGGAGGCCGAGAGCTATCAATTTCTTCAACCGATGGGGGGTTTCGAAGGGACGATTAGAGCAGGCCAACGAGGGTGGAGGAGAATACATGTTTCAAAGGGACGGTGGGAGCAGGCCGACTGGAGTGGGGGGAAGGTGTTTCGAAAGGACTAATTTTGTTTGAGAGAGAAAGAGAGATCTTGGACACACAAAAGGAAATACAAAAAACATGATTAACCACATGTGAGTCTATTCTCTATATTGTTGAAACCCATACATGGCAGTTCCTTATTCGCTGGTGTAAAAATGGGTATCGCCGGTTCAAGGCGTCTCCCTTAAATACATTTTGTTTCAAATGATTCTAAGGATAATTAAATAGTTAATTATGTGGTATTTTACAGCTTTCAAGGGTAATTAAGTAGTTCATTTAAATGAGGGAACGATTATTCTCTCTTCCCACCTCTCTTTTTTTTTTGTGGAAGTGAAGGACCATTCATTAATTATGGTCAGAAGTCTTATAAAGGACGCTTCAACCAAAAAGATAAATGGTTCAAAAATTATTAAATATGTTCCTCACTTTCCTTGCTGCTAAATAGTCAATATGGGGAATGGTACATGTTCTTCACTTCTTTGCACATGGCTGTACAGCATACACACACGGGAAAAACGTTGTTGTTGTTGTTGGTGACTTGGTGTAGTTGTCAATACAATGCATGTCTTTCTGGTTTCTTAATTTCCCCTCTCGTCCTTGCTTTCTCCATTGTTGTTGTGCATTATTCTCCAATTATCCAGTATTTGACTAGTTTTCGGCATCCCACGAATTATTCATCCTTATCTGTTATCAGTCAAGACTTAAATACCCTTTAGTTTTGAAAATTATTGGTTCATTTTAAGCAATTTTCAACAACAAATTAGTCCGTTTTTATTTCAAAACTATAAATATAGTAAACGCAATGAACATAGACGACTTTAATGGCTAATCTGAAAAGCGAATTACGCTTGTTAAAATGCTCCTTATGTCAATGGGTCTCTGCCAACCTCCGACTTTAAGGAGCCAGCGAAACTGACTGGAAGAAAGCTCAGCGTAAATGGTCAGGTCTAATAGTCAAGACCAAACTGAAAACTTCTGGGAAGTTCATGCGTGCACATGTACATCATATCATGTTGTTCTTGAATCATGATACCAACTTGGATTTGAAGTCACGGCCTGTCGGTCTGTTCATGTTTGTCAAAAATCAAAAGGCAAGCCTGCCCAGAAAATTAAAAGAAGTAATGAAAATGATTAGGAAGTTCATGAAAATGTTACTGTTTTAATGGAACAGTATATGTTACAGTGGGCATGTTCGATCGGCTCTTTAATACGGTCAAAAGTTCAGAGCATCTTCACTAACACGATGACGAAGATGCCGGCCGCCTGGTGCATGCGTGCGGACTGCCGCCACCATTTGGAATTTTGAGCAGATGGAACGGCCATATATTCGCACATGGTTTATATATTTTATCATGAACGAATGAGAATACAGGGAAGAAGGATAGATTTACATTTGTTTAAATGATTTGAGTTGGTGCGTAAATAATAATATTTTATAAATTTTATTAAGATGTATTTAAATATAAATATATTGAAATATGTGTTTTAATTATGTATAAAATAAATTAATATGAGTTTAATTTTTTTATAAAAAATTAAAAAAATTATAAATACGATATAATTGATTGGAGAAGAGTTTAGATGACTTTAGCTTAGAGAAAAAAAAAAGAAGAAGATGACTTTAACAACCAACCAGTAAGAAGAGGCAGAAAAGAAGTTGGAACTTGGGAACATCTAGCCGCAATTCTATTCCTTAAAAACTAGGAAACCTTTAAAGTTTTTCTCAGACTAACTTCACATTATAATTAAACAACTAGATTAGGCGACATGGAATACTACTTTAATTAATTAATCAACATTAATAAAAAGCGAAACAGAACATGATGTGAATATTTATATAATTTGCAATTTTTTTTTAACATTAGAAAAGCATGCCAAAACACCCGTTAGATTTTGACGGTTACTGCCGGAAGGCAATAAAAATAAAACTTGTCCATAATATAGTCTACATCCTGATCTTCTGATAAGATTAGAAGTCATTTTACCTTAAGAAGAGAACATTAATGGAAAAGTGAGATAGAGTAATCTTAAATCAAACGAATGCGATAAGATTGACACCTTCACTTAACTTAATACCAGAATCAATAAGTAAAACAGTATCATAAACTTACAATTTTAATCATATAATCATATGACGTGTCAGTAATTGAAATAGTAAAAATTGTAAAAATTTCAAATTCAAAATTTAAATTACAAAATAAAAAACTAATAAAATAAGATAGATACTCAATATGTATATAATATTGTGCATAAAATTCACTACAAAAAAAATAAACTTTTGGACCAATTTATTGTAATCAAAAGACTATTCACAATCAATTTTAGTTACAAATAGTTATTTCGTTAAAATTAATTAGTTGCAAATAAGTAGTTTTCTTATAGTGATTATACGTACATGTAATACTTAAAATCTTAATCTTATTCAACCGAATGATATACATAAGATAGCATATATAATTAACTAAAGAAAAATTTAATTGTAAGCGATTATATATATTAATATTATGTATCTATTTAATATGATTGATCAGAAAGTAAATTTTATTGAAAATAGTACTAATTTAAATTTAGAATATGAAGATAACATCATTAATATACATATTAATACGCAAACTTGTTTGTACATAATAAAACTCAATTAACTATATATATATATATATATATTGATCCGGAAACGCGGTTTTATGCACGCATGCCAACTGGCAACTGCCAATTAAGTTCTTCATCAGCAGTCGGCTTTTTCAATCAACGTGTTCAAGGCTTTAACCGTATTCAAACTTGAAGGTCATCGACCCGACCGACACCGTATCTTTAGTTTTTCATGGCATGTGTATTCTTATCTGCCGAGAGTTCTGGGATATATAGAACCATAACCATTCATATAGTGCCACCTAATCAACAATTAAATATCTGCACGTGGCGTGAAGCAAAATATCTACCTTCAAAGTTCAAACAATTAAATATCTCCCTCTTGCCAGGTTTCACATTATTTAGACAAAATTAAGAACTTGGACTTCTACTTTTCAAAAGACTCGAACGCTATCCTCAAAGATACCACATGTCACGGCTTATGTAAACGAAATTCCTCCTATGTTTCCATTTTATTCTCAGATATTTTTTTTTTTTTTTTTTTTTTAGGTTTTTGTCATGACTCAACCAAAAAAGTCAAAATATCCCAACAAAAGCATATCCTTCCCTGTCCCTATCTAACCTACGAATCTCCACGCTCACAAAATTCTAAAACCACCTCTATTCAATCAAACCTTATATAATTATTATAATTATTTTAAATTTTTATATAAAATATAATAAATAATTTAATTTTTTAAAATTTTAAAATTTTAAAATATTAAATTTATATTATAATAATATTTTATTTAATTTTTAATAAAATATCTCATTTTATTTCTTTATAATAAAAAAGACTGTCCAGTTTATGAGACCCCCAATAAACATTTTGACCAAAAGCCACATCATTGCCAATCTTTTTGGTGAAAACCCCCCCCATTGGTCCATATCATTTATATTTTTATACACTTGTAAGCTAGCCAAAGAGGTTGATGAGTGGAAGAAATCTAAAGCTCCACCTAAAAAAGCTTTAAAAATATAATTTTTTTTCTTCTTTTTCTTTGAGCTAACGTGGCACTAAATTGAACGGTTACAACTTACAGCTAATTTTTTTGGATTTTTCTTTCTTTCTCTTTCTCTCTTTCTTTTTGACAAATTGCAGCCTAACTCTCTCAGCACGTGTGTCCACGTTGCTGTTTCATTTAGCTGACGTGGGCTTTTCCACGTGTGTAGTACTATTGTCGTTTTGTGGGGGGTTCATGCACTGGAACCAGATAAGGTCGGCCACACCATAGCATCAAACATCGAATTAGTCTGGACACGTGGGAGTTTTTTAAAGGTGAAGAACTCAAGGTGTGTCCCATTCAGCCAACAGTATGACAAGGACGACCGTACGACTCTCGGTGTCCACTCATGTCTAAAATCTCTCTATAAATGAACCCAACCCATTCAACTAAGAAAAAAAGAAAAAGAAGTAAATTCAAAATTCAATTTCTCTCTCATCTCTCTCTCTCTCTCTTTGTCTGAGTATTCTTTTCTCTTTGTGGAAAATCGTTGCCGGAAATGGGTGCGCCGGAAATAGACGCACTTTCTCAACTAAGCTTGCCGCCGGGATTTCGGTTTTATCCGACGGACGAGGAGCTTCTGGTGCAATATCTATGTAGAAAAGTTGCAGGGCAGGATTTTAAATTGGAAATTATAGCTGAGATTGATCTGTACAAATTCGATCCATGGGTCTTACCAAGTGAGATTTCACCCCCAGAATTGAATAATTGAGCTCAAAGCATCAATCTTGAACCATAATTCAATCTTGTATTAAAGTTTCTCATATTTAATTTGGTACTTGCAGGTAAAGCAATATTTGGTGAAAAAGAATGGTACTTCTTTAGTCCTAGGGACAGAAAATACCCAAACGGTTCAAGACCAAACAGGGTTGCGGGTTCTGGGTATTGGAAGGCAACTGGGACTGATAAGATTATCACCACGGAGGGTCGTAAGGTTGGCATAAAGAAAGCTCTGGTTTTCTACGTTGGAAAAGCCCCCAAAGGAACCAAAACTAATTGGATCATGCACGAGTACCGCCTCTTAGAACACTCACGAAAGAACGGAAGCTCTAAGGTAACAGAAATTTTTTGTTACATCATGATACTCCACGCTGTTTTAGATACTCTGGTTTCTATTCGATTTGTTTTAGGTGGTTTTACTTTCTTTTTCTGATGAGAGTTTCTTGTTCTTGTTTTTTTTTTTTTCTTTTAATTGCAGCTGGATGATTGGGTATTGTGTCGGATTTATAAGAAGCACTCGAGCAGTGCTGCTCAGAAGCCTACGACGAGCATTTCGAGCAAAGAACAAAGCAATGATTCATCGTCTTCGTCCCACTTAGACGATGTCATGGAGTCATTTCCTGAGATTGACGACCGCTTCTTCGATTTGCCGCGCATTAATTCTCTCAGGAACCAACAGAATCTGGGTTCCGGAAATTTCGACTGGGCCAGCCTTATAGGCGTCAGCCCGGTACCCGATCTCGCCCCGGGAAATCATGCTCAGGCTCAAACGATTTATACAAGTAATGACATGTACCTCCCTTCCATCCCGCCGCTTTGCCACGTGGAGTCCCCGCCGGAGAAGTTCAGGCACACGATGGATGAGGAGGTTCAAAGTGAACCCATAACTCAGCGGGTCCATAACTCGGTCTACTTTCAGCCGAACCCGAACGTTTTGACTCAGAACTATTCAAACACGCTTGACCCGTATGGATTTCGGTACCCGAATCAACCGGGTGGGTTCGGGTTCCGAGGTTCCGACAGTAAAAAAATGTTACAGAAATTATCTTCGGAGACCGGAGGGAATTACCATTTAGAACAGTGGGATTAGAATCTAGATTGCTGTAAATATTTTTGGGATTCTTTGGGCAAACGTTTTGGCTTTAGATTCCAAAAGTGGAAACCTTTTTTTTATAAATGTCTTCGTTATTTTTAATTATGATTATCTTATCAATCTATTTTATATTGCATCTAATAATTGTCAATTGACGTATAAATAAATAATAGTAAAAACTTTGGTTTAATTAATAAATTTACACTATACATCATCAATATAATTTAATTTAATATTTGAAAGATAAATATTAAAAATTAGAATTGAACAAATTAAATTATACCATTATATGTGGTATAGATATTTTAGAATAATATTATAAAATAATTTACAATTAGCAATCCAAGACAGTCAGCATCATGTTTGGGGATTATAATTTCCCGTAATTCATGGGGGACCTCGAATCTTGTTTGGACACCAATAATTTGGTTTCCCTATGTTACATGAACATGTTATTTGGTCAACAATGATAGTGTTCCCAACTGTTAAGCCGCAATTATGTTGTATGTGACCGATGAATTTTGTTAGCAAAAATAGCAATGTTGAAGACGGCGACGGGACAACGTGGTAGGGCATGCTAATTAAGATAATAATGGTTGCAGGTTTTAGCGTAATGAAAGGTATGGCAGTGTGGGACAGTGATGTTAGTGATATATGTTTATGCTAATATATTAATGCCTTAGTGTAGATTAATAGATTAATTATTTTTAATCTGATCTTTCTTATTGTTAATTTGTTTTACATCAAACGGTGTTTCTATTGTAATTGAATTGGAGATAAGAACGACAGACAGAGAGAGAGGCGCATAAAATGGACCAGCTACGCAGTACGTGTGTTAACATTTCAAGTTAAAATGTTATGCCACGCTTTCCGATAGATATGCTTTGATCGCTGAGTGCTAGATTAGTTTACTTGCAAGCGTGATCAATTTGACAGTCACTTCATTTTCATTTACCTCTTCTTATTCGAATCCGTATACTATTTGAAACGTGTAAGGGTTTTTGGGTTGCGTTATAAGCAGTCTTAAAAGTTTTTTAATAAAAAAAAAATAAGTTGTTTAAATGTTACATATTAAAATATTTTTTAATTTCAAATAAATTAAAAAGTATGTTTGAGGAAAAGTATAATTTTGATTTTTTTTTTCAAACATGCTTTTCTATATAATGCGAAATATAATTCGAATTTTAAAAAGATTTTCAATAGATGAAAATACTCATACAACTTTTAAATAATTATAATTTTCAAACATATGGTCATAATTTTTTAAAAATCAAATAATTTTCATTTCTACCTCAACAATCATTTTTTTAATTTGTTTCCAAACAAATATAAAATGTTTGAAATTACTTTAAACATATGGTTATCAAACAATAAATAACTTTTTAATAATAGAACTTATTGATTAAGCTATCAATTATAAATCTTAAAGTTATAAACTCTATTCTTCATCGCAATCTCAAACATGCAATAAGTTACTGCCAATTGCGTGTAGACCATGATCTATCATTTGGAACTACCTTATCTATCTATGAAAGTTGTTACTTTTTCTTTTTTTCGAAAACCGAATATTAGGATCGGCGAAAAAGAATCGGAAAAGAACCGTCAAACATGTAGTACTTTTCAAGAGCGACGAAACATTCATATAATGACATAAATAAATATAAAAAAACTTTCCTAACTAACTTGAGATCATAGGCTAGTTCGAGTGGATTCAAACCATTTGAATTATTCGACTAAACTAGCATGAGCGGTATAGTTCATGTGTCGAGAGATTATGTGTGAGTTTTTAATAGGCGAAAGAGAAATAGTTTAGTTATAAAAAGATCTTATAAATTAATGCGGTTTGATGTGATACGTTAAATTGTAAAATTATTTTTATTATAAAATAAATTTATTGTATTATATAAAATCTTATCAATTTATAAATTTATTTTTATATAATCTTTTTATATCCTTAACATTTCTCTAATCGAAATACAAGCAACAATTTTTATTTATTTTTTAATAATTATTTTTCTTTGACCATATAAATGATAAATCAACGCCACAAGTTCCATTCAGCGCTATAAAGCCCGTCTAGAGCTAAGCATAGCTAAAATTCAAAAGGGGCTGCTAATTTAGTAGCGGTGTCCGGTAGTACTATAATTAATGCCAACATATTTTCTATAATCGACAAAAAGATAAAAAAAAAAAACAAATCAAAACAGGACAAAGAGCAATAACATACATGACCAAGTCGATCGTCGGCTTGCTTGATTATCTTTTAAAATATATTCCGATATTCCGATAATTTCCTTTTGTGGGAAAACGTGGGTGGCATGATTTTTACGTTTATGCTAAAAGAGGGACCCAAATTGCTAGCGATAATTCTCATGACTCATCAGACTTTTTAATGTGCGCCTGTAAAGATAGTGATTTTGCTATATGAGCTGTTCTACGCAGCCACCGCTTTAGGTGATCGCTAGATCAAATTTATCTTTTTATTTTATTTTTATATTTTTTATTATTTTAAAATATTTTAAGAAAATATTAATATATTAATAATCACTTTCTTATTTATTAAATATAAAAAAATTAAAATACATGAATCGTCAAAATGAAAGAATAAATTAAATAGGCAAAATAACATTTTTCTTTGTATATATGGTTGTTAGCCATATTTAATTAGCAATTATAACAACTATCTATAATTTTGTTTTATTCTTTTTGCTTCATCTCTTCTTCGGCTACCGCTAACAAATGAATAAAATTACATTGAAAAAGATTATTGTAAAAGAGATTATAAATTTTATATAGACAGATTTAAAGAGTATGATATATAAATGAGTTTTGTTATATACAAGTAAGTTTGCGTACTAATCTGCATACTAATATTCTTATCTTCATATTTTAAATTTAAATTAGCACTGTTTTCAATAAACTCTACTTTCTGACCAATCATATTGAATGAGTGTGCGTATTAGTGCGCATAATTACTTATAACTAAATTTTTCCTATGTGAATGCTCTTAAAGTATGAAGGCAAAATGGTATCACCTGCTATTCCATTCACAATGACAGAATAGCTTACAGAGCGAATACACTCCATAATTAATTTTGTCCATTTCAAACCATCATAGCTTCTAAAAAAGAGTTTTGCTATGTACAAGTTAGTTTGCGTACTAATCTGCGTACTAATGTTGTTGCCTTCATATTCTAAATTCAAATTAGCACTGTTTTTAATAAAATATACTTTCTAACCAATCATATTTAATGTGTGCGCGTATTAGTGCATAAAATTGCTTACAATTAGATTTTTCTTCTAAAAAATCTCACTCGACTCTATCATAAGGCTTAGACATGTCCAACTTAATAGCCATATTGCCCTCCCTGCCCCACTGTCTTGATTTCATAGTATGAAGTAATTCATACGCAGCATAATATTATCCGTAATTAACTTATCAGGAATAAAATTATATTTAGAGAATTATAAATTATATAATTTTAATTTTAAATAATAGAAAGTAAGTATTTTTATTTAGAGAATTACTATTTGCAATTCTAGAATACGAAAGTCTAGCATATCATATTTGTTTTAAAAGTTGGTAAATCTATAATCTACATGAAATAATTATTTTTTTAATGATGGATTTTTTTTAAAAAAAATATGTGCACATATTAAAAATATATTTAGTATTATTATTTTTATTTAAGATTTGACAAAGCCTTGACTAGTCCAATATTGTTAACATGCTATAACGCATGCACTTATGTCATAGAAATTACATTTTTCCTTCGGGCCATACTCGTGTTGATGATCGACACACAGCCGGCAATATATTAGATAGGAAAAAGATATATTGCAGCCCACATCCTCAATACTGGTTTGTTGAGGAGAAGAAAAAATAAAAAATTTTTTTTGTAAAGGTGTGCTGGGGATGTAAGCTGCTCCCCAGCATTCCTCTATTAGATATTGGCGATGCTACAGTCCCCGCTGGGCTCCCGCTATAGGATTATTTTATATGTATTTTATTTAAATAATTTTTTATATATTTTTTAATATTTAAAAAAAATAAAATAAATTTATAATATTTTACTTTCTTATTTAAAATATTTTACTTTCTTTTAATAATTATTTTACTTTCTTATTTAAAATATTTTACTTTCTTTTAAAATATTTTACTCCTGTTGGGTTTAGCATGTACTTTTCTATGTGTATTTTTTTAATTTATTTTTTATATAGATTTTTTTTACACTTTTAAATATTTTTAAAAAATAAAATAAATTTAAAATATCATTAAAAAATATTTCCTTAATCAGAAAGTAAAAAAAAAAAATCATTAAAAAATACTTCCTTAATCACAAAGTAGAATAAATATTTTTTTTATTCTATTTCGTGATTAAGAAAGTATTTTTTAATAATATTATAATTTTTATTTTATTTTTTAAAATATTTAAAATTATTAAAAATATCTATATAAAAAAAACTAAAAAAATAGATAAAAAAAATGTTACAGCCTAGCGGGAGTCCCCAACGGGGCATGTAGCATTTTCCATTATATATTTGAGTTATGCTAGGGCTACCGAAAAAGTAGCCCGAAGCAGTTCACCAAATAGTCGATTTTATTTTTTTATTTTTGTTTTTTTTTTCATGTATTTTTTTAATTATTATAAACATTTTTTTTAAAAAATAAAAGATTCTCAATATCATTAAAAAATACTTACTTAATCACTAAGTAAAAAAAATAAAAAAAAATTCAAGATACTTTTTGGGTTCCAAATTTGGGAGCCAAAGCATTTGGGTATATATTTGTAACCTGCTACGGCCACAGGGAATCTGAGAATCCTCACCGGAAGGCAAAACGTTTTTTTTTCAATTATTTTTTTAAACACTTGAAATATATTTTTTTAAAAAAAATCATAAATTCATTTAAAAAGACTTTCTTAATCCTTAAGCAAAAAAAATTTAAAATAAAATAAAATGCAATTTGATAAAAATTTTCGATAGAAAATTTATGTGGGTATAATATTTTCCTATATATTTAGCTTAAGGTTGTTAAAAACACCACAAGAAATTTGGGAGATTTCTCGTCCGCATTAATTAAAAGTTTTCTTTACATTTTCCATATATATATATATATATATATATATAATGATGTAGACCACAACTTTAGAGTACTCCATGTACGTCTTGCTCGATCACTATTCAAACCATGAATTTTAACCATTCAAATTCAGATACATATGCTGTCTCTTGTCATGCATGAAGTACTCCCACACCAGATTGTCCCATTCACAACCTCGTAATGCCCGTCACTACAAATTTTTAACGTTACTCACGTTATGAACAGTGCATGCACATCTAGTTATATTATTTATTTTGTTCGGATCGATAACGTTACCTGATTGATTAAAAAAAATAATTAAAAAATATATTTAAAACTAATTATCGATCTTATATTAATGCTATTATATGTGGATTTCCAACTTTTATATTTACGTCAGAATTGCAATTGCAAGTTATAAATAAAAATGTATACATATATAATCATTTTCACGATTCTTTATACAATCTTATTTTAAATTTAACTTTTTTTTAATAAATTAACTTATAAAATTAAGATCAAAAGTCCTAATAACTTGTAATATTCACTGAGATCATAATTGCCTCTTCCCAATCCCAGCTCAAACTGCTCAGTTGAATTTTTTAACTCAACTCAAAGCCCATTCCGAAAATATTGAAAGGACATCGTTTGCTTTGGGGGCCATCTTGAAATTTGAATTCAAAGGCCTAAATCACACCCCGTATACCCAAAAATATCGAAGGAAAATATAGTATGTCTCATGATTTTTTCTTTTCATTTGGACCATTCCTGTATTTATTTATTTTTATTTAATGGTTAAAGAAGTGATTATTAGTGTATATTTTATTTTCAAAAAATATTTAAAGATATTTAAAAATTGTGAAAAAGAAAAAAGAAAAAAAATCAAAAAGTATAATTTACATCACGTTCAACAGTCACCTCATAATTACAATTTTTTCAAATCTTAAAATAATAATAATAATAAACAATAATATTCAAATAATATTTTATCATCTCAACTCAACTCAACTCAGTTCAACATCCAAACGCATCCTTAATTTGAGTCGTACGCGTTGGGTTTTCAATTCGAAATTCAGAGGCGTAAATCATATCTCAGACACCCAAAGGATCCAACCTTTTTTGGTACCCCAAAAAGTGTTTGCAATCTGTGTCCATAAATATGCACAATTTTTATGGGTATTGGAAGCATTTTGTTTGAGTGATTTTTCATTCCCTTTTTCTCTTTTGACACTCAATTTCGTACTTTGGGCTCAAGCCCAAACCAGTAGCACGCGCCCAACGGATATTTGCAAAATAATGTACGTATAAATTGTAACCTTATGTGGTATCTAAGGCCATTAATTAGAGCATCTTATATATATAGCACGTCTTGTCATAAACTATTGGCTGGTACATGAAAAGGATGTCCCAAAAATGATGAACTATGGAAGTAGTGCTATATACACACCGAGAAGAGTAAATTGTGGTCTCTTTGAAGAGATTCAAGCTTCAAAATTAACAGGTGGTGTTTCTCTAGTTTTGATCTTTGCTTAACTATTATTAATTAGTACGTATGACACATATGTTAAATATGAGTAATGTTACATATAATCGTGAAGTGTGTAAGTGTTGTATAGTCACTTTGAAAAAGAGTATGGTCTATTATTAAAAAAATAATTTCTTTTTATGTGAATCTCGTATTTATTCATTTTTTTAAAAATAATTGCATGGCGCTTGCACACTCACGACTGCAACTATCATTTCTAACTAAATTTATTTATAAGTTTGCTGCATGTGCCTTAATTTTAAAACTAACTTAAATACATATAAATCGCCTCAAAATCTTCATTTTAGATTTTGATATCTTTAATCATGTCCAACCACATGTTACATTTTAAAGACAAATGTTTAAAATATACATTGGAATGATAAAAGCCATGCAATGGAAGAATAATATATATTTTTTTTTTGGTTTGGGCAGGCAAGTAATGATTGGGCTATCCTCAACATGATTTGGGCTAATATACGTACGTAGGTATCCTCAATCCTGGCGTGCAAGTCTCAGATTGCGGCTTTGATGCCTCATGAGGAATAACGCGTACTAAAAAGCCTCTATGCTTTTACTCTATCGAGAAACCTCATACATGGTTTTTGTATTCCATCGCCCATATCTTTGACCGGCCTATGGATGCTCTTTAATTTAATGCAACAACGAAAGTACTATATAATATATATATCTATGTTGCAAATGTACGTATGTCTACAAGTACAAGCAACGGCCATGGTAAAGACAAGCTTGGTCAAAAATCAAAATCAATTATATATCCAAGGAACTACTTGCCGCGCGCCACGAATAAATGGATCGGCTTGTTCATGCATATATATGTGGCACCCTATGTATGATCGCCATTTGCAGTTGGTTACAGGTCATTTAGGCCTGCAAAATCATGTGATGCAGACTAGGAAATGCTTACGTTTAGGAGGAAAATTATCTGTAATAATATTTCTAGCGCGCAAGCTAGGGTTTCCATCTTGGAAACGCAAGCTTCATAAATATATATATATATATATATATATATATATATATATATATATATATATGTGCATGCATGTCCCCGACTTAATTTTTGTGATTGCGACGGTTATAAAAAGCAAATGATAACACATGATCAAGAGAATTCTGAAGCCAAGGATTTCAGAAGGAAGTGGGTTGGAGCGGCCTTCACACTACATGACGAACCTTTTTTGGTTGGAAATTTTGGTCTGTCGTACCGAACTTATAATTACGTATGACACGGATGGATAACAATGCTTGCCATCTGACTAGACAGGTCCCATCACATGTTAAGGATCATGCAATTGTGACTTTGCCCATATTTGTTAAGATCATGAGGTGGTGGAGTTAGGCCCAGTTTCTTATATATAGCATGATCGATATTGCTGGACTAAGGCGCGCGCGCGTGGCCGTGGCTGCATGCAGTTCTGGCGCGCGGCCGAAACATCCAATATGTTATATGATCATCATCTGAATTGGGGAGTTAGGTAGCATAGGTACTGTTAAGATACCAAAACATGATTAGGGTCGTAATTGCCAAATATTCGAATAAAATGAGAACAATTTTTTCTGAATTTTTCTTTTTCTTAGGTACGTAATCCCCCCGGCCGGCCCCCAACAAAATAATACACACACACACGATATTGTTAATTTCCATCGTGCTTCGCATGGCATTGATCTAGTTATTATTTAAATGTCACTACAACAAATGTGGGTTTTTCCCACCAATTTTTTTTTCAAGATACACGATCGTGACAAATAGTAGGTTGATGACACGAAAACTGTTCGTGGGTAAAAATACAAGCCTTTTACCATGAGATCATATTAGCTAGTAAAACTTGGTGAGAAAATAATTTTTTCCACGAAATAAACATTTTTTGCGGCGATTAAAATTCACCACAAATAAACTTACAGAAATATTTAGGTTATTAGTACTTTACAGAAATAAACTTAAGTTCTTAAAACCCCCCCCACCCCCCGTATTCATTTCTTCCCCCTCCCAATGCTCTTCTCCATCGCGTCATCCCCCCCAAGTCAAAAATCCACAGCCTACCTCCCAACCAGGCCCCACTGCCACTGTCGACTTAAAGGACCTCGCACTCATCCTACTCAGACTATCCGTTGGTGCCTCACACTCATCCCGCTGACTCTGTCTAGCCAATGAGGCTCTACCCCACCACCACCACCGTCTGGTAAGCTTTCTCCCTCCCTGTCTCCATTTCTCTCACTCTCCCTCTCTCAATTTCATCTTCCATGCCTTAAAACTTAAATTTCTTGTGGTGGGTTGAGATTTGGAGTTTGATTTTACATATGGTTCGGATTTTGTATTTAAAATTTTGGGTAGTTAAAAATTAGGGTTTATGGCTTCTGTTACAACAAGAGGATTGGAGGTGAGTCGACTCGGTTTTTCTTAGAAAGCATCATAAAAGAAAGCTTATAAACACAAATGACTAGCAGGGAGAGATAGAGAGACCGAGCAATAGAGGAAAAAACAAACACAACCTTTAGCCAACCAAATCAAAGGTAGACCTTTCTTTGTGAACGACGAGAGCTTTCAAGCTTTGGGACAACTAAGAAAAAAGATCCTCAGATACAGAGAAATGGGAGAGAGATACGGTAGATTGAAGACTTTTTCAAAAGGGCCAAGATTACAGTAAAAGACATATTATTATAGAAAACTTATAGCAAAAGGCAATGGACCAACATAGTCTTTTTGCTAGAAATATTGAATTTATCCTTAAAAGTTTACATAAAACTTCCTTCATGGAATTGATGTTTGGCATCCATTTCACCCCCAGAGTAGTTGCCTTTGCTCAAGCCCTTATTCTGATTAATGGGCTATAGTTACTGTTGCATAGTAATTACTGTTCTATATAGTTATTGTTGCACATTAGTTACATATATGTAGTATATCTATAGTTACTGTTGCTTCTAATGCCTTCTATGTAGTATCTCCAAAAAAGTTTGTTGGTGACGGGGACAGGTGAGCCACTTTTAAAACTTTGAACTTTGACATTATTGGTGTTGTTGTTCATAATATATACCTGCAGTGGTACTACAATCTTTCTGTGTATGGTTTTGTATTGTTGCTATATGAATTACGTTTTTTGTCAAACTTTTTTTCTTTTCACTTTCCTTGCTTAATAGATGGTTATAATTATAATCATAAACTATTATTACAGTTTATGTCAAGACTTTTTTAAGGACATTGAAAAATGGTTATAACATTAGTAGTGATTGCAAATACACCTACACCCTTCACTCATTGTGCTAGAACTCTTGAGGCCTCATCTTGAGGTCTGTTTGGACACCCACTGGGAAGCCATGGTCAGTATTAAAGACTGGTTATCTCGGTCATATGTAATTGATCTATATTCCCTTACAATTGGGTTGCTTATCTTTTCACATTTCTGAAATTATCTTTATCCATATGCTGAAAACAGATTGATCATAACTGTCACTTGGGGAGCTTTGGGTTGGCACTGGCCTTTGTGTGACTTCGATGTCTATACTACTCATCTTAAATAAAATGTAACTTTTGTATAGTTATTACTTGATATTTTGTTACACTATTAATGTATTGGGTATGGATGAAGCTTGTAAAAACAAATTAGTGATTTGAATGGATTGTATGTTAATCTTATAAAGCTTGAATGGATTGTATGGTTATGGTTTAGTATTTATGCATTTGTAGTAATTTTTAATGTAGTGCGTTTTGAGAGTAATTGCAATGAAACTTCAATGAAACTTAACTATCTATTTTCCTTTTCCTTTTCTTTTTTTTCTTTTTCTTTTTTTTTTATAAGGTGTGGGGCAATCCCTGTGACTCTGTATAACTTTGGGTCTCCTAGACTTGGTAACAAAAAGTTTGCAGAAGTTTATAACGGGGTAATAAAAATTATCATTTACAATTTTATTATCATAAATCTCCATTTATTTGATATAATTTTGCATAAATACCTTCACTTTTACCCTATGGCTCTGTATTTCAGGTTATGCTGTATATTGACATGGAGGTTAATGGTGTCCCATTGAAGGTAACTAGGGTGAAAAATATCTCAGGATGAACTTATTCAATTCATCATTTGGGTTGCTTGGTCACTTTTCTTTACTTTTAAACATCTTACATTATTGTATTTCCAAGTGCTGTTATTTGCTTTATACTGGCAGTGGCAGTGATAATATCATCTTTCAGTATAAGAGTTAGAGGGCACGGTTAAATTTATTGACATCTTTCATTATACGAGTTAGGAGGCAAGATAAACAGGCTTTATACCTGATTCTCTGCTTTTGATCTATCATTTTCTTATAACATACATGGTTTTGTTCTAATGTATAATTCCTGTGTACTTAGACTTGGCCTTCTCTTATGAATAAAACTTCTTGATTAACTTAAAAATAAAAAACTTGGTTCTGTAAAGCTAGCTAATGGGGTATATTGAAAACGCATGAAATCAAACTTGCCCAGCTCCATATAAAATATAATTCTTCTAAGTGTGATCTTTTGTTTCATAGAATATTTATATTTCCAAGCCCATTGTTAGCACCTATGAATCAATTATAGAAAGGAATTCATTAGCATTTTTACCATCATTTTAACCTGGAAACTAGTTATATAACTGAAACCAAGTGTGAGATTTTCATTTCCAACGGTGTCCCCCAATGTCCATCTATTATGTTCTCAGGTGTGCCATATAGTCAAGAAACAATTACTCCTAGTATGCTTTTAGATTTTTTTTGTGTTCAATATTGTCACATTTAAACTGTGTAGTTGCATCACCACTTTGATTTGGGGCTTAGTTTAGAAAACTTATGCATTTTTTTATTGATTAATTAAATTAAAGGTAGTTTAATTATAAACAAATTTTAATTAAATGTAGTTGTTTGGGTTAGTTATAATCTGTCATTGGTTTGCATATATAAATTATAACCTCTATCAGACTATTTGTTATGATTATTTTTGGCTCAGTCTTTTTTTTTTTAATTTGACATTTTTTTTTCTGAAATCTCTTAGCATTTGCCGCGAATGAAACTCGTGCCAAATACTTTTTTTTGACCCGAAGTAATTATTTCCCACGATAAAATTTCTTCATAAATAAGTATTTTTGACAAAATACTTTGTGGGAAATATATATTTCTGCCATCTAGTACTATTTGTCACGGCATTTTGTATGTTTTCTCCACTATTAATGTCGTGGAGAAAAATATTTTTTTGTCATGATTTAAATTTTTGGTGGAAAAAGAGACTTACTTCACCAGTTATATTGCACCAAGCTGCCACGGACCAATTTGGTAAGAAAAAACTTTTTGTCACCAAGTATATATTTTTTCTGACCATAGTTCCTCTTGACAAAATGTAGTATATGTTGTAGTGTGTCATGAGTTGCTTTGATCGCACATATTAAAGATTGATTAGTTAGAATGTATAGTAGTAGTACTCCTCCAATATCTATCCTAATTTCCTGCTCTTTTTAAATCATGTCTTAAAGTCGTCATCATTTCCTTTGAAACTAAGCTCCGACTCCATTATAATTTGTTCTCCCAAGCCCTACATATATACGTACCCTGTCCAATTTTAGTTGACCAATATTTCACATGATTAGCCAAAATGTTCGGAGTCTACTTTTACTTATAATTATAAAGTTCCATTAATTTATGTGATTACGGGGCCAATCAAAATAATTAACTGTTCATGAATGACTACAGCTATATATATATATATACACACACTGATACACACCAGCTTTCTCATAAGATTCTTAATTAATTCGAGCAAATTGGTGGTACGTACTCTAGCTAACAGTACAACTAGCTATAGTTATAAGGGCCGGCCGGTTTAGTTTTGGGTGAGGAAATATCAAATTATGGAGCAATATTACTCCATGCCATGCATGGTGCCATGTGTGACACCTCATATGATAAAGATAATGGTAGATGGTGTATGATCAGATTCCACATTACTTGAGAATGAGAAGTTATTGCTCTTTATAAGGTTCCAATGGGGCTCCAATTTTATCATTGACTAGTCCTTTTAGAGTATAGGCCATGTGGTTTGGGCATTCTATTGGAGCGTTACAAATGGTATCATAGCCAATTCCAACCAGAAATGTGAGACTTGAACCGTGCCACTTACGATGGATTGGCCCGACGAGGACGTCAGGAATTTAAGTGGGGGAAATTGTGACACCCCATATAATAAGGATAACAGTAGGTGGTGTATGAGATTCTACATTGCTTTGGAAAGAGAATTTCTTACTTTTTATAAGGTTTCAATAGAGCTCCTCCAATTGTATCATTGACTAGTACTTTTGAAGTATAAATCATGTACTTTGGACCTTCCATTGGAGCATTACACCATGCACATACTTTTTTTTTCTTTAGTTATAAGTTACATGCTCAGCAACGATCATCAAAATAATTAAGGCCGGTCCTGTTTGCAAATTCTAATTCATACTTCAAATGACTGGCCAACAAAATAACGCAAACATCGAAGCTGCAATTATAAGAAGATGATCATGACGTCATATATAATATATAAATATATGTGCTACAAAATATGATTAATTACACGTTAATCAATCTTCTTATTAGGTACTAATTAATTACCCACATAGCTATATAAAGTGAAGATAAAAAGAGCAAGTTAGGTATACCGGGAGAGGTAGAAATCGACTGCTACGTACCAAAAATTTGATAACATGATCAGTGTTGATATTATCCCTAGCTCTCTATGGTCTCAATTAATGCTTATGCAATCCACATGCTTAATTACTAAATAGAAAGGTAACCGCCCATATTTCCAAAACAACTCTCTCTCTTGAATGTGTGTTTTTTTAAATGTTTAAAAAATATTTTTAAAAAGTAGATTGTACTAGCAGGTAGATTGTACTAGCAGGCATGCCCAACGATAAGATCAGTTGGGACGCGATACTAAATTATGGAAAAAGCTATTTTACCTTCTAAATTGTATTGCTTATATGTATGGTTTGAATTTTTTTTTAATTTAGTGATTAAGAAAATGATTTTAAGTATATTGGTGTATTTTTTTAATTTTTTGAAATATTTAAATATATTAAAAAATATAAAAAAAAAATTATAAAAATAACTAGCAGTAACAATGAGCAGTATTCTTCAAGTATTTGTTGAGGAATATAAAAATAAAAAAAGAAAAAAGAAAAAAAAGTTGACATAAAGTCTTAATTGGTTGATATAATTAATTTGCCCAAAAAAAGAGAGAGATTTTGATTGAATAATGATGTCAGCTCCTTCGATCGATCCAGATTACGAAATATAGATGAATTATTATGAACATGAAGTACTAGTACTGATGCGTGTTGGGAGTCTGGGACCCTCTGGTTCACCATAGACCAGCATTTTGGACCCACAAAAATTTTGGCCACGCCGAAAGGTTCTGGGGCCACTCTGGGAAAACAACGAAAGCAGTTGTAATTTGATTCTTTGATATCATAGGGAAGATACGAGAAATAATATTTATAATCGTAAAATATATTAATGTTGTGTAATTTTTTTTTTTAAAATAAATAAATATAATATATATAATAAAAAAAATTATTTCTAATAATAAATTTTATTTTATTTTAAAATAATTATACGACGTTCGTAAACCCTATAATTATATATAACATTACTAGAAGAGGTATTTTGGAGAACAGCTGGAAGCCGCACCATCCCAGTAAATTTTTTTTTTTTTTAACCCAACACGTTGAGTGTGCTGTACTTCTACCAACAGTAGAGTATTATTCAGATTTTTTCTTACTAGAAAGACACATATATCATGTATGTAAATCCGGACAAATGCATGAACACTCATCTTTACTTGAATGCATCCAATAACCATCAATTTTCAGCGCCGTTACATTCTCATCCTTTTTTCCTTTGGCGTATGTACAGCGTCATCTTAAATGATAGATTAATAATTTTTTTTATAATAATTATATTTTAAATTAAGATAATTTTATATGTTTTGCACAATAAAAGCATGACATCCGAAGCGAAAGCTGTGTTCTCACTCTCCCGGCCCCCACACCACACCACACCACACCACACACTTCTCTCCATTACCTCTCTTTCTTGTCTTGTGTGGACTGTGGCCCCAGAAGATCCCCACCCACGTGTCAAACCCTCCTAATTCGGAACTTCACGTGTCACGCTCTCGACGGCCCAATTTACCCTTCTCTTCATGATCGATCGGTTACCCATCACCTCCATATCACACTCATTTTTATTTGCCAACCACGATTTTTACCATTATCATTAGTAATTTAGGAAAATGAGTAATCTAACCTTAATAAGGAGACGTGGCATGCATTCGTTGGTTTCTTAGAAAACCACATGGAAGTGCATGTGTATTTTAACGGCTACCCACCCACATGAGTGAATATAGTCAATGTCCTATATAATTCTCCATCCCCATTTAATATTGAAGGCCTCGAAATTAACTCATTTGCAACAAGCTCTGTACGATCGATCTCTCAAAGCTCTCTTTCTCCGTTATGTTCTCCTCCGATAAGCCTAATTCGCAGCTCAAACCGAAAAAGTTCTGAAACATACGCCGCTGCTAGGGTTAATTCGTGCGGGTCATGGAGAGCACTGACGTGTCCACCGGCTCGCAACAGCCGAACCTCCCGCCGGGGTTCCGGTTCCATCCGACAGATGAAGAGCTAGTGGTTCATTACCTCAAGAAAAAGGTTAGCTCGGCTCCCCTTCCGGTCGCAATCATCGCTGAGGTTGATCTTTACAAATTTGATCCGTGGGAACTCCCAGGTACAAACAATATGTTTGATTTCATCAAAATCTAGCTGCAGACAATTTTCATGTTTTTTCTCATGCGTATGTTGTAGTAGCAGTGCTTAATTAGTAGGTTTATACGTTTCTTCAGCTAAGGCTACGTTTGGCGAGCAAGAGTGGTACTTTTTTAGTCCTAGGGACCGCAAGTACCCGAACGGGGCTAGACCGAACCGGGCGGCAACTTCTGGGTATTGGAAGGCGACGGGAACTGACAAACCTGTGCTAAGTTCGGGGAGTAATCAAAAGGTTGGTGTGAAGAAAGCCCTTGTGTTCTATCGAGGGAAGCCTCCAAAGGGGATCAAGACCAATTGGATTATGCATGAGTACCGGCTGGCAGATAACAAGGCTAGCAATAAGCCTCCTGGGTGTGATTTTGGCAACAAGAAGAATTCTTTGAGGGTAATTTTCCGGACTGTACATGTAATTTTGATTGTTCTTAATCATTGGGGGGTAATTGTGAAAACCCATTTGAATCGTTGATGAATTGATTGTTTTTTGTTTAGCTTGATGATTGGGTCCTATGTCGAATCTACAAAAAGAACAACACGCATAGACCTGTTGATCACGAAAGGGAGGACTCGATGGATGACATGATTGGACCAATACAACCTTCAGTTGCCGTGGGCCAACATGTGAAACTACAACTACTTCCAAAGGGGCCCAGTACCAACTATGGCCTCGAAAATTACCCCAGTATGTTCGAAGGGATAGTAAGCAGTACTGATGGGGTCAACTCTGCTAGAGCGATGTGCCGGTTAGCCTCTTCAAGTTCCAAGCGCGAGCTACCTATTGTTCCAGCCATGGCAACCTCGAACAACTTCCCTCTGAAACAGACACTTCCTTCTTTGTACTGGAATGATCATGATCAGGACGCAACCGGGCCTTCATCGAGCAAGAGATTGCATTTGGATGATAGTGAGGATCAAAGCGGAGCAAGGACGACTGATGGGAATGCGTCAACGTCTATAGCCACTCTGCTTAGCCAGCTCCCACAGACCACTTCATTGCACCAACAGGTAATGCTGGGGTCTATTAATGGAGACGGCCTTTTTCGGGCACCTAATTGTCAGCAGCTACCTGGTTTGAACTGGTATTCTTAATTAAATTTTGAGTATTGGGCATGAGTGATTGCACATGTACATTATGAAATTGTCATGTCTAAGTAACATTATGAAGCGACTAAAGGCTGCATGCAGAGCTTAATTCCGTCATGTAGATTGCCAGCAGTACTGATCCATGTTATCTACTGGTCGAAGTTGCAGAAAGTTGGGATGGGGTAACGTACGTACGTACATGATTGTGATGGCTATTTACGAGACTAAAGAGCTAGCGAAGGGACTTCTGAAATGGCCTCGAAGTCTTCTAAGTGTAAAAGGTATATATATATAGCTGCCAATTTCAGATGAGGCCATTGGTATATATATATATATATATATATATATATATATATATATATTCAGACAGTTTTATATATCCTATACATATAAACTAGGTTTTTTTTTCATGTAGAAATGGAAAGAAAAAAAAAAAAGATCAGATGCTATCTAGCTTTTCATGTAGAAAACTAAAACATACAGATGATCATTTCGTACATTTGGTGATCTGTGACATAACGCTACATCCTTCATGTATATATCGAAATTCCATGCTAATATATTGCAGAGAACTTCATCATTTTTGTACATCTTATAATTAAATGGATAATGATCGATTATGGTTTGTCTGTGCATTATTATGTCTGTTGCATCTTGATCATTGGCCGAAGTTTGCTTTATATATGACTGTACATAAAAATTGTAAGAGAGTGCTTGGTTTTCGATCAGCTTCTTTACAAAATACATATACCAGCCCTGATCTCCTGTCACTAAATAAACCCAAGAAGCTAAGGTAAGATTAGGGGTGTAACCGGTCCGGTCCGGTCCGGTTTTAGATAAAATCTAGGACCGAACCGGTATGTACCGGTTTTGTATTTTTCAAAACCGATTACGCACCGGTTACGCTCCTAAACCGGTACTTCCGGTTTTACCGGTTTCCGGTCCGGTCCGGTTTTCCGGTTTTTTAAAAATATAAATTTCACAATTTTTCATTAAAAATTTGTTTATAAAAAAAAAAATTGATTTAAAAAAAACTGTTTTATACTTTTATTAATATATTAGACTATATAATAGTATTAATATTAGACTATTGGTATAGTTATAAGTTATATATTAGTATTAGTTATAAACTTTTAGTGATTTAGTATTAACATTTTATGTAATAATTTATAAATTATAATAAGAAATTATTTCATATATGAATATATATGTTATATATAAAATTTCACATAAAAATTTATAATTATACATTATATATAAAACTTATATATATTAATATTTAATATATATAAAATATTTTGTATAAAACTTATATATAAAAATATTATTTTTTATTTTTTTTAATCAACCGGTCCGGTCCAAAAAATTCCGGAACCGGAACCGGACCGGAACCGACCGGTTTTTACGTTTTAAAAACCGGTTCCGGACCGGACCGGTTCAAAACCGGTCTGGTTCGGTCCGGTCCGGTTTTCCGGTTTTAGTTTACACCCCTAGGTAAGATCAGATGATCTTTTATATTTCGATTATCTTTATGCTCCTTTCCATCCAGGTCTGTGCGTAGGAAATCTATAAACGATGAATATGCAATCTAATGTATAGTATTCTTGCGTCCTCAAATGATTTGCCAATTGACCGAGACTTGGAAAAGGTGAAGCGTAATTATTTATAACCGTCCATTGGAGAGAAATTTATTAGGACGATCATGTATATATATTGTCATGATCGATGGAGCTTTCTTTTCTTTTCTTTTTTCCTTTTCGTTTTCGTTTTCGTTTTTTTCTTTTTTTGTTAAATTGGTAAAGGTATTTATTATGAAGTAGGATGCTATTATCTATAATTTGGCCGTAGAAACGCATCATGATCACAGGATCATAAGGATTAATGAATTAAGACAATATTAACAGGAAATCATAAATGTATTGCCTGATCAAAAGTTAAATATCTTTTGTAGGTTAAGAATTGCATGGTCATGTTTTTTGGCCGAGATTTTATCTAGAAAAAGAAAAAAAAAAAAAGGGAAACGAAGAGGAAGATGTACGTATTACCTCGTAAAAAATTATCAACTAATTAAAAAGATATTCAAGCCGTTTGGATAGTGATATGAGATGAGATAGTTTAAGATAAAAGTTAAAAATTGAATAAAATATTAGTAGAATATTATTTCTTTGGGATTTGAAAAAGTTGAATTGTTTATTATATTTTATGTGGAAATTTGAAAAAGTTGTAATGAATAGATGCAAAAATATGAGATAAGATAAAACTGTTTCTGTATCCAAACGAAAAATTTTCAAGAGAAATTAAAACCTAAAGATCATGACCTAGCTAGCTAATGAGTCATTAAAGGAACAAGATGAAGGACTATGGTTTAGGCCTTACACTCGAAAGTTCAAGAAAAACCTGAAACTGTTATATATTTTTCATAGAAGAATTAACTTATTATAACCAATCATCGAGAGCTGTATATATAAATATATGATCGATCTCTCTTTTGAAATTAAGGTGTTCAAGTAGTACTGATCGTGATCACGATCCCTTCTCAGAATCTTCAACTTTTCTATGCCATGTTACTATATATATATATATATAGCAAGCTAGCTAGGGTTGTCATGCATGCGGAAGAGTGAGAGTACTGCATATGAATCGATCATGACTCATGGCCCAGGAAGTGGAAGTCGAGTAATTTGCTTTTGCTTTTGCTTTTCAACACGATTAAATTTGAATCCACCCAATATATATCCTCGATCGAATTGTCTTCACTAGAACAAAAAATTCTGAAGATACTTGAGCAGCACGGTTGTCATTTTCTTTCATCGCGAGTACTCATGATAAGACGTAGCTAAGTATATTCCATGACCCTTTGATGTCACATGCACGTACATGATCTTGACATGATCAGCAAGATCAGGAGGCTACCTCTAAAATGGTTAGATTTCTTTTCTTGCTGTCTTAATGCATGCATATATGGGACCGTTCTCACTATCTTCTGAAGGGAATCATTATCTTTAAACCACACGAATTAAATAGCTTTTAATTGCATTCCTTCCTATGGAAAAATACAAAACAACTTTATATATAAGATTTCTCATCATGGCTGCTTCATTTTGGAATAGATATTGATGAGGCGATGAAATGCGCAATTATCGCAATCCATTTTTAGGATGATTTTCTTGCAAAGTCTTGAAAGCAATATATATATATATATATATATATATATATATATAAATCTGCTGATGAATATACATTGAAAGATATCTGTCTCTTCACGCCTGTATAGATACCAAAATACCAATACAAATTAAGCATCCCGTGAGTAGAAATACGACATGAATTTGTATCCTCGACTGCAAATTAATTAGAAAAGTAAAAAAAAGGAAAAGCATTAGAATTGGCTCACTAGCTACGTACTACTACTTCGATTCTTAATTGGATCCTACTCTTTCATGCCCATCTGATCATAAAAAGTCAAAAAGCAAATCAGAATTGAACGATCATCAGTTATATTTGTAGCGTTCGTGCGTGCGTGCGAGAGAGAGATTAATTTCTGACCAAATTAATTACACAAAAAAAAGGCTTCAACTTTCAAATATTGATCATGAAATTCTGTCTACCAAACAAAATTTAAAAGAAAATCTGGAGAATATATAACTTTTGAATCGGAAAGCAGTCAAGTACTAGCTAGCTAGCATGCATAAAGGTTTAAGGGTTGGTTTGGATCGGAGATTAATATAATTATTCTCCGGTTATTACGGGACAAAACAGGGACTGGAGTTTTCTGGCCTGCAGTTGCAGTTAGCTAGTTGGCAATATGTCTGCAATGGGAATAAAACCAAAGGTCTTTGAATATTATAGATCATTCATTGGCTATTACGTACGTACCGTTTGTTCCAACTATATATACACAAAACAAAAAACACTCCAAAACAAATTATTACTGATCAAATCCCAAACAGATGCGCGCAGATGTGAAAGGGCTGAGATCTGTCAGATACAAATGATATGTGATCATGATGTGGGTCCTAAGGATCAAATTAATCAGCTCCATTTTATGACGTCATATTTATTTTCGTACAAAAATAAAAATAAAAAGAATTTCTTGAAAGGACGTTGCTAGTAGAAATCCTCTACTGATCACTTTAATTTTTTTTACTTTTTCTTCATTATTTTTTTAAACTAATTGAATATTTTTTAAAAATAAAAAAATCACATATTCATTTAAAAATATTTATTTAATCACTAAATAAAAAAGAATTTAAAAAAAAACAATAAAAAATTTCAGTAAAAATACTCTGTAGGCATAGTGTTTTCCTTCTTGAAAAACAATAGCCTAGCAAAGGCTACAAGTGCCTGCTTTTTCATTAGTTACTCGAGAAACTATAATAGGATGAAAATCGTACGAGGATGTAGCATTAAGCCTGCCGGTCTGAATGTGTGCCGCTCAGTCAAGTGCACCCCGGTACGGTTATGTAGCTAGCACTGCCTAGTGAGAGGAGGCATTAATATGCAAGCAAAGAGGCGTATAGTGAGGACGGGTTTCATCAAGCCAAGCTAGTAATTATTAGGTATTTAATGCTGGGTAAATATGATATTCTCGTCGTTAATTAAAATTAGTGCTTATATAAATGTTTTAATTATACGACATATTACATAGAATGATAATATCACGTAGCGTTTAATAACTTTTTCTAGGCTAAGGAGTGGAAAATTTGGACAAAAATATAAGAGTTTTTTAGTCAATCATTTCTATATCACACACGTGTTAAAGAAAAAATAATTAAAAATATATAGTATTGGAATGATGAGTAAGAATTTTTCGATAATAAATACTTAATTTCATAAAATGAAAAATAAAATAAAGCTTTTGATTAGGCCGCAAGGGGATGTGAGCTCGAAGGAAGACCCATGGTCATCTACAGGCCCACTTACAGTCCAGTCCATATACAGGCCCACAAACCCAGCTTGTAGGTCAAGCCCGACATCTTAATCGAATTTTATCTTCCCAATTTCAATCGCAGCTCGCGACGACTGCACCAGCCTTCAAGGATTTACCTTCCCCGAATGCAACCTTGTTCAAGTTCTTCCATAGACCGCCTCACCTCACAGAAAAAGGTTAGCTTTGCATTTCTCTCTCCGAGTTTTTTTTGTAGCAGTAGTAGTAGTTAGCAAGAGAGAGAACTCAGCTTCTTTGTTAACGAGGAAAAAAGCCTTCTGCTTTATTCAAAAATGAAGGAAGAAGAAGTGAATCGATGCCAGATTCAGGAGTGGTATCCGAGATTTAAACCCGTGTCCATTAAAACCCAAATTCATGAACTTCCCGAACCCTTTATCCAATACCTTCTGGACGATTCTTCCCCTTTCCTGTTACCTATCTCCATCTCAAATGATGATGCCCTGCCCAATCGAGTTCATAAACCCGAAGAGGAAGAAGACTATCAGATATCAGAAGGATCCGAAGACGATTCAGAACCACCTTCGCCTCCCCCTTCTTTTCCTGAACTCGAATTGAAGATTAAGGAGTCAATCGAATCTCTTGGTGGTGCAGTCTTCCCTAAATTGAATTGGAGTGCACCAAAAGACTCTGCTTGGATTAGCTCAACAGGGAGTCTCCGATGCACTAATTTTAGTGAGATTGCGCTCTTGCTGCGATCATCTGACTCGTTGATCCATGATTTGTGTCATGCATATGATTCGTGCGGTGATAAGTCCTCATCAAGACCACCGAGTTTCTTCCTTGCACTCCGCAAGTGGTACTCATCCCTTAGGCCGGAGATGGAATTCCGTTGTTTCGTACGGGGTCACAACCTCGTTGGTATTTCCCAGCGTGAGGTCACGACCTTTTATCCTCTTCTTCTGGAGAAGAAAAATTATATTGAGCGATTGATTCAGGAATTTTATGAAGCTATTGTACATCTAAAATTTGAGTCGGAGAATTATACGTTTGATGTTTATGTTACCAAGGATGAGCGGATCAAGGTTTTGGATTTCAACCCTTGGGGTGCATTTACATTGCCTTTGTTATTTGATTGGGAGGAGTTAGAAGAGACTAGTAGGGAAGAAGGAAAGACGGTGGATTTCAGAATCGTGGAGAGTCAGTGCGCTGTTAGGCCTGGTTTGAAGACAGCAGTGCCATATGATTACTTGGATGTCGGCCCCGGAAGTGGCTGGGATCAATTTTTAAGGAGTGCTGACGATGAGTATCAGAGGCAGACGAGGTCTACTGAAGCAGGTGCTTGAGGTGCTTTTGAATGTCTTGATTCTTGAGGATAGTGTTTGCTGCAGTTTCCTTTCTAT